>JAWZYV010015802.1:0-51473 GCA_038373885.1 Cheiracanthium punctorium
AATGAACGGAGGGATACTTGTACACCTCCGTTACATTTCACAACATATTTTCCTCAATTTTCTTGTTCACTTACTTGTTAAATACAAAAAGGATATAGATTCAACAGAGTAATTTCCATTACTAGATGTTTTTTTACAGTTTAAATTGATTCTGTTACAAAAGAAATAAAAATTTCAGCTTTAATTATCCTTTGTATTACTGTCTCAGTCTTTCTTGTCTCTTCCGTTCAAAATGCAATTAGGTACAAGAATTTCCCATAAATGGCAGTCCTGTCACCTCATTACAGAGGATTAAAATCATAGGTAACAGTTTTCAATATGTGTTCTTAACAGGGAAGTTAAAGAGCTTATTTTGTAAGAATTTGAACATTTTTCTCTCTGAAGTCAAAAAGGACATTAACTTTGTGTATCCCCCGTTCTAGATTTTAAAAATTAAAAATTATTTATTTACTAAAATTATTTTTTTTAAATTTAATAATAAAGCACATTTTTAGTAAAATCTAAATTAAAATGATGCGTTAACTTTAAATCAGCATGATATAAAAAACAAAACATATCAATTTGTATCATCCTCTGTTGATGTATCCTCTGCTACAATATAAATGTAATGGAGAATACAACTTTTTAAAAAATCAATTATGAGACTAAAATACAATTTTTAGTTAGTCTAAACTTTGTTTTTAATAAAACATACAGGTTATTTAAATAAAAAGCTTTTAAATATCACTTTAAAAACTTATCTTAAAAATAAAGTGATTTGTTAAATTTGTATCCTGAAAGTTCTCTTTTTCCTATAATTATCCATTAAAACAATAGTTTTAAAACAAAAAATTTATTTTACATTCTGTATTGAATACTCCAATAAGATATGCATTTATTATATCGTTCATAAAAGTGTATTCTTTGTTACTAGTGTGCATCCTCTGTTCGTGTTCAAAATTTCAGCTAAAGAAAAAAGTTAAAAAAGAATGAAAAAGAATGTGATCAACTATATGGAGGGTAATAAGAAGTATAAAAAGAGCAATATAAATTAATTTTTTTTAATGAATTTTTTTTTTTTGTAAATTTTAACTTTGAAAACCTACATTTTCTGTAGAAAGACCCATCTCTGCAATGCAGTACTGTCTATTTGTTGTTATTATTAGTTCTAATTATAAAAACATTGCCCAAATTTTCATTCTTATTTATCTACATAAAAATTATTAAAACGGACACTCTCACACAGCCATTTGTTTGATAATGTATACATAGTGTTCATATTTTTATTCCTGATAAGTTATTCATGCATTGTATAAATTTGTTTTGTTTACTATTTTGCTTTTTTTTTTTTGCATAGCTAATGTCATTGATTTAGTGCCTTTTGATGAAATTGTATAAGTTCTTCCTGTAGCAGTGTTAACATCACCTTTTTTTAATATGTTGCTTCTAGATAGTTAAAATATCTTCCTTTACAAGATATGCATAAGACGGTGAAGGTTGAAACTGCTATAACTATTCACAGCATACTACAGCTGCACTGCTTCATTCCATTGAATGAAAACAACATCTATGTTAAAATATAGTCAAGAGCCACAATGCTTAAAACTGCATGTATCTCCAGCAAAACTGAACTACCCTTGACGGATATTTGTGGATTCGTAATGTGTGTATACTATGAGGGAAATTGGTGGGTTGGTTGCTTGTTGAACATCTTAGAAACTGAAGAAGTTAAAATTATGCTATTGCATCCACATGGACCTTCACAGTCTTATGCATATCCTATAAAGGAAGATATTTTGACTGTACCTAGAAGCAACATAATAAAAAAAAAAAAATACCGTATTTACCCGCGTATAAGTCGAGAAATTTTGGACAAAAAAAGAGGCTTTAAAGTTGGGGATCGACTTAACGAGGGTCCTTAATATTTAACTATTTCTTTTTTTATCAGAAGTCAAAAATGCCCTTTTATAAGACAGATGTTATCTTCCTGCATTCCATAACACAATGACATCTTTTCAGGTTGATTTTCATACCAGGAAGAATGCAGCGATACAAAGATTGAAAACGTGTATCATGTTGTTGTTCTTGTTGGATTACGGCCAATTAGCTACGCGTGGACTCTAAGCCGAAGGGTAGAGTGCCCTGCCCCTGTGGAGGTCTTTCTAAGGGATCCTAACCCAATACGTGTACATGATGAGCAGAGGCCGACAAAGGGATTTTAAAAATTGTTTGAGTCCAATATTGAATCAGTTTAACTTTGTATATTAGTATTTTGCCATATCATACTATCAGTAGTGTCATATTATTATTATTATTCATTATTATCAGTTTAATTTTGTATACTACTTTTGTATTGTTATTATCTTTATTATTGTATATTTAGTACTTTCTTTTTTTACAGATGATTTTGAATAAATGTATTTAAAAAATTAAAGTTTCTTGATCGGGAAAGTGGTGGATCGACTTATGCGCGGTATTTTAAAAAATTCAAATTTTGTTATCAAGAAAGTGGGGGGTTGACTTATACGCTGGATCGACATATACATGGGTAAATATGGTATGTAAATACTGTTACAGGAAGAACTTATATAATTTCAGCAAAAGGCACTCAATCAATGACATTGGCTATTCAAAAAACAAATAGTAAACAAAACTAATTTATGTAGTGCATGAATAACGTATCAGTCCTAAAAGTATGAACACTATGTATACAAATCATAAACAAAAGGCTGATTGAGAATGTCTGTTTTAATAATTTTTATGTAGATAATTAAGAATGAAAATTTGGGCAATGTTTTCATAATTAGAACTAATAATAATAATAAATAGATAGTACTGCATTGCACAGAGATGCGAATGTTATTTCTTTAAAAATTCATAACTTAAAAAGCCTTTGCCCATCTCATCTTGAAAATCTACTATCAGATCTCCACACACAAAGTTAGGCAAGAAAGCTCCCTTAAATGTTTGAAGGAGAAATTTTTATTAAATTACACACCTGAAGGTGCTGGGTAGCACTGCATTTGTTTATGTCCCTAAAAGACATAAAAACAAACTAGAAATAAATGCCAAAGAGGGAGTTTTAGTAGGGTATGCTCAAGATACATTGGGTTATAGAATTTGGTACCCTGGTACTGAGACTGTAATAGAAACAAAATATGTCTAGGTAGTAGAGGACAAAGCTTTACCTTTAGAACCCATGTTGAAGCGTAAGTATTTTTACTCCACCTCCAATAGATGGGAGAACGCCACAGCAAACGATAAACATGTAGACCCTCCAATCCCTTCTGTTAATGAGTGGGATAGAAAAGAGGTTGTTAGAAAAACCTTTCTACTTATTAGTATTTTTACTCTGCTAATTCGATTAGAGCTCAATTAAAAAAAAATTTGAATTCATTATTCAAGTCTGATTGAAAACTGTTATAGTTCTTCTATTAATAAAAAAAAAAGAAATTTTGATTAAGAGTTGCAATATAATTACTCTTGCTAGAATAATGTATTAAAAATCTGCTAATATTAACACTTAATTTTAACTTTTTCTTTCAGAATAAGAATTAATTGGAAGATAAGTTACATAAAATAATATTTTAAAGGGAAGATGAAAACGTTTAGTTTCACCAATGACAGATTTACTCTTTTCTAAGGATATTTTTAGCATGTTTCCGACACTAACTTGCATTCATTCAAAATGTTAATACATTCTATTGTTGTAAATTTACTTTCTTGTCTAATGTTAGTTATACCCTCTCTATTCAAATAAAATTACCATTAAGTCTTTTTAAAATCGGATAAAAAACTAAACTATGAAGGTTTCAAATATCGAGAAAGTACAGTAGAAGACCCGAAATCCGCACAGCTTGGGACCAGGCCTTGTGCGGATTTTAGAATTTTGCGGATTTCGGGTCATGACAGGAAAAAATGCTCCAATTTTTACCCAGATAAAATCATATGAAAATAATGTAAACATGATTAAACATCTTTAAAAAAAAAACATACTGAAAATGGTTATATTATTTAAATTTAATTCTTAATTATAGAATTAATACAAAAGGAGAATTAACTTACAAATTATTTTTTTAACTTGGCAAACATTTCTTTTATAGAAGTTTGTTTTAAAACTTTAGGGTGTTGCAGTCTCAGTTTTTTTTTGTATTTGATGAACAGTCATAATTTCTTGTTCTGTTATGCAGTTTTGCTGCTCTAAAAACTTCAGGTATTTTTCACTTGCAGTCAAACCTTCATCGAAAAGTATTTTTTCCTCATCCTGTTCACCTGCAGCACTATCACTATCGGAGTCCACATCCTGAGGCTCTAAAACTGAATCGATTATTTCACTATCGGTTAACTGTTCAGTTATTTGATTATCATCAGAGTTCATGTATTCTAGAATGTCACTTTCTTGAAACAAGGGTTTATCGCCCATCACCTGCTTGGCGTAAATCAATAGCTCTTCAGCTTTAGCTTTCATTGGATTCTCTCTGAACCCAGAAAATTCAGCTTCTTCATCTGTTTCTATGAACAGAGATGATGGCCAGAGGTTATGTCATCCATTCACGAGAGTGGACTTAGACACAGAGTTCCAGGATTCTGCCAGAACATAAATGCAATCCTTGATGGAAAAGATTTTTTTAATGTCTTCAAGTCCGAAAGAAGGCACAGCATTTAAAATCTTCTTCAGAAATTCTGTCTTGTAGTAGCATTTCAAACTTCGTATGATACCTTGGTCCATGGGCTGAATTAAACACGTAGTGTTGGGTGGTAAAAAATGGGCAACCACATTGTCAGAACACAAAATCGATTCATCTGGATGTGCAGGACAATTATCCAAGAGCAATAAAATTTTACAGTCAGGTTGCAAAACAACACTCGTGCAATGATTTCGGGCCTCCTTTACAAAATAGTTCATGAACCAATCAGTTGTAATTTCTTTTGTAATCCAGGCCCGTTTATTACTCCTGTATATTACAGGTAACGTTTTCACTCCTTTCAATGCACGGGGATGTTTGCTTTTGGCAACTACAAGCAATTTGCACTTGTACGTACCAGCTGCATTGCTGCAAACTAATACCGTTACCCTTTCTTTTGATTCTTTAATTCCAGATGAAGCACCTTCTTCACTAGCTGCATATGTTTGTCGTGGCAAACATCTCCAGAAAAGACCAGTTTCATCTGCGTTGAATATCTGTTCTGGAGATAAATTTTCACTAGCCACTAGTGAAGAAAATTCATCGATAAACTCCTCAGCAGCTTCCCTGTCAGCTGAGAGTTTCTCTCCATGTGTTTTAATATAGCGCAGACCATGCCTCTGTTTGAATTTCTTCAACCAGCCTGAACTAAAGTCACAGGGTTGCTCCACCTTTAATTCAGCATGCAACTCTTTAGCTTTCGCTCTTAGTACAATTCCAGAAATTGGGATCCCGTCATCTCGCCGAGCTCTGAACCATTCGTATATTATGGTATCCAAATCTGCAGATTTTGCCTGATGCATAGTTTTTCGATTTTGAAATCCTGAATTGCTGTCACTTTTACTGTAAAAATTCAAATATTTTTCTTTACTTTTCCGAATGTCGTATACCGTTCTTACGGAAATGCCATAAGTTTGGGCAATATTTGCAGGACTTGTGCCGGTATCCAACTTTTTGATAATTTCCACTTTTTGGAGAATTGTTAAAGAAACATGTTTTCTTTTACTAGTGCTGGTGGAAGCTGTGGAATCACGGACTCGTTTCAAGTTCAACATTATAAATTAAAAAATAGCAGAAACTGCAACTCGTGCATCCAAAAAAGAGCAAACAAGAAACGTTAGAACGTTAGAGCAAGTGCCATGTGATAAAAGCCACAGACGCACGTTAACGCTGCTCCCCATCAAGGTCAAAGATCAACCACAAAGTTTAACTTCCTCCATAAACACAGAGGAGAAATACAACAGAACAAACACCTGCACAGCAGAATCGCTCTTTCGCAAGTGACGTCATCGCAACGCATGAAAACAACTTGCTCGTACTGTGGTTTTGCAAACTCGTGGGTCGCTGATTTCATTGTTTACATTCAAGAGGCTGTGCGGATTTTAGAGCCTTGCGGATTTTGGATCGGCGGATTTCGGGTCTTCTACTGTATTTTCAATGCTTTTTGTATTGAATTGCTTTTTGTAAAGAATTACAAATATTTTCAATTCTTGTAATTCTTTTTGACACATTCACTTATAGACTTGCTGTATTACAAAAATGTTTTCAGACTCTCAAATTTTATTGACAGAGATACTTTCCACTATGATACTTTCATTTGTTAAAGAAATCGATTTATTTAAATGCTAATAACTAATAATCATTCAATTTATTTATTGTAATTGTGACTCTACTATAGAATGATTGTGTAAGGTTCAAGCTTTAATCACTTGTAGATATTTATTTTTGTCTAATTCCTCTCTTTTATTTGACCAAGTCTTTCAAAGTAAAATGATCTTTTATTTTTCAAACCTTTAGCAGAAAAATTTAAAGGTAGATGTCTCGTGAAATTATTTTTACATTTTACTATTCTCATTAAAATTATGTTTACATCTAAATTTTAAATTATATCATTTTTATGCAATTGCTTGTTAACTAATAAATTGAATGGTTTATTAATGTTTATTGGTTCTAACCCCTCATAATATTAATTTTTATAGTTTTTGTATTTCATAGAACTTATAAGTATGTAATAACTAAAACTTTTAGTACGATAACTTGATGATACATAGTTCATGAAAATATTAAATATTAGAAATCATCCTTTTTAAATATATCCTTAGCTTTAAATAAATAATACTGATTTAAACATGTCCAGTTTGTATTTTAGATTGTTCGATTCAAGAAAAGGAAACATTCAATAACTATGAAGAAGCAATGAATATTTTTCATAAAGATCAATGTTGCGATTCAATTGAATAAAATTTTTAAAGTTTTAGGTTTTTATTTTTTAAACTTCAAATCATTAAAAAATCTGTTAAAGATTAAATATATATATATATATATATATATATATACAATATAATTACGTGGGTGCCTTCAACAATGAATGATAAATATTCAACCACATTTCGTCTTTACTTAAAAATTTTTTTTTTGAAAAATTTGAATTTCTATTAATGAACATCTACCTCCAGTGGCCTACAAAAGGGGGGGGGGTCAACCTCTTCACCTTTATAGAAAAACTTTTAATAACATAAACCCATAAATTTTTCATTTTCAACAAAGATTTTGCCTTTTAACATTAAGACTACGTCCATAACCTCCACCCCCCCTCTTAAAGGAAGTTTGTGCACACCACTGTCTACCCCATAAGAAAGTCTTGTGACTCATACGCCATAAAGGCATAGTGGTAGAGATGATGTCATAATGTTCCTGCTTATTGTGGAGTTTGAGACTTTTCGTAGGTGGTTAAAGATGGGCATCTGTCAGTAGTGTCTTGGATTTCTAGTATACAAATGATTTTGATAGGTGTTCCTACCATTGCAAGAGGAGTGAAGTACATTAAGTGGGTACTAATTTTAAGTAGATTTTAAAGCTCTTCAACTTTTAAATTGTATATCTGCTAATATTTTGTGCCCTTTTCGAAGCATTAAAAAACTCCTGCAAAAACATCCTATTTTTAGTCACATTTTTCAATGTAAGAGCCGATGCTCACCTCGTCAAAGGGGGGGAAACCTAGGACAGTCATATTAGGACATAACTAAAGCTATTAAAACAATAAAACCTTTACCAACAATTTTTTTCCGAATTGTGCTCTTTTTTTCTCCCTAACTACTGGCCTAGATGTGCCATAGAAAACTGATAGGAAGTTTACTATTCTTGGCTTTAAGATCCAGGCCAGATATGCAGTATGCAGTGGTGACTTTGTCTCAGTTTTCAAATAACTTATCAAAAACTCATTGGAAGTTACTTTGCCAGGTGTTACAGTTTGCGATAAGTACTAAAGATACAGTAATGAACTTATCTCGGATATCAGCAAGCAATTTAAATATATTTTCAGGTGCTAGCTGGGCCATGAATAATGTAGATAGGTCAGTTAGTGGTCATGTTATTTTTGTGGATAGTATACCATTTATATGGAACTTGGTAAAACAAAAATTGCATTTTTGTTGTGAGAAACAATTTTAGAGACCTTTATCATTGAATTTAAAGAGCAAAATATGTCTAGGTTGATCTAGTGTTGGATAATTATGCAACTATATTATAAAGGATATTTAGTTTTTAAAAAAATCAGTATATGTGTTACCAGCAAAGTATGAAACGCTGGCATTCTATGAATGCCTGGGCATTGTATATAATGCTAGATATTTTTAGGTGTTTAAGTATGAAATATGAGAATTATTAGGTTGTAACGAAAGTTTCCCGCCACCGCAAACATCGTCAGCACACAGTTCGCGTTGGCATATTTGCTCATATTTTGTCAAACGATTTTTGGCATTTGAAAGAAAGAGGCTTACTTTATAACACTGTGTTGTAAAATCTGTAAAAAATATAGCTATCATTAAGTATAAGGTGTCCCAAATGGAACTATCACTCTAGAGTATTAGAACCATCATTTACTTCCATTTGTGTTGCAAAAAGTCAGCTACATAATATCAACAAATTATGAATACAGCTTTAAGTACTATTGTTGTATCGTGACACTGTGCAGGTTTGGTAACGAAAGTTCAAAATCAGTTATCTAAGGAGTTAGAAGTTAGTTTTTCAGGCAGATATGGCGGAAAGCTTTCGTTACAACCTGATATTACATACTTTCCCTGGACATTGTATATAATACCTAGGAATTCTATAGAATGACAAATGCTATTTAGGCAAAGTATGAAAAAAGATCCTGATAAGGCTATTATATAAATGATGTGCATTCCCCAAAAATACATGTTATTCTGAAAAATAATGAAAGTGTCATTAAAAAATTTTATTCAAAATACATAAAGTAAAATGAAACTGTGCAAAACAAAATTTATGTCTTTCTTATTAAGGGAAACAAACTTTTCATGTAAAAAATTAACCTACTTGTTGCAAAATGGTAGACTTGAGTGACATTTTGAATTACAGTGGAACCCCGATCTATTGTTCCCGCATTCATCGTTTTATTTCTATGGTCCCTGCACAAACTGTATTCAAATAACGTTAACAAAACCCGCATGTATCGTTCGTCAAAAATTCGCTTTCCCGTATTCATCGTTGTAAAATGTTTCTTCTGACCAAAATTAAATTGAAGATCAAGTGGATCAATATGGCTTACAAATTTAATTACTTCCTGGTATGATATCTTGAGTTGATAATGGTATAGATGAAGAGCTCTTACATCCAGCAGGGATGAGTATGGTATGAAATGTAGGGATTATATTTCCATTAATTTAGAAGCAACAACGTGTGGTATCCTAAGAATGGAAGAAATGTGATGCAAAAATGGAAATATTCGCGAAGAAGCTGAGAATAATATTCATGCCGATGAGACTGAGCCAACACTAGTGCCTAGTTTATCCTACGCAAGAACGGTTTTTAAAATTGTATGACTTTTATATACAAACATGAATACACATAAAAAGACAAAAAAAAAAAATTGCAAATCTTGAAAATTTTGTTTAATTAAAAGATTAATGAAAAATCCAGTGTAAAATTACTGATTTTTTAAAAATAAGTATCACTTAATTTCTACACAGCTTCAATTTGTTTCTTTTACAGTTTGGTAACAAATTTAGAATTTTTGGTATGCTGTATATATTGTGTGTATTCATAAATACTGTTTTCTTCGTATTTTGACTTTTACCCGCATTTGTCGTTTTCCCGCATGCATAGTTTTTTACTGCGCAGCCCTTGAAAAATGATAGATCGAGGTTCTACTGTATATTTGTTACATGTTTCATACAATCGGATATGTATTTCATACTTTGCCAGTTTCTCATTTGGTATCCTATAGAATGCCAAGGAAATGTATGAAATACTAATTGTTTCATAAATTGCCAGTTAGTTTCAGGCATTATATCCAATGCCTTTAAAAGTTAATGTTCTATAAGATCTTATCATATGAACTCTTTTCAATTTCAGCGATTCCCAGTCATATGGAAAGGTAAATTGGTATTAAGGAATGAGGATACTTTTGTACAGATGCATTTACTATTAGGAAATGTAGAGGTTGCCAATGTGTCTCTTCCACCCTCAGTAGAAGGTCAACATGGACCTATAAGAATATTGCAAAGAATACGACTAGACCAAGTAGAGCTGGATGAGAAGATACAGGTTTGTATAATAGGTGCATTGTCTCAGGGCGGTAGCCAGTAAAAGATTTCAGGGGTTAGGAATTGTTTCAATGTAGTAGGTTTCTTTTAATTGTTTCTACAAATAGTAATTTATGCGCCTGGAAGTTTCAGGGTGCATGTTGAACCTCTAACCTTCCCTCTCCCCCTTGGCTGTGGCCTTGCATGGTTTGTTACAAGAGTGATATGAATAAATTTACTAAAAATGGTTTTAAAAAGAGTACAAAGTAAAAGCAAATTTTTTACTGTTTCTTAAATAGGACCCTTTGTTATCAATACATATTGTTGCAGAAAACTCTGCTTAGTTTTTGAGTTCATAATTTAAATGTCCAGTGAAAAGTTCTTGTAATCAATCCAGTTGGCAGGACTAAACATAAATTTTATTGGTTCTAGAAATTCAATGAACAATCTGCTATACATAATTCACAGGAATTAACAATCAGTAACTTGATTTATGACAGTCAGCTTATCATAGATACATTCTCAGATGCTATATTTCGCATACAATAAAATCCTTTCACAATCTTAAAAACTCGGAAGTTCTTGAGCAGAACTGTAGTTTGCTCCTCAGCATACAACAATGAAGAATTCGCCACCTTCAAAAATAGGCTTATAAAACAAGCGAGAAAGCCTCTCTTACAATACCACAATACAAAGAAGCAGAGCACTTAGGCTCACAGCTATTTATTGTACAGTGAGCAGCTGAACTGAACTTATGAGGCAAGCTACCCTTTTATACTTTTTTGTATATGCTTCACAAACATTCCACATATACCTTCAGTCCAGAAGTCTCCAGTTATTTGATTACATAATAGTAATGCCAGTGACAGCTTGTCATTAGGAGCCTGATCCCGCTATCTAATACCTATCAATCAAAATCTCTTCCTATTATGTAACACTGTTCTTTTAATAATTTACCTTTATTTTAACAAATGTACAAAGTTTACACAATTTTAATACTATCCATTAAAAAAAGCACTTAAATAAAAGCCAGTTATAGTTTCTCCTACCTAAAGCATGCACGAGCTTCAGTGCCCTGAACTTTTCATCTCTCTCTATTTATTGGTTTGGCATTTAGCTCGAAAGCCATATTGACACGCCATTAACTTAGCTTCAATATGGCTTATTTGGTGCTGTCTTTGGGGCCCAGACCTGTTGGCCCTGTACTACTGAAAGTAGAAAGCTATTGGGAAAATTTCCTGCTCAGTAGGAAATTTTTATTTGCTTAATATTACAGTCAACTCCCTCTAATCCGCACTCACTGGGACCAAGGGTTGTGCGGATTACAGGATTTTGCGGATTATAGGTCATTTTTTTTTGTTTACATTTTTACATTTAGAATTTCCCTTTAAATTATAGTCAATTTACTGTAAACAAATAGGAAATGATGAAAGAAAAGGCATATGCTGTTGAATAAAAACACAATTAAATGTCAATATAAATACAATAAATAATACAATTAAATTTACAGAGAATTTAAAGGACACATGAAAGAAAATATTTATGCTGCTGAACTAAAACACTACCGTAAAAACCGGAAGAAGGGCCGCACCCTCGTAAGGGCCGCATTAGAAAAAAAGTAAATAAATGTAAAAATATACTCACAGAAGGGCCGCACCGGCGTATGAGCCGCACCATCGTAATTCATAAAAAATGAATGTAAACAAAAACAGTAATGTGTGCAATAAACAAAAACATAAAAATAAAGGAAGGAATTATATTTATATACATTAAAGTGAAAAAAAAATATATATATACACACAAAATTATACATCAAAACCATCAAACTCTGAATGGTCGGAATCTGAATGAAATAACTGTAACAGGTGTTCATCAAGTTCTAGTCCATGATCATCGTCGCCATCACTGTCGATAACATTATCCTCCATAATGTCTGATTTGATTCATCGGCAGATTCTGGTAGTATCCCGGCTTTTCTAAACCCGGAAACAATAGTTTCTTTTTTTACCGAGTTCCATGCGGTTTCCACCCACTTTGAAACTTCACTGTAGGACGCACGCTTCATGTGTCCACTTTTTGTATACGAGTGGAGACCTTTCGTCATCCAGGTCTCCCAGTTTCTCCGCATTTCAGCTTTAAATGCATGATTAATGGTTAGATCAAGCGGCTGAAGCTTTTTCGTCAAACCGCCTGGTATGACCGCTAGTGTGGCCGACACCTTTTTACATGCATCCTTGACAGAATCAAGAAGATGCGCTCGCATTGAGTCCAAAATGAGCAGACCATGCGGTTTGAAAAACACACCACGTCTTCTTCTCCACACCTCTTGGATCCACTCCATCATAATGTTTTCACTCATCCATCCCTTTTCGTTGACTCGAATAACGATGTTATTGGAAAAATCCTCTTTGGGCATGGTTTTGCGCTTAAATATCAGCAGCGGCTTTAACTTCTCACCACTAGCTGTGCATGCTAGCACACACGTAAACGATGTTCTTTCATGCCCGGTTGTGCAAATGCTGACCGTTTTGTCCCCTTTCATGTGAACAGTTCTGTTCGAAGGACAATCGAAGCTCAGTGGGACTTCGTCCATGTTAATTATTTGACTAAGTTCGTATTGCCTTTCCGCGATCTTCTCACTGACGTATTTCAAAAACGCAGCTGCTTTATCCTCCCAATCTGCTGGCAGGCTCTGGCCAACCGTTGTTCTATTCCTGACAGAAAGCCCGTACCGCCTTAGGAATCGGCAGCACCATGACTGGCTTCCAGCAAAATTTTCAATCTTTAGTTGTGCGGCAATCACTTTCGCCTTTAGGCGAATTTTCACCGTCGAAATTGGAATTCCCGCATCACGTTGGGTTTTCACCCAAACGGAAAGATTTTCTTCCAACTTTGGATACCGAACAATTCCACTTCTGTTGGCGCGTTTACTTTTAGGAATGCAGATCAGTTTCTCCTTATCTTTTATCCAACGGCGAACACATTTTTCATCTATGTCGTATTCCCGTGCTGCAGCACGATTGCCGATTTCTAGGGCTCTTTCTAGCACTGTCAACTTGAAGCCAGCAGTATAGCTTCTTAATCGTTTGGGTGCCATAGCTTTCAAATAAACTACTGACAAATAACAATTAAATTTAACTCGCAAAAGGAAGACTCGAAAAAATGATTATGACTATAGCGCGATCGCATGCAAAGAATAAGATCAAGAATGAGCACAGAACATAGAATCTTAATCACGTGGAAAAATCGATTGTAACCGGAAGGAGTAGAAACTAAGCAGCGCAACTATTACAGCTCATTCCGGTCAGTTGATTCAGATCGACATCCCGCGCGTCCTCCCTTCACGGACCTTTCCGTGCCTGTTCCTCATTGGCTACTCCAGAGAAAACAGTGTTGGGAATAGTTCTTCTTATAGTGGTATGGACACGATGCTCGTCATTCCTGCACGCGCATCATGTTTATTATTAAAAAATACACAATACTACAAGAGTCTATTGCTGTAATATCCTTAATTAATCATGCAGTTCATATAAAAACCTGTGTGTTTAAAAATGAAACGCTTCTCAGCCAATCAAATGTGTCATGTTGTTGTTTCTAGCCGCATGTACCTTTCTGGGTCTTCCAACTTAAACGCCCGATAATGCATCAATATAGGAGTGAGTTAAAAATAGAAGAACATGTTTCAAAGTTGGGAGGGGAAAAAAAAATATATCAGACGGGCCGCATCGGTAGATGGGCCGCACCCTCAAAAATTTTAACTTTTTTTTCGTATCAGCCGCGGCCCTTCTCCCGGTTTTTACGGTATTTTTAATATTAAATACAATTACTAATACAAAATTAAAAGAATAAATTTTCTCTAAATTTTTATTTATTTTTCATTTTTTCAAACATTGCAGTGATTGTAATTTGTTTAAGAGATTTTAATTTTTCTTCAGAAATTTTGTCCTGAAGCCTTCTAATTGTCAGTAACTCTTGGTCACTGACACTGACAAATGATTGCTTTTGCAAAATGTTTAAAGGGACCCCAAATCCGGAAGTTTTTCAACAAACAAACTTTTTTTTTTTTTTTTTTTTAAAGGGCAGTTCTTGTTTTTAATTTCTTTAAAAGACCGTTTTTAACTAAATATATCTATTATAAAATAAACAAGCTCAATCTGAAAGGGAGGAATTTCACTGGTCGCTCGCGAAGGGGGGGGGGGGGGGGCATGCGGTGCATCATTTGTATATTTGATATCTCAGTATTACATTAATTTCAGATCTTGTGAGGTAATTTTCGGTTTCTCGTTATGTAAAAATATTCTATGCCTATATAAGCTCTAAAGAGGAAAAGAATGTTATCCCACACACGTGCATTACATTTCAAGTGCTGATGATTCATTATTTCTGCATGTGCTCCTCCGGCAGTTAAATGTAAACAAACAGAAAGGCCATGTTTGTCTCTTTATGCTTTTCTTTCTTTCTTCCTGCAGAACTACAGTTATGTGGAGAAAGTTTTTGTTGCATAATAAATCGCTAGACAGAAGATCAAAAGGGTGAGGTAGGGGGAGAATCGGAAAATTGCGCAACTGTTGTGTCGTCTGCCAAATTGCGGTTTGCGTTTAAAGTTAAACATGTTACATATTTTCACCCAATTTTAATTGCAACGGTCAATCTTTTCGATTGTCTCCCGAGTTTTTCTCTCTCTCATTTCTCATAGAGCAAACGTTTTCGTTGATTTTTTTTTTTTGTTGTTGTTTGTTTCATTCAACAAAAGAGTAGAGCGATGTGATTGGACGGTGCATTGCTTCGGAGTTCGTTATTTACATCCATTCACTGAACACATGCAACTTAGGATATAAGTTTCTGTGTGTTTAATTACATGATAATATGCTCAAATATATGAAATTATTTACTTCAAATACCTGTGGAAAATCATTAATAAATGTCTTTATAACATTCAGCCAATCAAATAACTTCTATAATAGTAATACAACCAGTCAAATGCCGCTCAAAATGTAAATGCATTTGAAATATATCGCAGATTACAGGCGTTCGCGGATTATAGAGTCGCGGATTAGCGGGAGTTGACTGTATGTTGTTTGCAGTCGGATATCTTACTGTTTTCTTTTCCTGATTTACAAAATGCAATGTATTAATGCATTTTATATGTTAATATTGATTTTTAAATAGAGATCATTTAAAAATTATGAACTAGCAGTTATAAAGAAAAGATGCTAAAGAAATTATTAAACATATTGCATAGCAGCCAACTTGTATGATTTTTTTTTTTTTTTTTTTTTTTTTTTTTTTGCACAGTGTATAAATTTTATATTGTTTCAGGGTTTTATAGACCTGGAAAGTCAGGGAAATGAGTTTCGGTCAGGAAAAGTCAGGGATTTGGTAAAAAAGTCATGGAAATTAGAAATTGAAAAAAGGTCAGGGAAGTGCAAGAATATTTGAATTTTGTGGCAAAATCAAGAAAATACTTCCTGTTTGAACCTAATTGTAGAAATTGTTTTATTTTCATTTTCTTATTTAACATCATAAATAATTTTAAAATGTGTCCTTTATTAACATATCTTGTTCAGTTGAAATATTCTTAATTTTATCCTAAATTATTATCAAACATGGTTTTTGTTAGAATCCAGTGATCTCAAATAATATTTTTGTGTATATTGATTTTATTATTATTATTATTAATTGTAAAAAAGGGGCAAAATATATAAAAAGTTATTAATTAAAGGTTCAGGAAAGCATGCTAGATAAGTCAGGGAAGAGCATGATAGAGGTCAGGGAAGCAAAAGTTTTGAAATCTGTAGAAACCCTGTGTTTGTATGATTGTACTAATAATTAAGGTAATTGTACAGATTTTTAGTGAAACCTCTGAAATATATATATCTGCAAACATTGAACAGCCCTGAAATGTTTATTTCAGCTTGAGAGTATCTGAAGTTATGTTTATTTTGCAAATAAGTGGATTTCTGCATTTTTTTCTACTTTATATCAGTGAGTTCCTCTGTTTTGTTAACCCCTTGTGTACCAGACTGTATTTTCTAGCATGCACACAAATCCCAGATTTCTGTCGATACCATGGCTGCCAACTTATACTGTTTTTCGAGAACATTACCCGACTCTTTTCTAAATACTTTTTTTATTACTTAAAAACTTGAATTTATTTTAAGATGAGACCGCCAGACAAAAATAGTAGTTAAAAATATTCTTGAAAAACCGACTTCATTTCAAACAGTATATAACAACTAACAGAGGACAATTTGGCTTGAAAAGTTTTTGTCTTTGTCTCTCGGATCCATAATTTTACAGATGTACATACAGTTTTGCTCTTTATATTGGGAAAGATAATATTGATCATATTCCTGGAACTGAACATTTGACAATGTCCGAAAGAGTCGTCGTTTATTTATTGCAGAACATATTGGATGAAGGTAGAGAAGTTATCATTGATAACTGGTACTTTTCTTTGTTTTACAGAATTCTTACTTATTAGAAATACCAATACAACAGGAACTATAAGAATGTACCATGGTGTTCCAAAAGAACTTCTAGACACAAAACTATCAGAACATCAGGCTTCTTTCATTAGAAAAACGATCTATTAGTGAAATTCAAAGATAAACACTATGTATATGTACTGACAGCAAATTTTGTTAAAAAGATAAGACACAAAACAGCCACTGTTTGGAAGTATTACCGGAAACCCAAACATATTGAACATTATAATGCTAACATATGTACAGTCGACACAGTAGACTAAGCTTTGTAACTTTATAACTGTGCCAGGAAAAGTCATTCATGGTTCAAAAAATTGGGATTCCATATGATTCAAAGAATGGTGCTGAATGCCAATGTATTTTACAGCATATCTCATTCAACAGAAATCGGACTACATCCATTCACCATAATGGTATGCGATGAAATTCTTACAAATTATTCTAAAAACTATATAAAATGTGTAAGTGACTACAAGAAAACAAATGACCTTTCAGAAGCTTTTCACAAACTTGTGGATAATATTGTAGAAGGTTCCAGCAGAAAGTGGAATAGATGTTGCGTGTGTTATAATGTTGAAAAAAAACAGACAAAAATGACAATACTCTCATGCAATGCATGTGATAAAGCTTTTTGTTCCAATGAAGATTTTGAACAGTTTCATAAATATTTACAAATTTAATTCCCATTTTCCTATTTTTTCGTATTTTGTGACCCAGGCATATTGTAAGTGTTGTAATTTATACAATCCTGATAAAAGAAAATCTTAATGTTTCCTGTGCTGGTTACACTGGTTGTACACCTTAATAAGCCATGTACTCACATGAGGTTACAATGGTATTTCACCTTGTATGTAGCATGTTGTATTCACTAGCAGTTACATGGTACACAAGGGGTTAATTAATTTTTTTTTGGCAGGGAAATCTTTGATGCTTCAGCATCGTAATTATCTTTTTCCTTCCCTCTTGAGAATAAATTTTTCCTTTCTTTTACTGAAGTGTTCAATGCCATAAGAAAAAAGCCCCCTATTTTTAATGTAAATTATTTTTTTAACCTTATTTTCAAGGGAAAAAAAAATAAAAAATTATGAAACAGAGCAGGTTCAGATGTGAATGAAAATACAGAATAATTAAAATAAGTGTTGAAATAAAGAAAATTCTGGTTAGGGTAAAAAAGTTTGTGTAAGCAAACAAGAAATAAACTTAACATGTCTAATAGGATAACAAAACTGAACAAACTAACAAAACAAAACAGAACCATTGTCTAACAAAACTGAAATACACCAAAGCTGTTCCTTACTACTGCAAGGGAGCAACTACTAAAATCTCCAATGAAGCAGCTAAAAGAGATATCAAAATACCAATAAAACCTAATAAAAATATTTTCAAACATATCCGTAATGACAAAGTCCAAACTCAAGAAACTGCAGGAATTTATAAAATAAATTTAACCTTCGAAGATTCTAAAGAACCATGCTATTATATAGGTGTAACAGGAAGGAAAATAAAAGAGAGAAAGAAAAAATATATTGCCAATATCAAATATAATAAGTTAAGTACTACACTTCAAGAATTACCCAAAATAGACCCGTAAGTATTAATTTTGAAGAAATAGAAAAATTATCCGACTACCGAAACCAGGTTTATGTTCGGAAAATGGAAGCTCTTCAAATCATAACAACAGATGACGTCATTAATGATACCATGCATGCTCTAATAGATCCGGGATTTAAAGCGATGCTAAACAAAAGAAGATTAGTACACAACAAGACTGAAGATGGTGGTTAAGCAGCCACCGAAAGTGCTAATTTAAAAGAATTTTAAAGTAATATTTTAATAAGATCTTATCTCCTTTTACACTTTTATCAATATGTCTGATAGGTTTTTCTTATAATTGCTTTTCATATATTATATTCTTTATATTACAAAATTGTTTTCCCCGCCACATTATTTATGTAAAAGTACTTGAAATTATCTGTTTACTATTTATATATTTGTTTTCTCTTATGAAAATTACTAAATTAAACTTTAATGTAAAGCTTTTCTTTTAGAAATACATATTTAAAATTTCATATATTTTACTAATCGAATATTTAAGTGTAATCTAGTTTTAAGGTAATTGATGTAATTATAAATACATAGTTTGTGAAATAAAGCAGTTTTATTTTACAGAAAAATATAACATCTGAAAGCAATTAGAAGAAAAAATTATATTAACTCTGATCACAGTACTTCTTAATATATCCACTTAAAGTATCCTGTATTGTAAGTTTTGAGTATTTTTCGTGCTGACAATTGCTCGAGTAGAAAACATTTTTGTCATTTTGTAGTCATAATTCTTCGGAGCTATTAGAGAAAAAAAAAAAAAAAAAAAAAAGATGTTTTGAAAAATTTTATTTTGCTGATTTTGATAACTTCATAAAGAAAAAAAACCTAAAAGTAATACTACTGCACATAGAAATAGGATATAGTTAAATTGTACTAATTTTTTAAATGTTAAGTTAGCGGCTATGATAATGAGGAAAATGCGTTTTTGATTACTAATAGAGAAAACTTTTTACTATTAATAGTTTAGTAAAAAGTTATGTTAATATTAAGTTTTGTTAATAAAAGTTTATGTTAATATTAAGTTTTTAATATTAACATAATTAGGTAAAAAACAGCAAAAGTTGTATAGTAATTTTGAAAATCATTTCCCGATTGAAAAATTTTAAATACTTTCAAAGTGTACATAGGGGATAGGGTGCTCTATTTGTGTATATTTTCCCTCAATTTGAACTGACACTTTTTTTTGGGCTCCACCACTGATACAAGTTATGAACCACCCCTGAGCTATTATGTAATACCTATGCAGGTAGCAAACATTACAGTCCCCATTAATAAAATTGCCCCAAATGTTTGCCAAGCTTGCCAAAATAAGTCCCCCAAACTGAAATCAGCTAAGCTATATGGTCAGTATTTCTAGAAATATTGCCAAATCCATTGGGGAAATCATAAACTCCCTGTCTCATATTCTAGTTAACCAATTATAGCTTGCAACAAAATGCAAATTTTAATTTTTCACCACATAGTATATGAATATAACCTAAATTTTACCCCTGAAGAGCAGATCATCCCCAAAACTTATAACAATATTGTTGCCAATGTTCAAAACATCACTTAATACCTTTTGTAGAAGGTTTCTTTTGTATCTATTGAAATTCTAATAAAAAAAATAAAACCATTTTTTAACAATGCCAAACAAAGTAGAACATTGAAGCAGCACAAGTTATTGCCTATTGTACATTCAAGTGATTTAAGTTGAAAGTAAATACAAATTGCCAATGGCAGTGCAAATTATTTTAAAAATATCAATGTCTGTCAAGTATTGTATTTTTAAAAATAATTTAAATGAATTTTTATTTTCTGTATGTAACTATTTCTCAGGATCTGCTGATAAAACTATGTAAATGAAGCAAGTGGAAAATGTGCCAAAATGTATAAAGTAATTATTTTCTGTAAAATAAAATCGTAGCATGTTTTCATTCCAGTTTAATCGATTATTATTACTTAGACTCCACTATTAGAACTATTTAAAAAAAATGTAATACAGTGAAACTTCTCAGAGCAACCACCCCCCTAAATGGCCAATTTTTCATGGCAGAGATTTTTCGACTCCTAGACCTAGTGTTAAAATAATCTCTACCTGGCCACCTGACCCTCTCTAAACGGCTACAGAGTGGGATCGGACATATCATTTTTCAGGAAATTCTACTTACTACATGCCTTAATTTTGAGCAGAAACACTCAAGGTCAGGTTTATGGTCGAATATAAAACCTAGGAATAACTTGCTAAGTCCATTCACATGGTTCCCCCACCCCCTCTTTCTTAGAGGCAGGGTTAAAGATTGAATCTGTTATCTCTTGTATTCTCCTCACACCCTTAAGATGGAGAATCCCTATTGTATCACCCATGGAAACTTTTTCAAAAAATGTAAGAAAGCATTAAATAAAGTAGTACTATTTTCTCTTTAGATAAGTTTTAAATTTCATTTAAAATAAGGAATATGTGTCAGACTCATTTATATTACGCATTATAGAAATTATCTTATAAAAGTAAATAAAACCCTTTAGAGCGGCCAAATATTCTCGGTATGGTGGGGTGGCTGCTCAGAGGGGTTTCACTGTATTTCTTGAATTAAAAAATAAACTTATGTTGTGGGGTGACAGTCATCATACTACCTTCATGTGAAGTGAGAGCAATAGTGGATGAAGTTAAGAAGAACTGTCATTCTCCACAGACTATATCTTCTTTTGATGACACTGCATCTTTACAAAAATATTTTTTTTTCTTAAATAACTCTGGGCAAATTTCCCCAAAATCTTGTTCATGCATTCGCCTCCTGAACTGCAATTTATTTTTTGTCAGCAATGCTGAGGCAGACAGTTTAATTTTCTTAGTTTTTATTTTTAATAGGAGGGATTCACACCGATATTGTACCTGAAACCTGACCTGGGACCTGAAAAAAATATTTATAGTCAGTTTATCATTGTAGACAGTTTGAGCTTTTTGTGCATTATTGAGCATTGAAGGTGTTTTTTAATTATGAAAATAAAGATAAAATATATTTATTGAGCAGAATAAAATTTCAATCATCAATTGACAAGTCTTGCACATTGACTTTGAGTAAGTCGGAGATAAATGTATTGCATAGAAGTAAGGTTTAGTGCATATACATAATTTATTAATTGCCTCCTTTTGGAGTTTAGTACATTACACATTCTTCCACGATTTAATAAAGGGAAATTTTCTATAAAATTTTTACTATCACTATACATAAAAGTATGTATAAAAGGTGTATATACAAATTTTATTATAATGTTATAAAGTAACTTTTCTTCACATCTCAAAGTTTTACTCTGCAAACCAGTCACATATTGTAGGCTTAGCACATCAAAAACAAATTTCAAGGAACAAGGCTTTCTATATGTGACTAGAAAGGTTTACTAAATTTTTTTCACTCCCATAAGTGTAATCTTATTACCAGAAATTCTGAATCGTAGGTGATGTTAAAAAAAAATCAAAAAGGGGTTATGCCATGTTGACATTTAAAATTTTTTCTAAATTTATAAAGAAATGAAATTGCATTGTGAAGGCAATCATTACGAAGCACCTAAAAATAAAAGTTAGACCCCAGATCTTTGTCGGAATTGCCTCAGCTGAAAGAAATAACCTGGTGTAGGTATAACATGCATACACAAATGAATCATTTTCTGATTTGCCCCAATGAAATTTTATGTCATCCCTTGTTCAATTAGTGAAGGGAAATGCTACATGAGAATAATCCAGTATAAATTTCCTATTGAACCCTGCTATGCCTAAAAAGGATCTTACTTGTTTCTTAGTAGTAGGAGGTCTAGCATTTTTGATGGATTCTAAATTCTTAAGGTCAGGCATCACCTTACCCTCTACTACCTTGTGCCCAAGATATGTTATTACAGACTTTGCTAAAGAATACTTTTTCGGGCTTGAGCTTAAGGTTAGCATCTTTCAGTCTCTGAAACACAAGTTATAATCTAGAGATATAGTCCTCAAACTTTTGTGACGCTACCACAACATCATCAATATACAAGGCTATTTGATAATTTAATAGACCAGAAAGAACAGCACTCATAAGCCATTGGAAGCTTGAACTCACATTTCTGAGCCTGAAGGGCATCTGGCGGAATTGAAACAGACCTTCTGCAGCAATGCCTGTGAGATGGGCATCTGCGGGATGCATGAACATATGTCCAAAACCCGAAGTTAAGTCGAGAGAAAAAAAGAAAAAAAAAAAAAAACTTTGCATCAGCTAACAAATTGATCATTTCAGATAAATTAGGGAGAGGAAAATTATCAGGTATAGTCTTCACATTTAATTTTCAGAGATCAGCCACAAGGCGAAAGGATCCATCCAGCTTTCTTACAAGTAAAACGGGAGCAGCATAGCTGGATGTGGAAGGTTCGATGATACCCGCTTCCAAAAGTGTCTTTATTTGCTTTCTCATCTCTGGCTTAAGACTATAAAGAACTCTATAAGACTTTGATCTAACTGGAATATCACCAGTTAGAAAAATGCGGTGCTGAATGATGGGAAAGGCATCCAAATCACTAGACCTTTGCGAAAAAAATGTGCCTACATTTTGACAGTAAATCCATAAGAGCCGCATGCTGATCGTTATTAAGTGAGAAAGATCAATATTTCTTGCCCATGCCTCAAAATCCTCCTTGTCAGGATGTTCTTCGATGGCATTTACAGAATTAATTTCTTTTGAGATATTTGTGGGATGTACGTGAAGTAACTTAAAGTATTTATTAAAATTATGTGGTCATCTGTCAAATTTATTAGTTGCACCAAACAAGTTAAATCTTATAGTAGAAATTGAGTTGGCAATTAAGAAAGAATTTAGATCTGAGTCACAGTTAGGTTCAATTAGCACAGTCTGATCAATAAAAGTGGAGTCCGTATCTGATATGCTGGGACATAGTCTGTCCAACGAGTTCCCTTAGCAATGGAAAAATCTGAAACATTTTTGCCCGCTAAGTTTTATAACATTGTTACCAAAAGTGGGCATGGTACTGGGGTAGTACCAGAGGCACCGAGTAACGATGAGTCTCCGCCTGTGGCCATCGTGCATGGAAACAAAAACAACAAAAAAAAATTAAATGACTTTTCAAAAATTAAATTAAGAAATTTAAGTTACAACTTAGGTGCAAAATATTAAATATGAGATGTGTCTATGCATATTCCACCACACCAGAGCTTAGTTTCTAGTTCTGACAGGGGTCACGGCACCAAAATTTATGCCGTGTTGACATTTAAGAAATTTCTTAAATTTATAGAGAAATGAAATTGCGTTGTGAAGGCAATCATGTCGAAGCACCTAAAAACAAAAATTACACCCCAGATCTTTGTAGGGGGTGTAATTTTTACATCCCTACAAAGTAAGGGTAGGGGTGTAAAAAGCTTGTTAAAGGTCGGCTTGTGATGGGACTGTCAAAAGAACTGTATCAAGAGCAAGTCTGCAAGGGCCATATAAAGACCAAATTCATAACACTGAGAAAATGTTTCAGTTTTGTACTGAACATTTTCCCTGCATAACATTCCAGATCACTGCAGATGATATAAATTCCTTGGCATCTAAACTTGACAGTCAGTTTAAAGAACCACAACTATGCCTGGAACAAGGTCCTCCCATTTTTTTCAGCCCCTTTTGAAAACGGTAATAGCAGCCAAAATTTTAATCAATAATTCTTAAGCAATAGTATTAATACACTCTAGATCGGAAGTCTGAAAGTTTAAACATCGAGAAAAATTCATATGTATGTGCAGCATATGATGATAAATATTATATTGGGGTAGTGTTGGAAAAAGAAGAGGAACAGAAAGATGCAATGGTTAAATGTATGCATCCTAGCTGGCCAGCTAAATTATTTTATTGGCCTGAAGATCGATATTATGGCCAAGAAGATGCATGCTGGCTGCCGTTTGTCAATATTTTATGTATTGTTCATGTTTCAGAAATCCAGACTTATACTGGGAGAATCCAATACAAGCTTTCTTCAGTTAGTGAAAAAAATAAAAAATAAAATAAAGCTCAAATTGCATAAATAAAATAGGACATTTTTCCTCCTTTATACTAGCATTTTTAAACTAAGTAAATCAGAATAAGAAAAAGAATGGATACATTAAATAAAAAAAGAACAGTTCAGTTGTCAAATAGTACTTGGCCCGAGTTTGTAACCTTTGAAAACATTTTTAAACTAACGTGTACTTCTATTAATTACATTTTAAATCTATGTGATATCCTGAAAAAGTATGATGAATTTCATAATTATCAACTTGACTTCGTAATTATTAAAGCAATAGCAAATTGCATTTCACCCTGTCATTCTGTTTTGAAACTGTCTTAGTAAAATCCACTAAATGAGGCAATAATTCCAATAACTATAAAAAGAAATTTAATGGAAATAGTTCATAAATGAAAAAAAGTTGTTCTTATATTTGTCTAAAGGTATCCAGTATTGCATTTCATCGAAATTTGCATATGCAAGGTAGATAAGGCATCGCTTCTTCAGATGATATGAAAAGGTTACCTTATGATTTTTTAAATCTTTTTTTTATATAATTTTTTTTTTCAATTTAAGATAGTTTTTTAAAAATCAATTCTGATATTACCATTTCTAATTCAAGTATTTTTTGTATAATTTGTTGTAAAATTGGCAGAAAATATGAGTGTACAAAAATTACAAAAAGTGAGTTTTATTTATCAGTTAAGCACTTTTTCAAAAGTGATAGTGTGTGGGGGAAAAGTTAAATACACACTATTTTTTTTTCCATATTTTAATAGGAAATTTTATGCTCTTTCTAAATGACACTAAAACCAAAACTGTCAAATTAGTCAGAAAAAAGTTATAGGGGGGTTAGTTGTTCCATGTTTTAAATTTCTGAAAACTCATTTTCTAACTTTCAAAATTAATAATAATTATTTATTTTAATTGCATTTTATAAGATATATTTTGAATCTATCATATAACATCATCATTAAAAAGAACAAATCATTTATACTTAGTATCATTTAAAAGAACAAATATTAATAAAACTGAACACCTCATTTATACTTAGTTATATTATTTTTTTGTAGGAGTTTAAATTATCGTTGTAGACAGGTTCAACATTGAGTAAATAAGTTCTTTGGGACCAAAGAAATTATCATTATAGGCAAGTTTATTGTTATAGACAGTATCATTACATGCAGGTTTCAATGTATACAGGGTGAAACTAAACTCTTGGTCAAAACTTTAAGGGGTGATAGGGCACATAATAAGGAATCAGAATTGCATAGCAATGTGGGGTCGGCAACGTCGTCTTTGTGTAGCTGTTAATAATCACTTCGGAAAAAAGTGCCGAAACAACAGTGCGCTTTCCGACCATTGTTTCATCAGAAACTAATGTATTTTTCTCCGAAAACAGAAGACTAAAATGGATAGTTTAAAAATTCTATTATATTTTATGGATGAATTTTTTGGAGACGAGCCTATTGTTTATGAAATTTGGTTAAGAAATTAGATGGACACCTTCAAGGCTTTTCCCAAAGTGATTATTACCGGATAAGTTAGAACTGCGTTTTTGATCCCAGATTGCTATGTGATTACGATTCCTCATTGTGTGCCCTATCACCCCTTAAAGTTTTACCCAAGAGTTTAGATTCACTCTGTATATACACACACTCGTACTCTGGTCACCTCTTAAGATCGACCATATTATGATTCAACAGAATCAAATCGATTGAACTAGCATACCTGAACTTCTAAGAGCAGTAAAAGTGGTCATGGTCAGCCCCAGTTAATAGAATCGGACACCAGCAATTGTTGCCTTTTAGTTAGAAAAAAGCATATATCAGTCAACGGAGTCCCTATATGCATGATGCTTTCAATGTTGTGACTGAATTTTCTAGAAGAGCTGGAAGAATTTTTCTTGGACAGATTTTGTCTGCAGAAAAGGAGTTATTAACAATTAAATACCCCATAAAATTTCAATTTGAAATAAATATACATTTATAGGAAACTAGCAGCTTGGCCCGGCATTGCCCGTGCAATGGAAGAGAAATGTCCATTTACCTTAAATATAGATTGTAAAGGGAAGGAATGTGAATCCTCCCGCTGCAATGAAAAAAAAAGGGACACAGGATTTCCCGCTGCAATGAAATAAAAAATGAACGCGGCACCTGACAGAATACAGGAATTGCACGTGGCTAGGCTGAAATCCTCCCGCTGCAATGATAAAAAAAAGACATGGGACTTCCTGCTGCAAAATAGAAAAAAAAAAGAACAAAGCACCGATAGCATAGAGGCTACCGGAAATTGGACATAGCTAGACTTCTCCTCTTCTACCTGTCTGTGTTCTAAATATCATTTATCGCTAATACCTACGCAACTACTAAAAACAGATAGAGCCCAGTCATCAGTATGAGATTGTAAAGGGAAGGTATGTGAATCCTCCCGCTGCAGCGATGAAAAAAGAACATGGGATTTCCTACTGCAACGAAAATGGAATGAACATGGCATCTGTTAGCGTACAGAGGTTACCGGAAATTGGACGTGAGTAGGCTGCAATGAGAATCCTCCCACTGCAGTGATAAAAAACAGACATGGGATTTTCCGCTGCAAAGAGAAAAAAACTGAACACAGGCCTTGCCAACGAACTGAGTTACCGGGAATTTGAAGTGGCTAGGCTTCTCCCATTCTACCTATCTGAGTTCTAATATGTAGTGTTTTATCACTAATACATACGCACCAACGGAAAAATGTTTAATCAGCGGTAAAAAGATGGAAAATTTTTGCCCGTTAGGTTTTTGGATGCGACAGTTTAAATATAGCATATTTTTAAAAGCAGTACATTTTCTTCGAAACAGGATTTCCTTTAAAAAATTCCTCAAAATCAGCAAATGTAAGTACGATTTTGTAACAAATTTTATTTGAAAAAGAAACTCTGTAGTTTCCTATGATATAAAAAATATAGTGTTCGGATAAAAATTTAGGTCGTGATAACATGAAATGCAAGAAAAATGGCCAAAAACCTTACAAAACATAAAATAACTCAAAAACTATTAATCTGATTAATTTCATTTTTACAGCATTAGTTTTCTCCTGTCCTATTTAGTCAGTGTGCCAAATTTGGTCCAGATCCGTCGAACGGTCGACGCGTATAGCGAACAAACAGACAGACGACTTTCCTCTTTTATATATATAGATTAGTAATTAGTATAAATATTTCAACTATTAATTTTCAGTAAAAAGTGCAATTAAATGCATTAATTAAAAAAAAGAAAATATCTATACATTTTGTTAAAATAACGTAGAATCAATAATGATTACAAATAATCGCAGAGTTATTTGTAATGTGTCATAAATATTTAAAGAGCTTTTATTAAAAAAATTACTAATAAAAATAATAACATAAATGGTATAAGCACTGTTCAGTTGCTTATAACTCATTAAAACTCAATTTTCTTAAAAAGTCTTTACATTTCAAGCTTGTTTATTATACGTATATTTGTAAGTAAATTTAATAAACGCAATATATTTTCATGAATGTAGCATTTTGAAACAAATAGCATAATTTGATTGGACTATGTCTAATGAAAATACCGTGATTTTCAGCATTTAATGAACTGAACTTCCCATACTATTCAATACAAAACGGGGAAAATCCCATCCTTTACTTTGACGTCACGAAATCCACCACCCAGACCCGTCATGAAGAAGCTTTCTTTCTCTCTCAGGAATCCCGGCCTGTTGCTTACACCTATTTGCTATGGCAACGCACTGACCTTGAGAATGAAAAACCCAAGAGAAATTAGCGTTTTCCCCCTTCATTCACGGGAGGCCTCGGATAACGAAAAATGGTGGAAAATTGCACAAAATATAAAATAACTCAAAAACTATTAATCAGATTAATTTCATTTTTACGACATTAGCTTTCTCTTGTCCTATTTAGTCAGTGGGCCAAATTTGGTCCAGATCTGTCAAACAATCTGGACGCGTATAGCAAACAAACAGACTTTCTTCTTTTATATATATAGACTACCAGCATGGCCCGGCGTCGCCCATGCAATGGAAGAAAAAAATGCGCATTGGCCTTAAATATAGATTTTAAAGGGAAGGAATGTGAGTCCTCCGACTGCTATGATAAAAAAAAAGAACATTGGACTTCCCGCTGCAACGAAAAAAAAATTGAACATGGCACCTGATAGCGTATAGAAGTTACCGGGAATGGGATGTGGGTAGGCTGGAATGTGAATTCTCCAGCTGTAATGATAAAAAAAGGACATGGAACTTCCCACTGCAACAACAACAAAAAAATGAACATGGCACCTGATAGCGTACATAGGTTACTGGGAATTGGGCATAGCTAGGCTTCTCTCGTTCTAGGTGTCTGCATTCAGTCATTTATTGCTAATACCTATGCAACTACTAAAAACAAATAGAGTCCAGTCGTCGGTATGAGATTGTACAAGGAAGGGATGTAAATCCTCCCGCTGCAATAATAAAAAAAAGGACCTGGGACTTCCCGTTGCAACGAAAAAAAGAAAGGAACAGGGGACCTGCACCAGCTTACAGAGATTACACTTTAGTGTTTTTTTAATTTCTGTTGTTAATTATCTAATAATGAGGAGAGTAGTAAATATTAGCAACTACAATTAACATAGTCATTAAGCTATGACAAATTTTATTATAACCTTCATAACGTAGTTCTAATGAATTTATAACTTTATTGCTCACTGAAGTCAATTCTTCAGCAGTTTCACGCTGCCTTCAAGCAGCACTCCTTTTGGCTTACACACACTTAAGTTTTTAAAAAATGCAGTCCAGACAGCACAGAAAGTTTGCAGCAAGCTTGATTTATCAAGTCAATAAACTTGCTTAAGCTTGATTATTTCAAGCGTGTAAGCTTAATGCAAGTTTGAATCAAGTGTTCAAGTTTACACTTGCCCAATTTGCATTAAGCTTGACGTAGTAAGCTTAATTTGCATTAAGCTTGAATCGAGCTTGACGTCGCCGTCCCATCTCTCTTTCAACCTCCACTCCCCCCTTCCTCTCTCTTTCACTCTGCCTGACGTCAGAAGAAAATTCCTAGCTTGAAAATGAAGCAGTGGGGAAGCTTGCTACCTTCGTTCCGGAATAAACAGTGCAGGGGAGACAAACGTTACCGTGTCCTTTCACACGACCTTTGACCTGTCCACCCCACCCGATTTCTCAGAATTTTGGAGAACGCTGAAGTCACGTCACAGATGCTTTTTTTTTCTTCTTCTTTTTGTGTGTGTATTCGGTCGTGGTTCGCTTCGCAGTTTTTTTATGCAAGGGCAGATCTAGCGCCATTTTCATCGCGTGGTCACTGGCTGAGCTCAGCTTCGTTGCACAGAAGAGTACATTTTCGATAGTTTTAACTATAAAAGTGGATATTTTTCAAGAATCTCTTGGAATATTTTCAAGTTTATTGCTAACACGATTTATCGTTAGCTTGACATGTATTAATAAGTTTGTCTGGCTTTCTTTAAATTGTGTTGGCCGGTGTTGTTAAAGTTTGTCGGGGTAACTACTAATTTTAATTCCGGCTGTCAAAATTTTAGAGGTGAGTTAAATAATTACTTAACAATACTTATGTGCTTTGTTTCTTTTAATCATTTTCTTTTTAATCGCTAATTATAAGTCTTGTTATTCCTTATTATAGAGTGAAATATACAGGTACAATTACCATAAAATCAACTGGTTACCTTAAACATATAAAATATTTTTTTCTCATAATAAGCACGATTTTACTTAATGTGAGCTTACTATAACAAAAGTCAACCATTATTGCATTATGGTTTAACTTAGAATGAAATAGGTTAAGCTTTTTTGTGCAAAGGTAATTTTTTTTTCTTTTTAAATTGTATACTAATATGTATGCATCTAGTATGTAATATAAACTTGTTTGGAGTAGTAAAATTTAACAAATCAAAGAATTAAGAGAGATAAATAAAAAACTGTTTGTGTAATGAAGTAGACAAGATTTTTCTCGTGGGACGGGGGGGGGGGGGGGGGGACTAAAATTTATAGATAGAAAACTTGCTTTCATTTTATTACAGGGAAAAAGTAATAAAAAAAGCAGGCTTATTCGTCTAATAGGTCGTTCCTTGACGATTTCGTCGAATTCTGACAATTTATAAACGTACTAATTATACCTCAATTCTAGATAATTAGAGAATGTGTGAGTCACATACTATTTACATACATCGTGAAAGCATGGAAATTCAAGCAGTTCTTATCTTGCGCACATGCCGTTTAAAAAAAAGGAAACACATTATATTTTTAAATATAAAACATTTTACTACTGGTTTTAGCTAATGAAAAGCAATTTTGAATTAAATGTTCAGTAATAACAAGTTTTAAATTAACTTCTAATCATTTAGATAAAGTTATAAAATACATATTGATAAAAGTCTGAACAAATACAAAAAATATATTAAAGTTAAAAATATAATCTTGATTTTGAATTGAACTCATAAGTAACTCGCATAAACAGCAGATGTCGCTTTTACATATTAAAGGGTTTCCATTTTTCCCTGGTACATTTTATTAATCATTTTGACTGTATTGGGTATTTTTAATAAAAAATTATTTAATCTACTGTTATAAAGAATCTATATATTTTCATATACTGGTGAAAAGTAACTTTTTTATATAAAATAAGTAAATTATATTTACTATTAGTAAAATTGCATTTTAAACTGTATTAGTTAACTACATTTACTAATATTTATTTAATTTTTTAAGTTACTTTTTCACCATTTTTCACCAATATATGAAAATATTTAGATTGTTCATAACTTTGAATTAAACAACGTCCCCCCCTTTTTTTATTGAATATACCGTAAAAACCAGGAAAACGGCCACACCGGCATAAGGGCCGCACCAGTAAAAATGTAAACACGTGTAAAAATATACTCACAGAAGGGCCGCACCGACGTATGAGCCGCATTCGTAAAAATGTAAACAAATGTAAAAATATACCCGCAGAAAGTCCGATCATCGTAATTTATTGAAAATTAATATATACATGCAGCATCCATAATCTGGGAACCTATAATCTAGCACTAGTCTCGTTTTTTTTTTTTTTTTTTTTTCCCTCCCCTCCCCAAAGGGATCCGGAATCTCAAAATCCGGAACTTTGAACGCTGATTTTAATTGATGTATGGCTATCTTCGTTTTTTTCTTCTTCAATAGATAGTTTTTCACCGAATATTTTTCTTTTTGTTTCGTATTTCGGCCCTAACATGTCTTTGCCGATCACCATTACTGCCGCAAATATTTGAATCAATGCATTTTCTAATACCGAGATAAAAACAAAAGTAAATACGGCTTGGTTTGCTTATTACATTTAAATTAATTGCAGTCAAAGGTGCAGTGTAGCTGAATGAAGAATTCAAAGATAATGCGAGTGCTTTCATAGAACATTAATATGTATGAGTTTTTAAAACGAGACAGCATGTTTACGCATCATCGTAAACACGTGGCTTCGGCTCCTTCCAGACACATTGCCTTGTTTCTAGACATCCTGTCACCGTGCGAAATCATCAACTATCGCGGAAGGAATTCGCCAGCAAGAGGGAAAGGAGGAGGGAATTGGTATGTTTCGACGTAATTAAGAAGCTGTGAAGAGAGTAAAATTGGGAATAATTCAGCTTGCAAAATAAAACTCTAGGGTACAAACTACGGAGAGATTTAATAAATTCGATTTTATATCTGAGAGTCAATTGATGAATGTGCATATGATAATTAACCAATTAAATACCGAAAAAAAAAATGAAACAAGTCGAATTAACCGATGTATTTAATGTAAATACAAAAGCTAATTAGATTCTAATAATAATTTAATACACTTATTTTAAATTAGTATTTAAATAAATTTCAGTTACTATTTGTGTTATATTTTATGAAAATGTACCAAAATCAACGATCTTCTCTGCTTTATAGTTTTTAGTTTGAATTAAACACTAAATTACATTTGTTTCAGTGTAGGTTAGTATTATTATTATTATTATTATTATTTATTTTTTTTGACGGTTTTTACAGCGATCGTATGCATATTTTAAGACTACTTTTCATTGATAAATAATATACTGGTCAATAGCACGTGATCGACGATGGTTTTAATGGAAATTTTCAACACATCTGTAATTCGGAAAAATCGGTAATCCGGCACCGCGTCATTGCAGCCGATGCCGGATTATCGGTGCTGCACTGTAATTAAATAAGCAGTACATTAATATATAATTGATAAGCAGTAAATTAATGTATAATTAAATAAGCAGTACAGTTGGAGGGGAAAAAATATCAGATGGGCCGCACCCTGAAAAAGTTTAACTTTTTTTTCGTATGAGCCGCGGCCCTTCTCCCGATTTTTACGGTACCTAATACAGTTAAAAAATTCATAAAATGTACCGGGGGAAAAAAAGTAAATCCTTTAAAGTGTAAATTAGAGACATAAGCTATTAATGCGAGTTACTGATCAGTTAAATTAAAAAAATCAAGATTATATTTTTTCTTTAATATATTTTCTCTGTGTTCAAATTTTTATGAATGTATATTTTGTAACTTTATCAAAACGATCAGAAGTTAATGTAAAACTTGTTATTTCTGCATATTGGATTAAAAATTACTTTTCATTAGCTAACATACTAATAGTAAAATGTATTTTATAGAAAAATAAAGTGTTTCCTTTTAAACGGCAAAAGTGCATAAGATCAGAGCAGATTGAATTTTCATTCCTTCACGACGTATGTAAATGGAATGTGCCCATTCTCTAAAGGTCTGGAATTGCGGCATAATTACTACGTTTATAAATGGTCAGAATTCGACAAATTCTGCGAAGTCTTTAAGGAACGACTTCTATTAGACAAATATAAGCTGGTTTTCTCTGTCCTGTTGAAGCAATTCGACAATGTATAACGTAAAATCAACCACTATGAGCTGAATTTTATAAATGGATTCTGAGAATCTGTCTCCCTTTGCCGTTATAGCGACGAGTGTTCGACCAATGTCGGGGATTTTCTCTTCCTGCGGTCACCCTTTTTCATTCTTGCGCCGTAGTTAAGCGAGATTGTTATCTCTCGCGGGTGTTACGCCGTCTAGAAGTTCAGCGCTCGACGGGCAACAGGTGGACATATCCAAGGATTTTTAATGTCGATGATTACGTCGAAACTACGTCGACGGCGACATTAATTCGATGTATCGTGGCTGGCTGGGGAATTATGGAATTTCTATGGTAAATTTTTTAAAAATCTAAAAAAAAATCCGTATTGTAGTAACTGCCGGATAGCTCATTCAGAAAAGAAAGCCTTTTAATCTTCCCGCAATTCAACTGTGAGTCTTGGTAGAGTCCTCATAGCTGATAATGAAATTGGCTGACCCGTTGTCATGGCAACGACTAAGTAAGCAGTGTCTCCGGCATAGGGAGTATGCAGCTAAGATACAGCTGATGAAAGATTTTCTAACGACGGCTGCACTTGTGAATTCGACTACCTGATTGGCTGGAGAAGTGAGGGGGGAGGGTAAGGAGAATATATGTTCGGAAAACTCTCGACTTTATATTGCTGAATTTATCAAGAAGGTAAGCCTGAATAGACACTTATGAATGGACAATTACCCATCAAAGCAGTATTGTTTTTAAGTAAGCGAGAACTGGCATTTAGAGGACATGGCGAGCGAGAAAATTCTTTAAACATAGGAAATTTTAAAGAGCTCTTAAAATTATTGATATCTGAATTAAAACAATGCCTTTTTATGAGGACATCACTGACCGATTCGCAAGTTTAAAAGAAAGGAGGATTGATTTGACTTATAAAAAATGAGTAAGTTTTCTTTTTTTTTTCTTTTCTTCTCAAGTTATCATTACAAAAGAAAATTCGAATCAGACACGGATTAATGCAATTTTGAGGATTAAGAGCGGCTGGTTGAAGTTTATGTCCATTTTATGGAAGTAAAATAGGATCTCTTACATTTTTTATGTAATTTCTTTTTTTTTTTTCCCTCGGGGAGGGCTTAATCCGCCAGCTTTCGAATTCAATAACAAAGATTTTCCATTCCTGTCCGGAGGAAGGGGGGGGGCTCATATGCTTCCGGCTGCACTAACAGTTTTAACCACGGGCCGCCACTGAATTCTACACATGAACGGGGCTAAATCGAGAACAAATGAATCACACTAGCACTTCACCCGAAAAGAACGACCAAGCGGCGAAAGCAACTTCAATGGGCTAAGATTTTGAAGCCTGCTTAAAAAGGACTACAGTACTTCCAAGAAATTCTTCCACCATTCCTAAACATTCAAAACGGGTGTACTTTTGTATAAACAGTAAATGTCTGAAAACCAGGTAAGGAAAATTAGTTATAGTAATAGTATTCTTTCAAAATACCCCTGAAAATCCAAATGGCGGAACAAAAGAACCTTTCACAATGATACAGGAGATAGCCACTTGAGATTCCTAGTCACTTGATGTTTATGTTACACTCCCCCATCACCTCACTATGTACATCCACAGACCTCAAAATACACATAGACCAGACAACCCTTATGCTTTCGCTGTGACTAAAATCATTGGGAGCTGTAGGAGGAGCGGTCAGCTGCCAAGGGGGTCCCAAAGATGACGATTAGCAAATTCACCCCTCTTCCTTCGGGGGTCACTGCGCTTTCCCCTTTCTCCAATGCGAAAGAGTACCGATCTTTTGTTCATGAAATTGTAAACCATCTTCGGGACCATCTGGTAGCTCTCAGCCCCTCCCACTGCCTCCGATCACTTTAGTCACAGAGAAATCATAGGGCTGTCTGGTCTATGTGTACATCTATCATAAGGTATCCCACTTCAGGTACACATCAGTACAGAATCCGAGATGCGCACCACACAAGGCGCGCGCAAAGACTGTTTATGTTTAACAGTGAATTATATGTATTTTTAGCTCCCCCTTTTTATGACTTTGCAGGGGGTGAATGGACATCATCGTTCAAACACTGTTCTCTGCAATTGCCGTAACCCGTTCAAACAATCAGCTGTTCTGTGCTAATCATGTATATATAGTAAAACTAGGTTACTGATCATCCTTAAAAGAAACCGAAATGTTTCAAGGAGGAGATGAAATTTCGAGCGAGTCGTTGGGACTCAAGTTTTGAAAATACCTCTAGCAAGGGGAAGAAAGGGTTAAAAACCATTGATTGAGGTCAAGTCTAAAAATCAAAGTAATAAATAAAAAAAAAATTAAAATTTCAAAATAACATTTTAGACACGCAGTTTTTAACTAAGCATCAAAACTCTATTCTATCTAGTAAAAATTCAGTTTCAATGGGGGGGGGTATAGCCCCTATAGCCCCCCCTGTAGATCCGCCTCTGCTTATGTTGTATCCCCACCATTCTTTCTATAATTTATGGTAACCATATGTCCAAAACTGGAAAATGAAACCTCCAAAGATCGGTGACTTTTATAGCAGAAATTTTTTTTTGGCACTAGGGTGTACATTCTTCAGAGGTTTCACTGTACTTCCTTTCTTTTTTGGGGAGAGCAGCTCATCTTTGTCAGTTTGCTCAAAAATGTTCATGAGAAGCTGTACTCTCCATTTCAGTTCAAAGCATTAAATAATAAGAGAATTGAATAATTTATCAATTTATGTACAGAAGAGATCTTGATATCTCAAAAAAACTTGATTGCTGGAATGAATGTATTTTTCCTTATAAACTGACCCCCTTTTATTTCACCTTGTCATCTCGAATTTTTCTGGTGTCTCCTTGACTTTGAGATATTGAGGTTATACTATATTTAATAATTATTACATGTACTTGTACTAAATATGAGTAAGGTAAGCTTTTAAAAAACATTTATCAACTTTATGAAACTATTTATGCGTCTTTCAGCATTCTATATTCAAAATAATAATGATAAAAGCGTACTTCAAAATGATTAAAAAGTACATTCCTAAACCATTAGTTAAAACACATAAAAGTCTTTACTATTAAAAACTGTTTAAAAGATATTTCTACCAATACCATGGCTTTCATCAGTTAAAACTGTCTTCCTTTTTCTATTTTTCTCTATGTTGAGGAGGGTGTTCCACATGTCATTGAAAGATGTGTGAGTAATGTTGTTGATGGCAGTACCTGTCTTAAGATCTCTAATGATTCACAAAAAAGAGAGTAGGTTCTATTGTTATAGTCAGCAAGTTTTCTTCAGTTTCAGCTAGGTTTCTTCGGTTCCCCCAAAAAATACTTTGATTTCGAAAATTCCAGCAAAAAAAAAAAAAAAAAGTAAAAAGCATATTTTTCTTTTACTAAAAACTTTTATCAAAAATTCCTGGTCATTTAAAATAGTTTATAAATATGCTTATTTCTTAAAACATCTAAGAAAATTGTATCAGTTACATATATCTACTAACTTTAGAATCTTTGTTTTCTGTTGAATAAAATAATTATGCTTATTTTCTCTTGAAAATGTAAGTAAATATTCAGATTTGTAAGGGGGGGGGGGAATAGAAACTAAGCAGACTTTTTTTTTTTTTTTTTTTTTTTTTAAAGGAGAATAAAAAAAGCCACTTCTTGTGTTGTTTCTTTGAATGCAACACAAGTACTGCCAAAATGTGTACAAAGTAGTGAAACTATGATTAAGCTCCTCCCTTTTTTTCCATGCTGTTTTCAGTCAAACAATTCTAAATAAGCTTTATATTAAATATCTGAGTATTTATATCAAGACCAATATGTAACAAATAATGTGTGATGATTTTTAAAATCCTTCAAAGTAACTTTTTATTGCAGAAAATCATTGATAGCAAAATTTTTTTAATTATAAATATTAGGTTAATATTTGCATAAATATTTATTAATACTATTTTCTTTTTAAATAAGCCATGTGTGCACTATATATATACAGGGCGATTAGCTACCAGACTGACAAACTGGCATGGGGTGTAGGGGGTACAGAGACGGTTCCGAATCACATAGCAATGCGGGGTCGGAAATGTCGTCTTCATGTACCTGTTAATAATCACTTTGGAAGAAGTGTTAAAGTGTGCGTCTAATTTCTTAACCAAGTTTCATGAACAGTGGGCTTTCCTCAGACAATTTTATAAATGTAATGAAAGAAACAATTCTGAAATAACAATTTTAGTCAAGTGCAATCGGGGGAAAAAGGGATTAGTTTTTTAAAAAACCATGGTCGGAAAGTTTACTATCACTTCAACACTTCTTCCAAAGTGATTATTAACAGGTACATGAAGCCGACGTTTTCGACCCCGCATTGCTATGTTATTTTGAACTGTCTTTGTACTCCTACACCCCCTGCAAGTTTTTCAGTCCGGTAGCGAATCACCCTGTATACTTGTCACAATGTATATAATCTCTTTTTGTATGCCCTTGTTATTCTATGTATGTACAATTAAGCTTTTTCCCCTTTTACCTCATGAAATTGTGAAGATACAATTATTTTTGAAATTCTCATTTGCTTTGGAGACAACTTAGAACTTGTTGGGAACCTACTGATTTAGAGTAAATAAAAGAAAGGTACAATAATTATTTAAGCTTCTGCATGATAGAATGTACTAGCTCCTAACTAGCTTGATGTGATGCAAACACAACACATACTGTTGTCAGATGTAATATACTAAAAACTCACAAAAATACATGGGGCATACAAAAAGAGATTACATACATTGTGACAAGTATACAGGGTGATTCGCTACCAGACTGAAAAACTTGCATGAGGTGTAGGGGTACAAAGACAGTTCAAAATAACATAGCAATGCGGGGTCGAAAACGTTGGCTTCATGTACCTGTTAATAAAGTGTTCAAGTGATAGTAAACTTTCCGACCATGGTTTTTCAAAAACTAACTAAAGAACTCTAAATGAAGGATTGTACCCCTCTTTCACCGATTGCACTTGATAAAATTTGTTATTTCAGAATTGTTTCTTTCATTACATTTATGAAATTGTCTGAGGAAAGCCCATTGTTTATGAAACTTGGTTAAGAAATTAGACCTACACTTCAACACTTCTTCCAAAGTGATTATTAAGAGGTACATGAAGACGACATTTCTGACCCCGCATTGCTATGTGATTCTGAACCATCTCTGTACCCCCTACACCTCCTGCAAGTTCGTCAATCTGGTAGCGAATCACCCTGTGTATGATAAAATTCATGATAACTGTAATTTTACACTATATGGTTCAGAGATGAAGAATAATACCCACATTACAGTGAAAGTATGCAAAATGTTCCTACTGTACTGTTTTATGCATTTTAACTTCAAGGTTAGCAAGTCCGTATATTCAGAATTATGTATATCAAATTGTCCTTTTACTTAGAATATCAAATTGTCCTTTTACTTAGATGTACGACTATACCACTGTATTTACACTAAGTAAAGTACCTTTTTGTTTTTATGTCTTTGCACCCCCCCCCCCCCCCCTGAAAAAAAAAAAGGTGTGCACTCAATTTACAAACATTTCTTGCACTGTTCTGAACCTGTGAACCTGTTTAATAAATTTGACCTTGTAAAACTAAATGTGCAGAAATATGCTATTGATTTGCTGATTGGGCACTGTTGAAGATCTTTAAAAAAAAAATCTTGCTTGTGTTTGCTGTCCCATACTTTTCCTATCATTTTGCTGCTCAAAATTATTATAATATTATCTGAAAGAAGAAACTTTCGAAAATAGTCAGTGATTTCACTTATTCTATGCTCTTGATTTGGTAAGATCAGGATTGAAGTTATGTTATTTACGGGCAAAACTTCAAGATGTTAATGAAGTCGCGGGCGATAGAATTAGGATTCACATGGGTTTTATAAGGGGTTTTGATATGTTCTGCAGGCCGTATCAAAAACCATGGCGGGCCACATCTGGCCTGGTGGCCGGTGGTTGCCTATATGTGCTCTAAATGAAGGAAACACTTGGTTAGTGCAGTTTTGAAAAATGTAATCCTTTGAATTATGCTGTATAAATTATGTAGTATGTGATTTTTTTTTATGACAGCACACAAATTTCCTTAGTGCTTTAATTGTGTAATATATTTGAAAGACTCATTAAAATCAGATTAATGAAGGGATCATGTGTTAATATTGGCTTTTAATTTTCTTTCAGAATATGGATGAACACTGTGTCTTACTGGCTTTACCTTGTGGACTTGATAAAGTTGATCTTGACATACAAACAAACAGTCTTGAAGATAATTTTGTGGATTATTTAATAAGAAAGGATGCAGCAGGAATTGTTACTGCTCCAGGACCTGACCCTTCAATAGTAAATTAAGATTTTTTTTCTTTAGTTTAAAGCTTTTGAAAAATAAATGCGCAGATTCGCTTATTTTCAATTCATATGTAAAGGGTCTAGCCAGATAAGTATTATGATTCGCCCCCCAATGGCAACCTGAAGCGAAACTTCTATATTAATACAGGGATGTTAATTCTGCGCCGATTGCGCCGAGCTGCTCCAAAACGCAAATCTTGCGCCGAACTGCGCTTTTAGCCAATTTTTGTGCCGAGCTGCGCCGAATACGTCATTTTGACTCTTTGTTAATTTTTTGCCCGCTTGCAAACTTTGCTTTTCTTATCTGCATTTATTGTAAGTGTTGACTCTAGATTGATTTTGCAGGGCGCAGCGCCCGGCGGCCCTTTTATCGTCTTTTTATTTCTCTTCTTTATGCAACAATTACAAAATCTTTATATTACAAATGCCTTTTTCAAATATTCTATTCTTTCAGATAGAAATACTGTTACTGCCTTTTTCATTGTCTTTGCATTTGCGCGAGCCGAGTAACCCGAAAAGGGGCCTCTCTAGCAGGCGCATGGCCAGGAAAATTTTTCGGGGGGGGGGGGGGGGATATGCGCCTGGAAAAAATTTCGGGAGGGATATGAACTTATATGTGTATAAACAGATGGATTTTCATCACTAATCCAGAAATTTCGGGAGGGATATATCCCGATATCCCGACGCCCCTGCTCTCTAGTATGTTTTGTTTTTGCTGACTCAATGAGAAGCCCGATCGGCCGGGCAGAACTACCTGGGATTTAAGCTCCATTTCATTTAGGAGTTGGGGGAAGAAAATACGGTTGGGAAAATCAAAATTTTCTTAAGTTATCTAAAAATTTGCGATTCCATCTGTCAATCCTCAAATATCGGTAGCTACATTTGATAAATAAGTGGTTGCGAATTATCAAACAATCATTATTCCAGAGTTCGTCGCCAGCTGTATATAGTTATTGCTCTTCATGTTTTTAATAGTTTTGCGCACTAGGAAGATTTTTTTTTTTTTTTAAATTTCCCCCTAAACGATTTCCTCTTTTTAATCGGCTATCTTAGTATATATTATTCTTAATGTATAACGGCTATTTACTGACCATACATAATTAAGGATGATACAGAAAGTATGCCATAGCAAAACGACGTTTTGCGATTTGAAAATTTTGCGGGATTTGCTTGTTTGTTGTGGCAAGCCTAGACAAGGGATATCTCCTAAGGGGGGATGCCTTGGTTGGTTGACTTTTTAAAGAGTTCTATCGTGTATTGACGTTACATTTCATGAAACTGACAAAAACTTCAGACCGACAGTAGTGCGGCCGCACTTCAACACTTCCGGCGTCTATTGTGTTCAGTGGCTTTATCCTCTCAAATCGATCTAAAAAACGTGCGATTTGCGACGTTTTGCAAATAAGCAATTGAAAGACATTATACTTTTGCCAAAAAAGGAGCATAATAATGATCTTTTGCTTTAGCAGTGTAGCGCTAGGGTTATTGGCGCCCGGTGCGGTCCTTCAGTTTGTCGCCTCATTCATTCTAAGTTTCAGCATTCTGCCCCATTTCGGTCCTTTAGTTTTCCACCATATTATTTTTAAGTGTCCTGCCGGCCACCATCTTTTTTTTTTAAATCTTGCCACCCGGGTGCCCACCCCTCTTATTACGCCACAGTTTTAATTATATAAAAATTAGAGTAACTGCAGAATTTAGTAAATCAGACTATTGACAAGATTTGGTATTCTAAATATTCATATTATATATTTTCTGGTTTTTTTTTAATTCTCAACATTTTAATGAATGGAAAAAAAAATATTAAAAGCAAAAGATAACTAGTTCTGGGAAAGAATGTCTTAAGAAAGCAAACTGTGTCATAAGTTAACAGCTAGGTTATTCATAAAACAAACTGTCATCAATTTAAGCTTATTTTCAGTTTTTAAAAACTAAAAAAAAAAAAAAAATCGAAATAATTCTGGAAGGTTTTTTAATATATAATTTGTTTGAGAACTTCTGACAAAAGGATGTTAATTATTTTAATTATTTTATTTATTTTAAGCTGATTAAAAACATTTGATAGTTAAAATAAAATATTAATGCTTTTTTAATTTTCAAAAGATTAAAGCAAGGTTTAAGAAAGAAAATTTAAAGAGACCTTTTTAAGTATCTTACAAAAAATTAAAAATAAAGTTTTATAAAAAATAAATTATTTAAAATATGTTAAACTGTATTCCATACCTTTGGACAATTCTGTGAGTTAAAAAAAATATTTATTTTATACCTGCTAAAAAACTTACATGTAGTAATTATTTTTATTTATTTTAAAGAATAGTGCTTTTTAAAAATCTTATATTCACTTTTCATGAATGAGTAAACATTAAATTTGAAGTGAAAGAGGAAGAACAAATATATTTCAGTGATTTGATATGGTGTTGTACATTCCAATTATTGGATGAAATACAAAATTTGCATGACTATGTCATTTATTCTAGTAATCTTCTGTGTTCTGAATTCAATTTTCCCAATTTCTATAGTTATCAATTGATGGATGAGTTGAATTGTTTGATGCAATTCCAAATAATGTCTAATAGTAATAAAGGTATATATTCAGTAACTTTAAAAATCTTTACTTGGTAATATTCAATAATTATTGCGAACAAAAGAATTTAAATAAAATCATGATTTATATTATTAAATTTTATACATCCTGCACTGTGCAGAAATTTAATTATTTTTATTACATGCTAAACACATCTATCCTAATCCACTTACACTGACAGTCCTTTTCTGTTTAAAAGTTTCTGTTTAAAAGTTAGGTGAAATGTCCTATATGAATGTGATCCAGTAATTGTGGTCCAGTAGTGATGGTGTGATAAAATTGAGGAACAAAAATTAACAGTCCCTCTGCCTTCCCCTACTGCCTAACAAATCATGTCTGGCTAAAAATTTCTGAAACCTTCTTCAATAAATGTACTATTCTTATAAATAATAAACATCTACATCACGTAATTTTGAGGAAAAAAAATTAAGCAGAAAATTCAAAATTACTTAGATTAAAACTTTTTTTTTAATCAAAAACTTCTAGTTATGTACAGATTTTACTCACATATTTATGTCCTGTTTAGAGCAAAATATTATCAACAAATCATTTTTCCTATTTCGCTTGCACTTACTTCTACAGGATATTTTCTCCAAAAGAAGGGGGGGGGGAACTAAAGAAAAACTGGAAAAATCTAACTATGCATTGTAAGTCAGAACACATATTACGACTCTACATGTTAAATTTTCGGGGATGAGATAGTTTCAAACCAGTTTCTTGATATGTTATCTACCTGTACATTCTCGTGGAACCCCAGAGTGCCCTTTTTTGAGAACAGGGTGCCCTTTTTTGAAATTTCCCCCCAGGCGGCCCTTTTTTCTAGAGTCAACACAGTAAATCTTCAATTTTATGCTCCAAAATCATGTTAATTCTGATCCCAAATCTTAGTTTTCCTCGCGGAAGCTAAATTTTTTGTGCTCCAAATGGAATTTTTCTGCTCCCAAATAGAATTTTTCTGCTCCCAAGGAGCTCCCAAATGAAAATTTTTCTGCTCCCGGAGTGCTCCCAAATCGAATGTTGGAGTTAACATCCCTGATTAATATCAACTTGATGTACCAATGCAAATCATATGTGTTTTGCCTCTGCATTCTGCCTTATTTTCAAGATATGAAAAATAATAAGCGTGTGCATGATTATCTTTCAAAGGGATATATCTCTTAAACTAATATAGCTAGACATATGAAACAAACGCGAGGTTTTAGGAAACCTTGAAGAGTATATTTTATATTTTGGGGGGATTTTTTTAATAATTACAAATATTATTAATTATTGAAGTAAAACTTCTTTAGCGGCAACTAGGGAGTAACTCAGATTTTTTTTCTGACGGAAGTAACGCTCAGTAAAGGAAGTGACGTATATGTCATACTCCCTGCCAAGTGCTCTCCGAAAAAGAAGAACGACTCAAAATCCTCTTTTTTGACCTGTGTTCGGCGTTCCCCAGAATTCATTGTGTAAAAATACGTGGAAAGAAACGGTGAGAAAAACAGTCAAGAGCCGTATCTTTGAGACATCAATAAGCGTTTTGAAGGTACATCCAACCAGGGGCCAGTGGCGGCTCGTGGGATACAGCAAGTACAGCCGGGCTGCACTTGAAATTATCAGCACATACTTTAAAATAATTTATTCTACTAATTTTCCTAAATTCAGATTAGAATTGTGGAATTCCTATGGTAAATTAAAAAAATCTCCGAAAAAAACCAAACACAAAAAAACGTATTGTGGCCGGATCGCTCATTCAGAAAAAAGCACTTTAATCTTCCCGCAAATCAATTGGGAAAATCTTTGGTTCAGCCCAGAGCGCTGAAAAGAAAATTGGCAGCACCGTTGCCATGACAACGACTACATAAGCAGCCTCTCCGGCACAGGGAGTATGCAGCTGATACAGCCGATGAAAGATTTTTTAACGGCGGCTGAACTTGAGAACTCGACTAACTGATTGGCTCGGACGAGAAGGAGGGAGGTGGCAAGGAGAATATATGTTTGGAAAACTCCGGACTTTATATTGCTGAATTTATCAAGAAGGTAAGCCTGAATAGACGCTTATGAATGGACAATTACCCATCAAAGTAGTATTGTTTTTAAGTAAGCAAGAACTGGCATTTAGAGGACATGGCGAGCGAGAAAATTCTTTAAACATGGGAAATTTTAAAGAGCTTTTAAAATTATTGATATCTGAATTAAAACAACGCCTTTTTATGGGGATATCACTGACGGATTCGCATGTTTAAAAGAAAGGAGGATTGATTTGACTTATAAAAAATAAGTAAGTTTTCTTTTTTTTTCTTTTCTTCTCAAGTTATCGTTACAAAAGAAAATTCTAAGGAAACTTCGAATCAGACATGGATTAATGCAATTTTGAGGATAAGAGCGGCTGGTTGAAATTTATGTCCATTTTATGAAAGTAAAATAGGAACTCTTACATTTTTTATGTAATTTCTTTTTTTTTTTTTTTTTTTTTTTTTCTCGGTGAGGGCTTAATCCGCCAGCTTTCGAATTCAGTAACAAAAGATTTTCCAATCCTGTCCGGAGGAAAGGGGAGGGACTCATATGCTTCCGGCTGCACTAACAGTTTTGACCACGGGCCGCCACTGCCAGGGGCATAGCCAGAAATTTTTCATGGGGGGGGTTACGACTACTGCAACTCATATATATGTATATGTGTGTGTGATAATGTACTAAAGAATACACATTCTGTATGGCGAAAAATTCCTCTTGGGAGGGGGGTTATGACCCCCCCCTAACCCCCTCCTTGGCTACGCCACTGCATCCAATATAATATTTTACATGTAATCCCAACCTCACAGGAGATTCTCGATAATCCTTATTTTTAGATGAATAATATACAATACATGGTTTTGGAAAATCATAAAGAAATGGAACCTGCCTGCAATCGAACCAGAACAGTAGATGGAAACGTCAGTTTAAGAACACTTTTCCTGGATTCTAACCCAACCTGGATTCTAACCCTAAGAACACTTTTCCTGGATTCTAATTCCAGACAGAACAAGGGGATGGAAAACCACAATTAAAGGGACAGCGGCTGCAAACGAACCTATACAGCAGAGGGAAATTTTCGTTTAAGAACCCTGTGGGAGGATCCTACTTCGATCCCACGAAGGTAAATTTATAGGAGGGGACACTTCTCTTAGAAAGTCGGATAACACCGTTGTTGCAAACAGATGGCACTACGCACACTGGGTAACTGCACATCTTCTGACTTCTGCGCATATCAGGTTGTTTATATTTCCATCGAGGCGAAGTTAATGGAAATCGTTGAATTAGCAGAACTTCAAAAAATTAAATACATAGACTTATGAACGTGATATATAGTAATTACTGGCTTCAGATGTGTTTTAATTACATAATTGTCTTAGAATACTATTTTGTAATGAATATAGGCAATAGTTTCGAAGCAAAGTGATATTATTATTTGTCAAATGCTAGTTAAATTGGCCGTTAGGCCTTTAAACTCCTAAATATTATGTATGTCATGTCTGTTATTATTTTGCCCAAAAGCTGTATTTTAAGAAATGTTAGTAAATTTAGAAGAATGTAGTATGTGTGAAGGCAATATTTATAATGATATATATAGTGTAATGATATATATATTTATATATAGTAATGATATATATTATTTACAATGACATATATAGAACGGTTTAAGAATATGGGTATGTAACATGACAAAGACACAAACACTGTCTGCAAACGGTTTAAAAACATAATAAAAGAATAACAAAGGGACACTCCGTGGATTCTAACCCAACCTCAAGATGGAGCAAGCAACAGTTTGACACGGGGTTAGAACATCACAAAGAAACGGACCCCGGCTGCAATCAATCCCAATAGACAGAACCTGCAGTTTAAAAAGACGGATACAGAATAATAATTCGAAACCTACCAGCAAACAAAATCAACGCTTAAGAATACTGTGATAGAAAAACACAAAAAAAATTACACTACCTGCATTCGAACACAACAAACAGAGGAAAACATCAGTTAAAGAACACAGTTAAAGTATAGTACTAGACTATGGACATTCCCCCCATTCAAATCCAACCTCCAGATGGAACAATAGTATAAGAAAACAGTTAAAGAATAATACTACAACATGGACACTTCCTGGATTCTAAGTAATTATCATGAACTACCGATGATTCTTACTGTAGATTTTAATGTTAATTTTTGCTATCAAGTATCTCAGCTGTTAGTTGATTTTTTAAAAGAAAAATTTGATCTAACTAAATACTTCTCGACTTCAATCAACAATGCGTTTAATTATTAATTAAATGCATAAAATTTATGTTTCACATTATAGTTACCACAAATCTATAAATTCATACATAAAAAAATATGATGACATTCAAGTACCTATTTCCAATGAATAATATGAATATAACATTTATATAATCTTTGTAAAGTACATGAATAATAAATATAATTAAATTAAATATGATATTTATTTTAAGTTAAAGTTTAATCATTTTCAGTGATATGCATCGTAAACGTCAAAGAAGTTTTACTTCAAACGTGTGTAAAGATTCCACGTACACACTTTTTTTAAAATGTTCTTGGTGACTTACAATCACAAAAATAATATATGTTGTAATACTTGACATGGCCTATTTCTCATAAAAATTGCGTTAATGAAAAGTTGGTGCAACATTTTGAAAAAAAAAAAAAAATTCCATTTGGGGAATATCACTCAAGGACATATGACATAGGACTACATTATTTAATGAATAAAAACTACTATAAAAGATTAAAGAAAATCAATTTTAAATATTTTTTGAATTATTTCTTTTATTAACTTTTCAGTAGTAATTAAACTATAAAAAAATCTTAATCATCATTGCTGTTGTAAGTAATTATTGTTGGAATATTTTGTGTCTCAAATATCTGTTAATACCTCATCAGGATGCAAAATTTTGGATAAATGCCATCTATATGATAAATAATAAATTACAGCTGCTACTCGAGAACAACATCCCACAGTGCTCCTTTTTTTCCTGTTTTTCCTTTTTTTTTTCAATTGGCTCCTTTTTTCCTATTTTTTTCTTTAAATACAGTTTCCCCTCCTATTTTCAGCCTTTTCTTCCTTTTTCCCTCTTGCTTTCCCACAGTTTTCTTTCTTTGATTTTTTTTTCCCCTTTCTTTCGGAATGACAGTGCCGATAGTACGGCCAATCATAAATATCACTCGCGTGAGGAAGTCCAGCTTCCATAGGGATAATGTAAGAGCAGAAACGCGCGCATACGCTGCGTTGGCGGAAACCATGTTGTTGAAAAAAACAGCTTTACATAGCTCAAACGCAGATCCAAAACTATTTGAGTTAGCTGAGAGTTATTTCCCCCCCCCCCCTTCTTTAATGAAGAAACACCATTTAAAAAATTCTTCCAATCATAGTCAGATAATGTAGACGCACGCCGGACACGGATACATTCAAAGGTCTTGCAGATAGTTTTCCAGTAATTCCAAGTTGTTCTTTTTTTTAAATGGATAGTTACCTAAAATCTTTTTTAAGTCACTATAACCCAAGCAGAGCTCATTCTAGGCTGGGTCAGCGGGCCGCCGCCGGCGCTGATTAAAAATTAGACATCCTCTTTTGCACGCGAAGTTTTTTGTATTTTTTTAATATCTACAGAAGCTTCGTTATCCCTTATATTTGTTCTCTTATTTGGTGGGGAGGAATTTACACAACTTTTATGCTAATAGAACTCCCCTGTACCAGTAGGCCGCAATGCACGCCTGTCTCTGTGGTGAAAAGGGGGATGGAAATCAATGTAAAAATTCATTCATCTACAATTTTTTTATTAATAGACCGATTTGTTTGAAATTTTAGGAATTACTTTTAAATGCAAAAATTGATTCAGTGTCCAAATTTTAAAGACATCTTAATTTGAACAAAAGTTAGAAATTTATTGTCGGAACATTTTTTTTTTTTTCCCCCTTCTCTTGTGGTTTTCTTTCCGAGCTAGACTGGGGAAGAAAGATGAGGTTGAGGTTCTTATCTCCTTTCAGGCTGTTTCAAAACTGCCACTTATATAGGTGACCAGCTGATTGTTAAAATCAACAGAACACTTATAATGGCTGCAGATAATCCTGAAAAAAATTTTAGCTATTGTTGTCCATTTTCAAAAAAATTAATAAATTACTGGAATTTGTAGTCAAATATGTATTGAATAACTGGAATAGATATTATACCATTATATGGTAATTTTGAACAGAAGTGTTATTACTAATTTCATGCATTAACTATATTTTAATTGTTTGTACTATTGGATTAATTCTTACAAAGACAAGTGAATGATGAAAAATTGAGTGAATTATTTTTAGAAATTTAATAACTTGAAAAATGAAAATTTAGGTTTAGAACAACTTAACTTTATTAAGTGTTTCTTAATTTAGTTAAACTTTTATTGATGATTCTTAACAAGGTGATCAAATAAATAGTTTATTAAAATGTGCTTCTTATGCAAAATGCTTACTTAATTAAGCATTTTCTTGTCTATTAGGTATACTTGAGTGATTATTTTTATTATAAAAAGAAAAAACCTTAAAATCTTTTAAAGAAATATTCTTATTAACTTAACTATTTATAATTTATTTTAATAAGTTAATTAACAAATTTACTTAAAATATAATTCTTTTACATTACTTAGCTTTATCAACTTAATTAATTTTATCAAATTTTTAATAAAGACTAGTAATAAATTTATTAATAATTACTAATTAATTATTATTAATCAATAAAGCATTGGTTTACTCAATTTTTTAGGGGATTTTTGCAAATTAGAATCAGGATATGTACTGCCCTTTTTAAGAAACACAATGTCCTTTTAAAATAATGATGCCCTTTTTTAAAACCTTTGCACCCTGCCCTTTTTTGACTATGTTTCCAATTATAAAATCGGGTAACGATCGGCAAAACAATATTGGTGTAATTAAGTTTGACCATTGTTAAAGTTTACACTTTTGGTAAAAAATTTATTTATGAAACTTAATTTATTTTAATTATTATTTTGCTATGGGAATCTCTGCTTAAACTTGTTTTAAATATAAATTCAGGAAACAATTGATGAAATAATATTGAATATTGGCTTAATCCAAATCCAGTTGTTTGAATTAACACTTTTGGGGGGGATTTTAACTTGGAGCAAGGGTTGCTTTCATTATTATTTTGTAATGAGAATCGCTGTCACAGATTGGGGAAAATGATGCAAAGGAAGCATGAATGAGCATGCAGGCATTTTTAGTAAATATTTTGCAAATTACTGAAACAATCTTTACCTATAAATCATTCATTTTTGAAAGATCTGGAGCAGCTGCATCCGGCTCTCAGATCCTCTCAGAATGACAGAGCCATTCAATGCTTATGTGTTTGTTTAGCACCGTGAAATTTGTCTAATGAAATTATAGACAAAACAGTTTTGGAATACCAAGCTTACAGATTAGATGACGTTGATCTAATTGTAAAAAGCTTTAATGAACGTTCTGATGGTGACAGACAGCCAATTGATGGGTACTGGAAATAAGTTTTCAGTCTTGATGATAAGATGAACGGACAAGAAAAGTATTCAAATTTATCGATTATAATCAAAAATTGCCTTTCTCTGTTGCATGCCAATTCTGATGTTGAAAGAGGTTTTTCTGTAAATCGCAGCATTCTGTCTTATGAACGACATAATCTCTCAGAGGCTGCGATTATTGGAATTTGACAGGTCAAAGATACCATTAGGAGAAATGGTACCATTAGTAATATTGCAATTACAAAACAGCTACTTAATGCTGTGACTAAAGCATATGCTGTTTATTCGCAAGAAAAAGCGATAAATAAAGCAACTGAAGACATGAAAAGAAAAAGAAGCCAGCGAAGTAAAAAGGAGAAAAGAAAAGAATGGAAAAAAAACCCCCAGAAAATTGATGAGAGAGTAAAAGGTCTGCAGGAAGATCTCCAAGCAGTCCAAACATACCTTAAAGAAAGCAATACGAAATTACAGGATGCAATTAAGTAAAAAATATTCCGAACATGAAGATCGCTACTACAACAAATGAAATAGCAACACAAAAAGTTGAAAGTATTACAAAAGAACTAAAAGAAGCTGAAGCTGATAGAAAAGTCTTGTAGACGAGACTTTACTTGTGACAACTGTATCAATTACTGTTTGTGATTTTATGTTGAAAAGGATACAAGTTAATGGAATTTAAATATTAATTAAAAATTCTCTAATTAATTTAACAAGAGCTTCATTTTTTAATTCCTGAGTGTCTTGGAAAAACATAACTAAGTAGCAATAGATGTAAACTTATTTATTTATTGTTAGCAATTAAAGAAAAATAACTGACAGAAAGTTTGTTCTTAATAGTTTCTTTTCAATAATAAAACAAAAAGTCTTGAATGAAAGAGTAAGTCTTTTGTACTATTATTGTCAAGTCTCTTGAACTTGACAATAATAGTACAAATGGTTACATTCTTATTAATAAAGAGTACCCAGTATTTCTAACTTATGAATGCATGTTCTTAATTTTTTTTTAGAAAAGATTCACAGTTAAAATTTTTAATTATGGAGTTTGTTTAGCACACATTTATAGATAGATTGATCTCCCAAAGAACAGTAAAAAGCTCCTTTTTTTTTTTCCTTTTTTTTTCTTTTCTCTCCTTTTTTTCCTATTTTTTTTCCAAAATTTTTGCTTCTGACCCTGGGTTACCATTAGGACAATCTCGGCAATAATGCTAAATGATCTTGTAATCTGTACCATCAGAAAGGTCATCAAAATTTCAAAAGAGAATTTCACAAGCTCTTATCTTATTTAGCCGAACTCTTGGATGATCGAAACAATCTTTCGATACAATATATAAAATTATAAGGTAACCCCACTTAATGTGACTTTCGCGAGGCTCAAAGGGTGACCTGATAACAAAGTTGGACTGTACTATTTATAGATTCTATGAGGGTACATTATAAATGGTGTAAAATACTTTTTACTTTTGTGGTCATTTTTAAATTGCTATTACCAGAACCTTACTAGTAAAATAATACTTAAGTCTGCTATCTACTCGGAAAAAACAATCAGAGTTGATGAAAGCAGCTTCGTTAAAAAAGCTTTGCTTGTGAGGAGGGTCAGGGTTAGGGCTGTCTAAGGTAGAAACAACACAGTTATTCCCTAGGGGAAGGAGGCAGTTGGAAAGGATTAGTTTAGTTTACCTCTGGTCAGCTTCAGAGGTCATCAGCAATAAAATTGTAAGCTAGTGAAGGGTAAATAATTTTTCATTTGCAGTATGTATGGTATGTCACTTACAGGGAGGAGGCACGGCTTCAGGGAAACGGACTTCAATGATCTTTGGCACAATTA
>JAWZYV010015803.1:600000-931046 GCA_038373885.1 Cheiracanthium punctorium
GTGCTTCTAGACAAAAATGCAATGCTTCGTCTTGCTGCGTTCCCGACTGCAAGTCAATCTATAAGAAAGGAGAAAATGTAAAAGTGTCGAGGTTCCCGCAAGATGAACAAAGACGAGCGGAATGAATGCGTAGGATTCCTAGAAAAATTTGGATGCCTAACAAAAATACATATGTTTGTATCAAATATTTTAATGAGGGCAAGATTATAAAAGAGGATAAAATACAGGAGCCGATGGTTCTTTTTTGATTATAAAAAGAGACAAATGTGAACAGGCGCCAAATGCAACACCCAACACTTTTCCAAATTTGTCATCCTATTTATCAAAGTCTAACAAAAAAAGAAAATGAATTTATCCAGAAGGAAGGAGACAAAATCAATTAAAAAAAGAAAAATTGAAGATTGGGAAAAAAAAAAAATGATTCAATCCATTCTATTGAAGATCTTGCAGAGAAAATTTTATGTATGTCATGTATCGTGTGCATTGTAATCTAATCATTCTTATTGTGTTTATAAATATAATTTTCTTCTTTATTTAAACTTTAAAAATATATTTTTATTTTTTCAGAAAATGTTATTGTGATAGGATTATTCTGTATTAGAATTCTACATGTTTATTTACGAAAAGATATTTCCTTGAAAGGTTAAATATTAATTTATTTAAATTCTTATATTATGATTAGTAATGAGTATAAATATTTCAACTATTAATTTTCAGTAAGTAGTTTTTTAAAAGTAGAATTAAATGTATTAAAAAACATGAAAAAAAAAATTATAAATTCTGTTAAAATAACGTAGAATCAATAAAGATTACAAATAATCAGAGTTATTTGTTCTGTGTCATATAATGTTCTTAAGAGCTTTTATTATACAAAAAATTACTAATAAAAATTAACTACTAATAAAAATAATAACAGTAGTGGTATAAGCACTGTTCGGTTGCTTATAACTCAATAAATCTCAAAATTTTCTTTAAAAGTCTTTACATTTCAAGCTTGATTATATGTATATTTGTAAATAAATTTAATGAACACAATATATTTTCATGAGCATAGCATTTTGAAACAAATAACATAATTTGATTGGACCCTGTCTAATGAAAATACTGCGATTTTTAACATTTAATTAACTGAACTTTCCCATACGATTCAGTTCGGGGAAAATCCCATCCTTTACTGTGACGTCACGAAATCACCACCCAGACCCCTCATAAAAAAGCTTTCTCTCCCAGGGACCCTGGCACACCTCGGCGAATTTCTTGGTGTTATTTTGTAGCCATCGGTTCCTTTTAAATTGTAAGAGTAAAAAAGAGTCACCACCAACGTTTAGATGATGGAATGAGGTGGTGAAGTGTGGGGAGGCTAGAAGCAGGGCCCATGTCTAGTCCAGATTTGTAGAGAGATCAACTGAACGCCCAGGGCCATGTGCAACTCATGGAAACAGTTCCAGGATACCGCATCCATCGAGAGAAAGCCTGCACATGGTCTTCCAAGGGCCACAACAGCCAGAGAAGATCGCAGTTTGTCTGTTATAGCGAGGCGTAGGAGTGCTACAGTTTCTCAGCTCTCTCGTGACTTGTATGCAGCCACAGGCACCCGTGTATCAAGGAGGACTGTTTCCAAGACTTCACAAGAGAGGGTTGTTTGCAAGAAGACCTCCTGTCTGCGTCCCGCTCGCTTCTAAGAACGGGAGAATCCGTTTAGCAGGGTGCAGAGAGCATAGAGATTGGAGTATGGATCCATCGGCGACCGTTCTCTTCACGAACGAGTCCCGGTTCGGCCTAAACACCGATTCTCGCCATACATTCATAGGAAAAGAACCAGGGACCCGCTACCTACCCTCCAATGTCTGCGAAATCGACCCTTATGGCAGAGGAGGTTGAAGGGTCTGAGCAGGCATCCTGTTGGATGGCCGCACACCTCTCCATGTCTTTGAAAGAAGCACCGTGACTGGCGTGAGGTATAGGGATGAGGCCTCGGAGCCCTATGTTCCGAGGACTCGTCCCTATGTTCGCCTTTTGAGGGGTGCAGTCGACCCCGAGCTCATTTTAATGGACGATATTGCGAGGCCACATAGAGCTCTTCTGGTTGACGAATTTCTAGAGAGAGGATATTCGCTGATGGATTGGCCAGCCAGATCTCCAGATCTCAACATGCCTGGGATGCTCTGGAACAAGCAAATGCAACTCGCAACCCCCCCCCCCCCCCCCTCAGAGAATCATCTAGGGAATGAAAACAGCATTGCTGCAACGAAGGGCTTGGACTGACGAAGGCCAAAACAATTTTTGGTTGAAACGTGCGTATTCTCTTACCTATAACATCTTATGTGTGTTTTTTACAAAGTTTTTTTTATTTAAGTGGGACCCATTGTTGCAGGAAATGATAAAATACCTTACTTCAAGTATGAAATCACTTTTGGAGACCTGTATATCTCCCTATTAACCCATTTTTTTGTTTATTCTGTAACCACTATTTCATACCTTCTGACTCCAGCATGTGTTATGCACGATCATGCGTGTGTATTACAATTATTGAATGGTTATCTGGGTTGTATTGTATCAATGTATGTGCATATCCAATTTCATTAAAATCGGTCCAGTAGTTCTAGAGATAATCGACCTAGTCTGCAAATTCTCTTAATTTCTTACAACAGTTTAGCATAAATTTAACAGCTTCATTTTATGACCTATAAAAAATAAGACCCCCCCCCCTGGCCCTATATTTAATGTAATTTTTTTTTACCCTTTCTGTCTACTCTAAAACAAGACAGCGAAAACAGACCTGCATTTCCAGGTATTTGTTATGTAGTCAAGAAATTATCACATATTTGAGTGGTGTTTTTATTTCTAAATATTTTAATGCTGGTTATGTTTGTACGAATTTTTTTCCTTTCAGTAAAAATTAACTGATGCATTTGTAAAGCTTTATATCCTTTATAATTTGTAGTTTTATGATTACATAGTTCTTTTAACAACTTCTATTTTATCGAATACTGTTTGGCTTTTTTTTTTTTTTTTTTTTTGTCACAGAAAATTTTGACAATTTCATTCATCAAAAATTGACGAAAGGTAAATCTTTAACAGCATTATTTCTACAGTATCTTACATTTATAGCGCCTGGGGCTTGTCGTTCTCAGCTATGACGCGTTCCATCCAGTATTGCAAACCACTGCACAAGTAGATCCGTACTTAGAATGTGTGAATCATGCTTAAGTTTAACGAAGTGTCAAAAGTTTTATCGTGTAAGTTTTAACATTGTGAAGTGTGTTAATAAATGTTCTTAAATTCGACCTGTGCCTTCAAGAGTGATTTATTTACAAGATGGCCGTACACTTATTATTCTGATTTCTTTAAAAATGATGGAAATCAAAGTTTTATCATTAAAAACCCATTTTACCCAAAAAAGCAGATAGGTATTTTAAGGTAAAAACCCTGTCCTTGTAGGAAAAATGGCAAGCTACCTGGGCAGCCAATCTGACAACCCTGATATATATATATATATATATATATATATTATATGTTAGCGAGAAAGTGAGAGAGTCCAATTTCGATAGAATTCATGAAGGTATGAATCGTTCAAACATGAAATTTGTGATTCTTCTTGACCTTGGCTTTTAAATCTTCTTTTTAAATGATGATAGCCTATTTTTGAATCTATTTAAAGTACATTATTAAGTATCAATTTATACTTGAGTGCTTGGATGTTGCTTTGTTCAGGATAAAAGTAATGGATTTGCTTTGTGGTTGAAATGAAAGGGTAAAAATTTGGATGCACATTGAAATTTTTGAATGGTTTAATTCAGAGTTCATACACGTTTCCTCATCTCTGCAATACACACATTTAACCTCTGTCTAGATTGGGTGTGTTACTCTAATTATTTTCTTTTCCAGGAGTGTGCGAGAGAGAAGAGACATGTGGAGTCCATTTTGTGGAAACAGCACTGCTTAATAACAGCCTGGTGCTCATCTCTTGGAGCTGTGATTTCAGTGTTGGACTCACCCTTGTTCGAGGGGACAGTCAATAAAAACTGTCCATCCTGCATGAGTCATTGTTTTAGGGATGTGCAGATATCTTTTCACAACAAACTAAAACTTTCATTCTTATTGTGCACTCTCATTGTGATGCTGTTGTTCTTTTTATAGGATTCCCTTCTCGTGCAAATTGCTTTCTTGTTTTTGGCTCTGGAGTCCTCTTCATGATTGCAAAAACGCATTGCGCAGGGGTGAAACACTCTTGGAACGTTTCTTAGAAAAAAAGCATTTCTTTTTTAATGTGTTCTTATATTTTGCTAAAGGGGATAAAGACACCATGAAGACAATAATAAGCATTTTCATTTGGTAAAGTCTGACTTGTATTGTTTATTCATCTCTCTCTGCACCAACCTGCAAACAAATATTTGGGGGCAGGGGTTATGGGTAAGCTACTTTCACCCCTGATTGCGTTGCAGTGTTCAAAAAAAAAATACTTGTGGGGGGGAGAAGCAGTACTGGGTGCAGAATAAGAATCTCTGCCAGTGCGTTTTTGTAGTGATGAGAGCTAACACGTTATGAGGCATAGTGCGATTATTTAAGGCATTTTGCTGAAATGATATTCTAGTGTTTAGGGTACTCCTTTTTTCTCCCTCTGCATTCTTGTAAATTATTTTGTTTATTCATACTGTTTTTGAAGTTGAATGAATATAAAGTGTTGCATTTTAAGTTATCATGACCTCCAGAAGTATTACGGTGCCATTAAAAAAGTATAACTATGATACTGTAGTGTTGTTGTCGGTGAAAGGCACAAAACACCTGCCTAGACATGCAAATTTTAATCTACTCGAAAATAAAAGAAACAACTTTATTAAACAGTAATAGGAAATTGTGTGTACATTTCAAAAAGTAGAATAGGTCTTCTGAACCGATCCACAATAGGATTATGTGAGCAAAAACTATCCTCAAGTGGGTGATCGATTTCTTTATTGCTGATGAAGACCTTTTGAAATATGTGTACAGTTTATGACTATTATGATTGTGTGTGTTTTTGTATAAATTTATATATTTTGTTTTGTTCATACAACAATCATTAAGACTCTGTTCATCCATCATTTTTAATATTTCGTTATGTTCTGGAAATTCTATTTTATTAGTTTTTCAAACGGAAAGAAAATGTATAGAAATAGTATCCCAAAATTCATTTGAATGAAAGCGTCTTTTGGACAAAGAATTTTTTTTTTTTTTTTTTTTTTTTAACAAAATTTGAAAAATGAGAACTTCCTTGAGTGGATTGTCGGAGAAATTGGAGTCAATCCATAAAAATGGCAGTAAAAATTTTGAAAGCACGCATAAATGGCTACAACAAATTATATTAAGCGTGCTTTCTTTAGTGTTATCTCCGTGTGTATAATGGCTGTGCATTTTAGCCACCCACTTACAACATAGGCTGTTGATAACAAAAATTCGGAAGCATGATAGTCAATTTTCAGCTACCTGCCTGAGTCATGACCTATACTCTAAATGGTGACGGTGTGTTTTGCACATCTTATTTCACCAGTGTGACAGATATTTTATAGAAAAATGATCCATGTTTTATTAAACGGATGTCAAAAATGGAATCATTCCAGACATTTGCAAAAACTGGAAAATAGGGTAAGAATGAACTCTATTAAGATGAGTCTATGGGTTGTGAATTTTTAAATTCTTATAAGATGCAAGTTTTTGTATAACGGATCTTTTCTCGTGAACATAAATTTGTTTTGGTTATTCTTTCTCCTTTAATAGGTAGATTTTATATGTAAAAATGCTGAAATGCTAGCCTATCCTATTGAGCAACTATTTTCTTCTGGCCTTGATGTCCAATAGGCCGTGTGCATTCTTGGAAATTGGAATCGTTTTGCTGCTATACAAAGAGCCCTGCGTACTGTTTCAGTCAATCAAGAGGGTGGTGCTTCAGGGTGACCCACATCTTGAAGCACATTTCACTGTACTTACAATACTTCTGAGTTTTGTGTTAATGTAATGATTGCCCCTTTTGTCATAGACTGTTTTAAATATATATATATATTATGTATAAATATAATATATTGAGAGTTACATTGTATGCATGTATGATGTATATGTTCATGGACTTTACATATAAAATCAGTTTTAGAAACGGCTGTTGTTTTTGAATAGGATTAAACACTCATGCAGTCACCCATTGCATACGTTTTGTCAAACTGAATGTATTTATTTTTTAACAACTATTCCTGTGTTGAAAATGAAAAAGGGTCTGCAGAGGGTAGAATTGTAATAGTCATCTACACTATAATAAAAGTATTTCTGAAAAAGCCTCATCCTGATGAATAGGCTGATTTGTAGGGATTGACAGATATCGAATACCGATACTATACCTGCCAACTCAACTGGGTTTTTCAGGAGGCTACTGGATTTTGGTGGATCCATGTTTTTGGACAACTATGCGTAAAATTGGATCCCCAGCTCTGGAATTTTTTGTATAATTTTTTAAAAGCATGTATTGCTCATTAAAGGTTGATAAAAATTTCTAAAATTGTCTAATGTCCGTGGCATTTTGGAGTAGTCGCAAAGTGATGTTTCATCTGTTCAATCTGGTTTGCAGAAGAAGATAAGTGCTAGCAGTTCTATTGCGAGACATTTCATTTGGGAATGGTCCCAGAGAAGCTCCGTGGTAGAACGCCCGCACGTTAAGTGGTAGTCCTGGTTTAGATTCCCAGTTCTGGAATTTTTCGCATAGTTGTCCAAAAACATTCATCCACCTAAGCACTCCAAATCTTCATGGTTCGGACGGTGCTTAAAATACCTTAAAAAGTACTTACTTTTTTTTTTTCATTTTGAAGGCCTTTAAAAAGTGCTTAAAAAGTACTTAATTTTTTACCTATATCCTTAAAGTTTCTCAGTATAGCCGCAAGGTGCTTAAAAAGTGCTTAATTTCTAGTGGTAATCGACCGTAAAATCATCTGGCATCGAAACTTTTCGTTCCCCTTTTCCAGCCTCAAGCTGCGTTCATATTGATCGCACCATAACGCGATGACGTCATACGTTGGAGCCCCTTTACAATAGCCAAGGGCCCCTTAGGAGCCAGGTCCGGGCCTTACTGAATCTCAACCAAAACTAGTCTGTTGTGCCCGGTGCGAGTTTAACCATTCTACCCCCCCCCCCCCCAAAAAAAAAAGTTCATTGAAAAGTTTATCTATAAAATAAGTTATTTCTGTTTTTTCGCCGTGCGGCTTTGCGCCCTGTGAAGGAGCACTGTACCGAATAAATACTGTTTTACTCTATTATTAAAGTAAAAACTCGACTACACTACAAGTAATTGGCAAGCTCAGGAAACGCTGAGTGCTTTTAAAATAAACCCCAATGTTTATAAATATCAAAAGTAATAAATGAATAGAAATATCAACAACACACAACATTCAAAGCTTAAAACAAACAATTCACTGAAGCACACTCATTACATAATCAACAGCTGGCCGTCCGCGGAGAAAAAAAAAAATGTTTACTTTTAACTGGAGCCTGCTCATCGGATCGCTCTTTCACTTTATCAGCATGTGCTTTTATACTGTCCGAACTTTTTGCGAACGCAAGAAGTTTTTACAAGTTATTTATTTATTTCTATAAATACGCCTTTGTGAATATAAAAACTGATGTTTTATATAAAATCGGACACAGATTATTTGAAAATGGAAATTGTAAGCTTCGTAAAATAGCGGTAAATACTTTAAAACATATGGGAAAGGAGATATTTTTACCACTTATCCCCCCCCCCCCGAATGAACTCATGAAAGGTTGATAAAATTTCTAAAATTGAACAGTATTATAAAATTTCAAACACCTATGTTCCCGCCAGTATCTTAGATAAGTAATGATTGCCTCGTGCCTTGCATTGGCCTTGGCCGTTCAAACGGAAGCATGAGCCCTAACAGGACTCTACTCATAGGGGTGGCTCGGGGAACCAGCACCCCCATCATTTGTTAACAGAATGATAGATGATAAATGATAATAAGGCTTTTAGCGAAAATTCTGTCACTGTTTGGATCCTCCTCAATTTTTTCCCTCCTTGAATTGCCCTGGGCCTGAAGCACAAGTAACCCTCTCTCTAAGCAATTTAAATAAGGGGTTATTCATGTTTATTCCATCTTCTGAAATATCAAGGACCCCCCTCCCCAGTTCGATATCAATATCATTCAGAAGTAAAGTGTTCTTGCATCCATTTTTTAATAAAAATTTAAAATATGTCTTAAAGCATAAAATCAATATCAAGGCTTGAAATGAAGGGCATATAAGGCTTGAAATAAATAGGCAATATAAGGCTTGAAATGAAGGGTGGTTTGCTGGTGCCAATCTCCAAAAATAGATAACAGACTGGCAGAATACTCATTTTGGATAATCTGTTGGACCCATAAGGTTTTATGGACATTTCCCTATTAAATTGGACATAAGTAAAGGTTTATTTTTAATTCAATTCAATTCAATTAATTTTCATGTTAAGAAATACATAAGTTAGAACTTGTACAGTTCTAGTAGAGTGCCCTATGTGGGATTGGATCTATTTAATATTTCAATAATAGGTATTTAAGGTTTTTAATTCAGCTCTTAACAGAAATCGAAATGTATTGTTAATCCAATTTCTTTTGTTTTGCAATAACCTTATATAAAATTGCAAAACAAAATAGGTTAAAAAAAAAATGCATGCAATGGTTCATGAATTTAAAGTTTAAAGTACTTTTTATGCCTATGTTAGCTTAGAGTGGCAGTCATGAAAATAAAATAAAACCCATTGAATAAGTTTATTTTTTAAATTTGCATTTGAATGTCCAATTTTGGTTAATCAAGAAAAAAAGTTTAATTTTAAACTTTCTCAAACTCTTGATTTTTGGCTGTATATAATTGGGTTAAAATGAATGAAAATGTGCAAAAAGCACATTAAAATTGGCTCATCTGTTTTGTAGTTAAAGGTTAACCCCCAATCCCAAAAAATCCTATATTTTAGAACCTTGGAATTGAAGCGTAGAGTCCAGGTTTTTTTAGCAGGAAAGGATGAGTCAAAAAATACTGCGTTATATTCAGGCCAATATGGTATATACAGGGTGTCCAGTGCTAAGGGTGCTCAATGGCTATTTCCTAAACCGTTAGTCAGAGACACATAGTTCCGATTGCAAAAATGCTTTATATTATATAATAAAAAAACAATAAATCAATTCCTATAAAAATTATGAAATTTAATTTTTATAATGTCCCCCGGTTCTATCAGTTATATTTAGAAAATTTTTTCTTTGTGCAATTTCATGCACAATAATAATAAAAAAAATTGTCCTTCTACGACCAAAATTCACCAAGTTACAGCTGCTTAAAGTGAGAGCACTTTCCAAGCTGCGAAATAGGGGTCCTATACAAAATGAATTTGAAAAAAATTAATGTACATGTATTTGAGCTTTATAATAAATATTTATTAGAAATTTCATTAACTATTTTATGAATATAGATTGCAATAAAGAAGGTTAACGTTTAACTTTGTGCATCCAATAAATTAACATAAAATATAGCTTATGCTGAAAATAGAATTTTTTTAACAGATTTTTTAAATGAACTGGCGTTAAATAACTTTTTTTCGACTGCAATCTAAATAGGCACCCATGTAGAGAACTCCTCCTGTACTTTGCGTAGCACATGCTTATGTTACACATCTGCATGCTATACATGATTTAGTTAGTCTGACCTCAGATAGATTTTAATAGAGCTTGACTGTAAAAATTTTCTAAATATAACCAGTAGGAGCGGGGGACCATATAAAAATTTAAACTTCGTAATTTTTTACGGGAATTGATTTATTCACTTCGGTTGCTTCTGATGTAATGGGTTTTACAATTGAGAGCATTTTTGCAATTGGAACTATGTGTCTCTAACGGTTTAGGAAATGGCCATTGGGCACTGTTAGCACTGGACACCCTGTATATATATCAGCATTTACATGTAGTGCAGAGTCACTGGCATTGGAGGAGACCTTTAAAGAGACTAGGCTTTTTGGTTTAAAAATAAGATTTTTTATACCATTTTCAAATATCTGGCAACTTTTCCTTTACTTCAGGCAACTCATTGGGTGATCAAAAAAAAGGAAGCTCTGTTCTTCATCGTTTCTTTTCTAAGCTTGACAGTGGCTGCTAGAAGCTTCCCTAAGACTGTCTGTTTGCAAGCCACAGCTGTTCTAGGACAACAGTGACTAGGCAATCGCGATACATTTTTGCATTCATTAAAAGTATGTATCTTGTCAGATTTTTTTTGAAGGTTATAATGTCAATAATATAGTTTTGAACAAAACTTTGAAGAAAATCTACTATTTTGTCTACTAATATTAAGAGTTATGCTACTTTGGCCACTTTTTAAAAATATATCTGTGAGGCTGCTGTTGCTATTTCATTTCCTGAGAAGGGTGGACACCCTGGTAGTATCTTACAAATGAAAGGGGCTGTGATGTACAGTCCTGCTCGTCCGTCATTTGCCGAATGGAAATATTCTGCATTTTTGTGTTGGGGTCAAAAGAGGGTGTCAGTTGACTGGTTTTTTGGGTATAAGTATTGAAAAAAAAATGAGCAAATGTGGCTTTGAAAATATAAAGGTAATTTGCTTACATTCATTTTATTTAAGCATAACTGTCCACCTCCTCAAAAAGATAAAAATCAAGTCTAATTAATAGAGATATGAAATCCTTATCTTTAAATAATAATAATAATAATAAAAAAAAAAAACTCTTTAGTTAGGTAAACTAAACATGAATCTTCTATTGCTGCAAATGGCTGTCATTTCAATGTTGTCATGCATGTCATCGAAGATCATGGATATCTTGATGAAATCTCAGGGACCTATAGATAATGTAAAATAATTAAGAACGTTGCAGAATAAGGCCATAAAAGTTCATTTCAGGCCATACATGTGTTTTTTGATCGAATCCCTCCTCCCCAACACCCAGTCTGTGACTTACATAGCCATAGCTGCCAAGTGTTCCGTTTTATACGAATTTGTTCCGTTTTTTGAGCTTTGTTCCGTAAATATGTTTTTAGGCCAAAATGTTCCGTTTTTCAGCTTCTGTGGAAGGATTTTTAAAAATTAAAAGAAAAAGGAAAATCATGTACATTTTTAGCTTTTGGTAAAGCATTTGTCCTTGTAAATAAGTCAATAAATTTAATTGAATGACATTTATCTTATTATTCTTTCATTTCATTAAAAATTTAAGTCTATTGTAGTAATTGAGCCAAGTATATTTTATATTTTATAAATTAATGATTATATATGCACATCATTTCTCTACACATAATTTAATTTTGTTAATGTAAAATTTTTAATTGTATATTTAATCATATATTTCATGACCACGCACTGTGTTCCTTATTTCTGATTTTATGACCACGTGCTGTGTTCCTTATTTTGTTGTTGGAAGGTTGGCAGCTATGCATAGCTATTGATAATGATTTTTTTTTTTTAATCTAAACAGCTGTATGTCCTGATAAGTAACTTTTATGGTGTTTTTCTGCAAAGTTTTTAATTGTTTTATGTTTTAAACACCAGTTGTTGTTACTATTATTATTGTTACATACAGATGATGTCACTCATAGGATAATCAGATAGCCTATGATAATCAGATAGCCTTCCCCAAAATCGTACAATATCTTTCGGATGTCTACTGCCTGTGCAAATGTTACTCCTGTACACATTCACAAGTCATCCCCAGTTGACATTTTCCGGGCAGCTGTGGGATAGTCACTATTCAAAAAGACAAAAATCAAAAGATGCTGCATAGAAAGATAAATAGAAACCAGATGCTGGAGACCAGCCATCTTGTTTAGGATGTCCAGTGACCGTCTACCACAATCAGCCATGGAATACCTGAATTTTTTGCAGGAAGATTATCCTACATAGGACGACCGGTGGACATGTTATCCTATCTTCTGTGGGATACGTCTGTTGTTCGATAGGGGAGATCATTATAGAATGTCCAGAGGATCTTGGTGGTTAGCTGAGAAAGAAATCATAACACGAAGTACAATGGTAGTGTTTAAGCAGTTTTACCAGATAAATGACAATGCTATATTTTTCTTATATCTTGACTCAGTGCAAAAAGAGAGTGCCAAAAAACTCAGTTGGATGTTGATTTAAATGGGTGGTTGTGTATGTTATGTTGCCATAAAAATACAGTGTACTCCCTCTAATTTGCAACCGAGGGATTGTACAGGGTATCTCAGAAAGATAGCATCATGCTTTAATTGTTTATTCATTAGAGAGAAGAGGCCAATGTAAATGGGGGGGGGGAAAGGTTTAAAATAAGGTAGGAAGAAAGACGACTTTTTACTTACTAACAAGTGACATTACAAAAAAAGTCACTTGTTAGCAAGTAAAAAAAAAACTTACTTTTTTGTACAGGCATCAGATACAAATAAAAAAAAAAAAATCCCGATTTGTAAAATGGGACCCATGCACTACTTCAATAAATCAAAATGGGTTACAAAAATTCTTTTCTAATAAAATTGGATTTAAATAATAGGCTTTATTTTTTAGAGTTATCAAAGAATAAATTTTCTTTGATTGCCAAGTGGCACTTTTAGAGCTATTTGATCTAGCGGCTTATTAACAAGCATTCTTTTGTGCTTGGCAACTTAAGCTTGCCTCAGGTCTGTACCCGATATTTTTTAGTGTGATGCAAAATCTTATTGAATACAAATGAGATCCCATGTATCCGTGTAGAATGATGTGGTAGCCTATTTCTAAAACCCATTGAATAAAGTACCATTTTTTAGATGGGAAGAATTAAATCGTTATTAATTGGATAAAAAAAAAAAGTACACTGTACCTCAAATTATGATAAGCTAAAAGGGTTTTCAAAGTTCATTTAAACCCACAGAGAATTTATTTCTCTTAATATCAAATGAAGAATTTTAGGCTTTGTTTGACTCCATAAATTCTTGATTTGTCTTTGCATAGGTTACTATGCAACATATGGGTCCGCTTTAAATATTTCATTAAAAAAAATGTGCAAGGCCCTGTCGCCTGAAAGAGCTATTTTTGCTGTCTTAAACAATCTTTATTTGGTATAGGGCACATACATTGAATTAAAACCTGCATATGTGTTCTAATGACCCTTGAATGTGTTTTATAAAATATGAAATTTTTTTGTGTCGTTGCTAAAATTGGTTCTATTTGTCTGATGAAGTAGCACCTCACCCTCCCTCCCTGCACTTTATGGCTCCCTATAAAGCATGTGTTAGAAATGAAATCTTGTTTTAAAAATATTCCTTTCAAATGGTGTCATTGAATGGCACCTGCTAACCGTACAACTTATTTTGATGCATCTGTTCCGTTTAGATATTTTGTTCAGTATTTCAGCTCAAAATAAACTACATGCTTTTTAGCAGAAAGGGTCAATAGAGGATGCCAAGTTTTAGGCTTTTGGATCCTGTTCTGGGCCTCAGAGTTTTTCTTCATTTTATTGGGCTTTTTAAGAGTTTATTCAGAAATTGCAACTTCCCCGAATTTCAGTGTTCATTATTGAGCAGGAATTTTAAGGCTTCACGAGATTATTACAAGTATTTTTTGTTACAAACTTTTATAGCGTTTCCAATGTCAAAATATTTGAATATAAGCTACGATTAGGCTGTCTTATGTAACTGGATGTTTTATATTCCTTTTGAGAAATTTATTTAGATGATGCAACTCTAGAAATAGAACAGTGCTTAGTTTATGTGGATATGCATAGCAATTAACCTTTTATAGGCCAATGCTCCCAGTTGGGAACACCCAAAAATTAAAAAAAAAATTGAAAAATTAAATTTAAATTTTATCCATATTGACTTGAAAAAATGAGCACATAGTTAAAAATGGCTTGGTTTTTTGAAATAGAAGTTGCATTTCTATCATGAGTGGGAAAATGGATACAAAATCTTAAAAATATCCATTTTCATACATTTTTACAAAGCTATCTTGATACCTCCTTCAAACTGAATTCATATCTTTTCTTTAATTTAAAAATAAGTCTTTCAATTATTCTTAATAGTTCACTTATTATTTAAACTACCCCTAAAAGTATAGTCAAAATATAGCCCCTAAAAGTAGAGTCGGAAATGACCCGTATTTCCAATTGGGGGAACACAGTGAAAATTGGAGGGTATTTTATTTTTTACTTATTTAAATAACTCCTATTCTTTATCTAATTATTAAAATACAAAATATGAAAAAAAAAAAAGCTAAAATATGTCTGCATCTGAATTGGGTCTGTAAAAGTTTAAGAAAAGAAACTAATTATTTTTGTCTTTCTAGATTGTCTGCACATTTTATTCTGTGAATATTATACACACAACAACAACAAAAAAAAAAAATCTCCTTGGACTTCTTGATCTTGGTGTGCCTGTCAATATGCTGAGGGATGAAGGACACATTGTCCTATTGTAGGATAAACAAAGTACTATTACTTTTTTTTCACATTTTTCTGGATTTTTGAAGTAAAACTTCTTTAGGCGCAACTAGGAAGTAACTCAGATTTATTTTCTGACAGAAGTAACGCTCAGTAAAGGAAATGACGTATCTTTTCCCCCCTTGCTTCTTCATTCCGCCATGACTGCAAAAACATTGCAATGTCAAGGACAAAAAGCCTGATAATTTCTACACCGTTTGTACGATCCCCTTGAACATTTCCGTAATCATGTATAAAAATATAGAAAACAATCTGCGCTACTTTAAAAATCTGAAAATCCACCAGTTTCCTCATTTTTAAGCGATGTTTCGCTATTTTCAGCAACATTTCATATCCGAGAGTCAAAAAAGTTAATCATTTGCGTGACAAAATTAGCTATTGCAAGTGATTTTTACATCATATTGACGTCGCACTTAACAAGCTTTTTCCAGATTTATAAGTTTAATTATTTGCGGAACAGCTCTCGGGCATTTGTTCATGAGAACGTCGACTGTGCTCCCTGCGCGTCGACATTACTCCCTACCTGTTTTGAAGCAAGATCTTGTCTGATGACCCTGTTCAGTGGATAAGTGGACCAGCTCTTGTCGGAGCCACCGTGTGAAGTCTTTCGCTAAACAGGCGGCGATCCTGCTGACTGTCTCTCACTGTTGTTACAGGCGGCGACCCAACCCGTCACCTCCGATAAACAAGGCCGAGAAGACAATACCAGGAGACAATACCACTGAATACAGAAAGTGGCACTATGGTGCATTCCGTTGCTTTACTCACGTTTTCAATGGCATTAATACAATATTTAATGGAATTATGAGTAAAAAATTGACATGATTGGTTGCCATGATACATAAATATTGTTTGTCTGTACTTAAATAATATGTAATCTTTTAATATGGCTCATGTGTTTTTGAGTTATTTATAATAATGAGCCAAATGTAAATTTTTAAACAGAATAATACTTCGAGCAAAAACAGCAGAGGAAAACAAAGGTTTAAGAACACTGCCATAGAAAAATGCAATAATGGACCTTACGTGCATTTGATACCAACCGACAGAAGAAAACACCAGTTTAGGAACACAGTTAAAGAAAAATACCACGACAAAGACATTCTCTCGATTCAAACCAACGATTTTGCAAATTTCCAGAACAGATGATTACTTTTGCTAATGGTCAAGTAGTACTAATACCCTTTATCAGGGGCGTAGCCAGAAATTTTTCATGGGGGGGGGGCTTACGACCACTACAATTCATATATATGTATACGTGTGTGTGATAATGTACTGAAGAATATACATTTGTAGGGTAAAAATTCCTCATAGGGGGGTTATGACCCCCCTAGGCTACGTCCCTGCCCTTTATCAATGATCCAGCTCTACCCACCCCCTCTTCCCTTCCTGCCAAAATAGATCGGTGAGTTTAGTTGCCTCCTGTCAACAGCATCTGTTTGAACGTCCTGTTTCTGTTTTACTTTCAATTCATGAAAACTTTGTGAAAAGAAAAAGGAAAGAGAGTGGGGAAATAAACTGTGGCGACTGGTACATAAATTTGCAGTCTCCACTTTCAAAAATACAGTCGCCATGTGGCGAGTGGTGACCATTAATTTTGATCTGTACCTCCAGTGCCCCTTGAAGTTTAAAAATTTGCAAATGTTGATTTTAATTTAAAGTAAGAGACACCGAAACTAATTTTATGAAAAATAATAGCCACTCTGTTATTATTTCATAGTACTACCACTTTGTTTGGCTCAATGGTATAGTTCCAGACAATGATTCAGAGCAAACGTATCATTGAGGCTTAGCCTATGGAGTCATGTGTGTTGATTGCGAGGAAACCCTAGAGCTGATTTTTCAAACGGAACATATAAAAGGAAATAGCTTCCTAAGTGGAAAGATCTGTTTCACTCTTAATAAATGCCCTGATATGGAGAATAAGTACAAAAATAGCGTGGAGAATAGTCTTACTTGAAAAATAGAGAATGAAAGGAATGACGGAAAATTAAATAATAGAACTGCAGTATTATTATCCTACATATTACTGTTATCCAACAATTGCATCTTGATTCAATAATCCTTTTTAGGCTGGTATACCATAGAGATATGAATAGCAGGAGATGGCATTACTTATCGGATAGCGAAGCCGAAACTGTAACCGAGCCGCCCTATTGCTGTGACCAAAACATTGTTATTTCACGGTGATAGTTCCAATTGTACCAACCATTTTAATATTTCTTGAAATTGTGTTAATCTTAACAACTTTTACTACCTCGTACCGAGAAAATGGAAGTATAGTCTAGTGGCAGGTGTAAGTCAGTCCTTTTGTGGATCCGGTCCTCTGAAGGACCGATTCCTTCAGACGCGGTTCTTTTGGATCCGCTCCCATCAAAAGTCTCAAAACTAATTGTTCAGCCATACTGTGACCTACCTACTCAGTGACTTCATTTCGTCCAATGCTGAAGATAGCTAATGCCCACCTCCTGGTATTCATATCTCTATGGTTATAATATCCTTTTTTTTTAGATGCTGCGTTGGGTATAAGAAAGTTTTCATTAAGAGGGGATCTCCATGAAGCTTTTGACCTGGGCCCCCATCTCTGCCAATGGGTCCCTGAATAGTCCCAGCATTTACGATATTAAAAAAAAAAAAAAAAAATCAACTGAAATCCTACTAATTACAACCATTTCAGTGATGTCGCTAGACTTTGACAAAGACGGGTCCTTGGGACCCAGGACTCCAAAATTTACGGGTTCTTTTTTCCAAAATGTGGGTCCTTATCGATATAAAAGCATTTGGTTAATTTCACGACTGATGTTATCATTTTGGTGTGCTGATGCATATGAATATCTTATTGATAAATAACCTAAAACTTATATTTCAAAAAATAAATAAATAAAATCAATTATAATTAATCGAGAAAAATTTGTTGTGACATGCATGTCATTTACTTTGCCTTCACGGCAAAGCCTTCCTGATGATGCCCTGAATATTAATAATTAATAAATCCTAATAATAAAATCCCCTTTTGTAAGTACAGTAAAAAACGGGAGAAAGGCTGCATCGGTAGAAATGTTTAAGAAAGTAAAATGTACTCGCAGAACAGCCGCAACATCTAAAATTATTAAAACTACAATAAAATACCGTTCAAGCGCCCCTCCATCTTATATTAATTAAAAAAAATAATTACTATGTATTAATAAATATATCACAAGGAAAATCGGAATATATTTGAGGAAGGAAAGGATATACAACAGTAAAATATTGAGGCCCCCCCCCTTTTGTCTTCTAGATTGTTTAAAATATTTATCGCTTCTATAGCTTATAGATTTCATTTCTATATAATAATTGTCAGATTTAATATAAAAAATCATTGTTTACATTTACACAAGCGAATATTAAAAATAAATAATGAAAAAACTTTATTCAATTCCGATAGTCCACTATCTCTAACAGAACAACCTCTAACATGAAAACGGAAGTGTGGGGGAGGGAGAAAGGAGAAGAACGTCAAAGTAATCCCCTTTTTTCTTCAGCTTAACCACGTGTGCGCACAGCACGATATATATCCTGGGTCAAAGCTGAGTATAGGGGGAAAACTCGCAATGCATCATGGGAAAGCGAACACTCCTATGCCTCCTTTCGACTAGGAATCTTTCTATCCTGCATTTTTCCCCCCATGTAGGGGAAGCGTTACTCCGCATTTGTGTGCATGTAAACGGGCCCACAAAGCCGTTCACGATGTCAATCTCCCCGAGTAAAACACGAGCAGTTTGTGTTTTACTAGAGATTTACCCAAAATTGGCAGTCTGAACGCACCCTCTCTCACCTTTTTTTTTTCAAACTTTTGCATGATGGAAATTACGTGTCCCGGGGGACGCGTTGTAACTTTTCTTTTGTGTCCCACCATCCATTTTTTGCGTATTTGACGCGTTATAGCGCGTAAGCGGCATCACTGCATTTGCTGTTTCATACCTTGCAAACTTTTCATCTTCTTCTAAGTAACTTTGCATTATGGCATGGCTGCTCCTGTATTTAGGATCACCAGCAAGAAATACCCCCCCCCCCTTCCCCATCGAAATGGCCCTTCCTTCGCATCCATAATTTAAACTGGATTTATATAGTGACTTCCCTTGGAGTTATTTGTTATAATTAAAATCTTCTAACATTAAATAAATTTTGTTGAATATTCCTCCAGCATTTTAGGATTTCAGGCTGATTTGTAAATAGGTGCGTGTAAATATATTTAATAATAAAAATCTTATAATTTTATAAATAAGCTACTGGTTGTCTTTTTTGTATATATGTCATGCACACGGTAGATAATGGCATGTATTTTTACTGGAAAATGGTATTTCTTTTGTGTGTGTAAAACTGTTGCAGATGGAAGTAAAATGTGTTTAAAGATTTATTTTTCCTATAGTGAAAATATGCAACTTGAACATTGTAACCTAAATAATAGTCTCAAGTCGAGTGATATCATGTATCATTAGTGCTTTTCTTCTCAAATTCTGGGGGGGGGGGATCACTTAATCAAATTCACCCCACCCCTCCTCCAAGGGAAAAAAAAGTCAAAATTTGTTACTAGAACACTATTTCTTTGGTTTATGGGCCTGAAACAGTGTTTGTGCTTGTCCTATTTAAAATGTTAATGATCATTATATTATAGGAATACAGCACAGAAATATAATTTCCACAAAAATGTTAGTTCCCTATTTTATGAATTATTCAAAAGAAAAATCCCGCCCCTCCCCCAAAAAAAAAAATAAAAATAAAAATTAGGTGCACTTCAGTGCGATATATGTGTGCAAATTTATATTCATAAGAAGATATTTTAGTTTTTTTAAAAATGTGTCTACATTACATAGCCAAAAATATTGTGACACTTAAAATTTAGACTTAAAAAAAAATATATTTTAAGAATTCTGTGATTTTGGACTCTTAAGAAACATCTTTGAACTCAAACTTTCTAGTTCATTTAGAGTGGAGTAAGACAACAAATTAGACAAGTAGAGAAAAAATGAATGACGACACCTTACTGAAATTTGAAATATATATTTAATGAGATAATAATATAGAAGTAATAAGCAAATTTCAAATTGCATTCACAAAACATCCAATTTTGGCTTGCAACTATTTTTTTTTTTTTTTTTTAAGCCAGCTATCTCTATGTAAGCAGCTTATGTAAAAGTACTTATTGATTACCATGGATATTTATAAAGATACCCACTTTTCTGTTTTTTTTTTCTGAAAGACCGGGAAGAGAATCCTGAAAGAATTTTCCAGATAACTTAGGATTTTCTATAAACAGGGTGTCCACCCATGTCAGGAGGCAAATGAGTACCTCATTGACATAAAAAAGTCGTCAGTTTAGAAGCCATTTTCTTACCAAAATAGTAGCATTTTTGCACGATTTTGTAGGTAGGAAATAAACATACATTATTTAGCTTCATTTAAGAAGGAATGAATAAAATAAAAACTTCATGCATTATGGAAGAGCATACAGTATATTTATTTTTATAGCATCATTTAAAAAATAGATTAGAATGTTTGATGAATGACCCATAGAGCAAATTTGGAAAAAAAAAAAAAAAAAAGGAATTGACAAAAAACAAAATCTGATTGTCAAATGAGTCGCCTGGAGTAAGGTACAAGTATCCAAAAACTTAAAAATTGTAGGAAAATGATGTTCTTGGATCAAAAAAGTCGCCCAAGTCACCTAATCTTTAAAGAATTAGCAAATTTGCCCCTTTTAGTTGCCGGTGGGCACCCTGTACAACCCCCTGATCGTTATGAGTCAAAAATTTTGAGTTTCTAATCATTACATTACATGATTCCATAAATAATAAAAAGAGATGAAGATCATTTTAAACTTTTTTACACAGAAACTTTTCCTGTGCTGCTAAAACTGCAGTCTTCTTAAAAAAAAAAAAAAATCCCTTATGATCGTTTATGTTTTGATAAAATAGTCGAAAATTATGTTTTTTTAAAGTTTACGAAATTTGCTTTTTTCAACCATAACAAGCATTATTGTTTGGTGAAGGCCAATTTATACCGTTCTAGACAAATTTGACATATTGTTCAGCAAACCTCCTCCCCTCACTAACCTGTAAAACTTTTCCTGGGTTTTTGAGTGTAGCCCAGTTTTAACCCTGATTTTAGAACATGTGGTGATTGAAGAAATTTCTTAATTTATTGCAAGTCCCTAAACTTGACAGAATCACTTCTTGAAAGTTTAAATTTTAAAACAAGCCCTTACTGATGTCCAAAGTTTCAGAACAGTTCAAACATTTTCTATGGTGTAATGCTTTTAACCATGTTGTAATGCATATTTTGATTCATGGCTGTTTTTTGGCTTTTGGGGAAATGGGTACTAGGTGTTCGTTACCTATTGGCAAAATGAAATATTGGGTGGCATTCATTATGCCAGTTTTTAGCAAAGAAATCATATAAAGCTTTGTTGTATTGGCTACCGTAATGGGAAATGAGGATCCGTTATTTCAGATATGCAAATCGCTCAATCACGAAAATCTGCCATTGGTGTTGAATGCCATGCCCAAACTGTTGTGCTTCATAATAAGTGCTGATTTTTTATTTATTTATTCTTTTTTCAGTTTGCAAATATGCACACACACACACATATATATCATTGTTGTTAACATGCAAATTGAAGAGCTTCATTGGCTTGGACAGCTGAATTTTCAAACCCTAGAAAGTCATTGAATGTTCACAAAATGCCATTCAAAAGTCAAAAAATGACCCATGAGACTGTCGGTCACCCTGTATTCTGGTAGCTATTATAAAGCTTAAAAATCATCTTTTTGTGGATATATTTTTTTTTTATCTAAAAAAAGGTTATAGCACACAAATGTTTTGTGTTAATCTGATTTTGATGTATTGAGTTATTTCAATTTTTGTTGTTGACACAGTTTTAAGCATGACATCTTGTAATGAATATTGATTAACCTTTTACACGCTGCTATTAGTTCGAAGTCTAAAAAATAATGTTAGCTCATAAAAATAAGATTAAAATGCATCTATTTAAGCAATGGTACAAGAAATTAATGAAAAAAAAAATGTTGGCTATGATTTCTGATATGTTCCCATTTGGGAACATTGGCGTGATTATTTAACTTTTTTATTATGTTTATCAAATAATTAAAATTTACAATTATCGTGCTGGAATTTCATACTTGTGATTAAAAACAATTTATATATTTTAAAATATAAGTAAAAAATAATAATGATTTCTTATATTAAATAAAAAAAAGAGTACAAATACACTACACGAGTACTAATTATGAAATAGCTATGGTTAACTAGAAAGAGTAGCTGTATAAAACCTTGATTAATATTTATATGAAATAAAATTTACTTTACCAAAATTGTCCTTAACTTTTTCTTCAATAACACTAATTTTTATGTTTACATCACTGTACATGATATGAAGGAAAGCAGTGATCATGCAATCATTTTTGACATTCAAAACACATTTTTCTTGTATTGTTTTGGCAAACTACGCAGCGTCCTTGGGCTGATGGTACTCAATAATGGGTATCTGACCATTGGTACTGGCAGAATATTTCTCAGGAGGGGGGGGGGGAAAGACAACTTCAACGTATGGTTACCATGTTGGAAAGAGCAAAAAAGCAAGGGAAAACACTGAATACAAAAATCCAGGAGGGGCATTGCCCCCCCTTTCCCTATGCTGCCGGCGCCCATGTATCTGACTGCCTTGCAGATTGTATTAGATGAGCTCGCGGCCCTGGAATGGAATGAATCTTGGGTTTCATTCGAAGCAAACTCTGATGTTGTGTTAGTATGCAATTAGTATGTAAAATCCATCCTGCAATTGCCCTGTATTTGGGAAAAGCTGTAAACATACTCTGCCTCTGTAAAACACTTGTTTGGATATAGAGAAAACTCCCTCTTCCCTCACTAAATCAATGACATGGGCGAAGGGGGGGGGGGGAGAGGAGGAGTATAGACACGCTATAAGAGGGATACAAAGGGTCTTTGACCTGTTTCTGAACACACTATCAGAAAAACTAAAGTTGTTAGGTTTTCACCATTATGGATTATAGAAGTATGGAGCAATGTAAATTACCCGAGAAGTATAGCGAATCACGCCAATGTTCCCAAATGGGATCAACAACAGCGGATGTATCATAGTAAATGCAAATTTATTGTAAACTATTATTTATTCTATTTGCTCATTAATAGAGTACTTATTAATCATAAATCTCGAATTTTATAGTTTTTGAACTTTTTACAAATTGTATGTAAAATGTTTTATCAACACTTGTGAAAATAGTCAAAAAACGTATTTTTCATGAATTTTCGTGAGCGACAGTCATTATAAAACAGATTAGATTTTTTCATCAAAAAATTAAGTCACTTTTTAACTATAAATATTATTTTTTGTAAGTGCATAAAAGTAAAACTTTTTTTAAAAAGAAATTTCAAAGTGGATGTTCCCGTTTGGGAACATTGGCGTGTAAAAGGTTAAGTCATTTTGTATGCATTTTAATCAAAATACTGCTCTTGTATTTCAACGTTCGTTTTTATTGTTTAAAAAGAAAGAAAAAATATCCTTCTTGCATTTCAATATCATTTGGAAGTAAAAGTTGTTTAGATTGGTTTGCATTTGTTTGTGAAGTTTCATGCTTACAAGCCAGAGAACGCTTGCAAACCAATAGCTAAAGAGAGAGAAAATAAATTCAAGATCATTTTATTTCTCTGGCATAGCCAGAAATTTTTTTTTTGAGGGGGGGGGGGGGGAGAATTTGAAATATTAGTCTGTAGTCATAAATGAAAAGAAACTAAGATCTTACCTGGAAAAATCCTTCCTTTGGGAAAGTGGCCATGAACACGATGTAGGATGAACTATTTTTACTAGAATGGGTATATTTGCACATCCCTAATGTACATGTAAGTAAGTATACTGGACTGCATATTTTTTATTCTATTTCTGACCGTTTGTAGTCCCCCTCCTGTTGTATTTCATAATGAGTGATTCTCTTCTTTCTTTGTCAAATGACTGCAAATTGTGTCGAGTGAAACCAGAATCATCTTGTTTTTGCTTGAAAGTAACGTATATGGAAAATAAAAATTTAAAAATGTGCTGGTAACATGAATACATGGGATTGTGTCTGTCTATAGCTGTTGTGTCTTTTTTGTCTGTGTCCTGTTCAAAAATGATACAGTACATTCCCTCTCCTCTGCAGATTCCTATAATCCATCCTGCATTTCAGATGCAAATCAATGATTTTACACATTCATTTTTCTGCATGGAGTGAAACACCGGTGGAGGTTTTCAGTTTGTTGAAAGTGAAATGGTTAGAATAAGAAGATCTCTGTAATATTGTCAGCTAATAATTAAAATAATTATTGGTTGAAAATTCAGCATTATACAATATGGATACATGACAAGGCATAACATCTTTAATATTCAATAAGATTCTGAATCTTTCTAAAAATATTTGAAATAAGCAAACACAAAGTTGTCTGTACAAGTACAAAAAGATTTTTTGAGTAAGCCGTTAGATCAAAACGACAAGGTCATTCTAAATTTGAAGAGTCAACTAAAAAAGAGACTTTTTTTTTTTTTTTTTCTTGACTTTAATAATTTTTTTTTCCCTTCAATTTTATTATAAAATAACGAATAGCCCATTATGTTTTATGTGTGTCCTTATATGCATAGTGCATAACTGTTGACCATGCTTTCAATAAAGCATTCATTATTTGGATGTGAATGAAGAAATGAACTATCATTTGCAAAATTCTATAACCTGCACAACGGCGGGTCCGAACCTGTGCAGATGAAAGGAATGTTCTGTATTCCATGACATGGTTTTGACTTGGAATTTCACACAAACATACAACAGGGTTTCTACAGACCTGGAAAGTCAGGGAAATTTGAAGAAATTGAATAAAGGTCAGGGAAATGCAAGAATATTTGAATTTTGCAGCAAAATCAAGAAAATACTTCCTGTTTGAACCTAATTGTAGAAATTATTTTATTTTCATTTTCTTATTTAACCTTATAAATAATTTTAAAATGTGTCCTTTATTAAAGTATCTTGTTCAGTTGAAATATTCTTAACTTTATCCTAAATTATTACCAAACATAGTTTTTGTTAGAATCCAGTGATGTCAAAAAATAATATTTTTGTAGATTGATTTTATTATTATTTGTAAAAAAGGGGCAAAATATATAAAAAGTTATTAATTAAAGGATGTAATATTAAAAATAGGAATGCAAAATTCAGGAAAGCACGCTACATAAAAAGTCATAGAAGAACGTGATAGATGTCAGGGAAGCAAAAGCTATGAAATCTGTAGAAACCCTGTACAAAAGTGAATACATCCAGAGGGGGCGGCCCGACAGGGTAAGCATCCCATCGAGGTGCCATCTACGAAGAGACACTCTTTCGAACGCTGAGAAAACTAAAAAATATAGGTTATTTTTACATTGGGAGGCACCATGTAACCCCAGGGCTGCCCCTGTACATGTATGTATACGAATACGTTTTCAATACACAAGGTTTGCCTCTGTGTTACGAAGCAGTACATGCCAATTTTGTTCCATTCTCACGAAATGTGAAAAACTATTTAAAAATCAACAGAATTCAACACCAGTTAATTAATTGAATGAAGACACATGGATACCTCTTATTCAGGAATATAATTACCTTCAGGCACAGAGGGCCGTGCCCCAGGGCCTCTGAATGAATGGTAGGGAGGATAAATGCAATAAAAAGAAAAAATTGGATGTGAGCTTTTCTGAAAATGCATTTTGAAGTATTATCTTTTAAATTCGTTGTACTTTTTTCTTTGGTGGGTCATAAGTAGTCTAGAAACAATAGTCAAAAATTCCTTTGTTAAAGAACATTAAAGCTTTTAACACTTTTTTTTTTTTACCTCGTGTTATAAATAAGACAGTTACTACATTATGCTTCCACTAAAGTTAAATTAGGACATTTAAATTTCATGCAAAATTGTGAATTTAGACTTACCATCCATGCCTATTAGGGTGTCTCAAAACCTTTACTTCCTGTGTTCTTACAGATTCCTTTTGGTGTTCAATGACAGTGTGTAAAATTTCAATTTAGAAAATTTACCTTTGGGTTTTCTTTGAATGACACCTGAAACACAATCATGATGTGATTTTTTTCTCTTAAATCACTTCATAAATGTATGGGGCACATTTTACTCGTTGCAATTTTTGTTTTGAAAATGAATAAGAGGATTTTTCGCTTAACCTTTTTTCCCCCCCCTACCTTGTTTTGGACCTTTTTTCAACTGACATGACCCACTTATCTCTAATGTTTAAAGAATTAAAGTGTGTTACCCTCTTTTTAGGCACCCTGTATAGGCTATGCAATGTTGCACAGCCATTGCAATGTGCCAAAGAAGTTTATTTTTTTCATTCGCGCAGGCTTTAAAATGACTTGCTACACATTTTTATCATATTTTCATGAACAGCATAGAATACAATTTTACATCAAACTGCACCCAATTTTGGAATACTATAGACCCTGGTGGCTATTTCGAATCAATGGGGTCCATAATGGGCTCAGTAAAAGACTTTTTACAGTAGCATAAAACCCTTTTATTTTATTTTTTTACAAAAATAATTGCTTAACAAAGGAAAAAAGTAAAATAATGATAGTTTAAAGGAAATTCAATAATATTTTTGTGATTTTCATAACACCTGAAAAAGTATTAAAAATTTAAAAGGCTGTTAAAATGCTTCTTAACCTTAGTCAGTTATAAAACATTGACATTAAAATGAGCAGTATTAGCTGTCAGCATTTTTGGCCTAGTCCATTCAAAAAGAGATCTTGTCTTGCAGAACAGATTAAAACGGATACATATAGTTTTAAGGAGGAATTAAAAACCAGACAAAAGTTGTACAGTGTACACAGCTTTGCAGGACTATTTCTACATTGGCACAATCAGCACATTTTTTTTTTTTTTTGGGGGGGGGGGGAGGATTCCACCAGTACACAAAGAATGCCTGAGCAAAACATGTCTAAGCCACTACAAAATTAAAGAAAGTTTTTAGGCCCTTAACCTTATACAGACCAAATTCAGATCCAGGCATATTTTAAATAAATTTTTTGCATATTTTGTCCCCTAATGCTTAGTCATTTAAATGGAGGGAGGAAAATTGTATACAGTTTTCAGCGTGTTCCCAATTGAGAACATGTGTCATTTCTGACTAAACTTTTACACTGGTTTCACAAACAGAATAGAGTGATTTAAGGTTTTAATAATAAATGAAATATTAAGTAAAAGATTTATTTTTAAATTTAAATAAAAATCTGAATTCAGTCTGAAAAGGGGGTGATATCAAAATAGCTCTGTGAAAATGGCTATTTTTATGATTTTGGGTCCAGTTTCCTACTCATGATAGATCTGCAAATTCTATTTCAAAAAATAAACTCCTCTTTTAACTCTATCGGCTGAGTCAATATTGAAAAAATTTAATTTTTCAATAAATTTTTAATTAGATGTTCCCAATGAGGAGCAATGGCCTGTAAAAGGTTAAAACCCCAGCTTTTTGAAAAAATGAACAATGCTTCTTCATCCAATCCAGTTGTATTAACAGTGAACTTATCTGTAGAATGCAACTTACAAAATATTTTCTCAAACACAAAAATCACCTTCCAAAATAGGCCAAGGCGTCATTCACTCAGGAAAGTACTGCAAAATTCCATAAATTATTTTTTTCCCCCCTGAATATTTTTTAGAGGCTTACTGTTTGAAATTGTGCAAAATATAGCTTGGTTCTAGTCTAAATTTTGTCGAATCTATCAGAATTGGATTCTTAAAAAGCTGCACGATTTTATAAACGAAACAGCTTTAAGGCTGCTTTTGGAATAAAAAAAACTCTTGAATTTGTTTAAAAAAATACAAACAAACAATCAAACAAGAATCAAAGAAATGCAAAAGTTACTGACTCCCCAAAACTGTATCATGTGCTCTTATAAAGAATGCTTGTATAGCCTATACAACATTTAGAAACTATTATTAAACCGAAAAGTTGCAATAAAAAAATAACCAGAAACATCTATTTTGGAGATTACTGCATGTTCAAAAACATTCTTGAATGATTTAGGACACACTAACGAGTGGTACATCCAGGGTGTGGGAAGTAGGGCACATGCCCTGGGTGCCCTTGAAAGGGGGTGAACTTTCCCATCATCCTCATTGATTTCGCAAAAAAAACCCAGCATTTTAGCTGGAAATGTTGACTGAAATACCATTTCCACATTCGATAGTATTTTTTTAAATAGCTCATGAAAATTTCCTTTCAGAGGAAAACAGTGCTTACTGAGTGTATTCATTTTAGGGACCTTAGTGGCAAAAACCAACAGAAGCTATTGAGATTTCTTACAGAATTAGTTACCATATCGACAAAAGAATTTGCAATTCTTATCGAGAGGCTCATTAAAAAATGAGTTATGTAACGTGCCTGTATATCACCACACAGCACCCATATATTATGAAGAGCTTCGGCACAATAAGTACCAAAATATCCATTTACTATCCAAGTGAAGTAACTGGCAGCATGGATAACAAAGAGGGCACTGAGTAGTTAGTGTGGTATTACAAATAAGCTCCGAATGTCAATATGTATGAGGGGTGAAGTTTCTTGGTGACTTTTATTCACACTTTTTTCCTTTTTAATTGAATGCAATTTTATTCTTTTTAAAAACGTGTGATTGTTCAAGCGCTATGTGCCATTATGGAAATATTCCTGCATAAGTTATGAATTCTGATCCTATATCTGACTAAGAAAAATGATGTAATAAATGACTAGAGAAAAGATGAGCATTTCATGGAAATATATTTGAGATTTATAAAATACACAATGTACCAAGTAACGAGCATTTCATCCTAACTAAGAACACACCACACCCCTCCCCCATTTCACAGTGACATGGATTCACAAAACAATCCTTTGACACCTCCACATGTTTACACCGATTTTGCATGTTTCTGAAAGAACCCTGGAGGTCCTCATTGTGTACCCCCTTCCAATCCGTTGGTCACAGAACGATGCACCCCTTCACTGCACACTACCCACAAAACAGTTTTTAGCATCCAAATAGGCATCCACCTTATTCACCTGATCTGGCACCGGCAGACCTTTTTGCATTTTCGAAAATAAAATGTGTTTCTTGGGGCACTGAGGGACATCCAATAGACTGCGATCCACAGAGTGAAAGAGGTGGACGATCAGGACTCCCAACAACTTGCAGCATCCATGCCAACCTTGCATGGAGATGCAAAAGGATTATTTTGAATCCTTTGTGACTGCAACATTGAAGCAATGTTCTCAGTGTGGATGTGATGCAGGTGTCATTTCATTTGGCACATCTAAGGATGCCAAGTCATTATTGAAGAGGCATCAGATGGTAGGAGTATTTGTCTCTGTTTCTTGAGTAAAACCTGCAGATGGAATAAATGGTGACAGCAACAAGGATCAACCCTATGGCACTGAAAAACACGGCCACAGTCACATCTGGAAAAAAAAAAAATCATCCATTATTAAACATTTTCCTATGCAGCCTTATTTGCATACTGCACAACAAGTTAACCTGATAATCAAAATTGGCTGTGGACACGAAGACTTCTTTGTACGCTGAAACCTGCATATAATGATACTGTAGGGACCTAAAATAAATACTGTTATAGTGTTCCACATTATTTGAGCATTTTCTAATAACCCAATTCAGGTAAAATAGATTTACAGTGCAGAATAACACTTTAACCCTTTGAGGCACAACCCTTTTCCAATGCTGAAAAAAGGGCAGCCATTGCACCATCGCTCGACTTTACGACCAGCAAGATGGCGGACGATTGAAATGTTCATCGCGTGCCACAGATCGAGAGACCCTTTTTTGACACAGCTGGCTGTGCGCACAGCCAGCTGCACCAAAAAAAGGGTCTCTCGAGATGAACATTTCGATCGTCCGCCATCTTGCTGGTCGTTCAGTCGATCGATGGCAACGGCTGCCCTTTTTTCAGCATTGGGCCATCTATCCAGCTGTTCTCGCATTCTTCCATTTTTCAGCAGATGTCAGTGCTGTTAAAAATAATCATGGCAATTTTTTGACAAGAAAGGACGTGCTAAAAAGTAAAGGATTCTCGTGGAGCTATGTCACCCACAACTATTTTTATAGAAATCAGATCTATTCTTCGTGACTGGCAACAATCAAAACGTCAGAGTTGGGTGTTCCCAGAGGGGAACACTGCATTAGAGGGTTAATCCAATCATCCATGAGCACATCTTTATTCATTTTGAAGTTGGGTGATGAGTTTACTTTATAGAAATAGAACATAGCCTATTTTTAAGGTATTATATTTTTTTGATTTGGGGTTTACTATAGTGTAAACCCCAAACACTTTCTGCTCCTTCATGTTTCGATAAATTGAAAAGTTCATTTAAAATTTTTACTAACACTATACTTAAAAGTGGAGATAAAATATAGATTTTATTGGGTTATAGCACTACCAAGAAAAAAAAATTCTTTAAATGACAATGGTTTATGCTACTCTATCAGGGAAAAAAGGTTTTTGAGCACCAAAAGCAAATTTTGAGAAACAAGACACTCTACGTTTTTTAAACTCCCATGCCGTAATCTTTTATTACTGCATATTTGGGACTGTAGGTAGTGTTAAAAAAAAAGATGTACTGCAAAATGCTTTGTAAGCGTTAAAATTATGGCTATAGAGAGGTGCATGTAAAAAGTGAATATTGTTATAGAAAGGCTTAAAGTATATTGGACTCAATATGAATATATCGAGTCAATACGAATTAAAATATATTGAGTCAGTACGAATTCCGTCGGGACCCAAGAAAATCGTTATAGGCAATATCTTCATAGGCATACCTAGAAAAAAAAATGTAAAACTCTCTGCAAACTCAAATAATTTCTTACAAATTTTCTGCGAAAGTTGCTGTGTGGCTCCCAAGTCTTATATTGCCGTCAACAGCAAACCACGTTATTTTAAAATCTTTATTACAATAGCTTCATCCAGTACTACAGCTTTTAAAGTAAAATTTTGTAAAATCAAATACAGTGAAACTTCTTGGGAGTGTCTGGAACTCACCCTCTGTTCGAAAACAAATCAGTCACTGAGAGAGGGGGTCGCTCAAAGAAGTAGAAAAAAAAAAAATTGCTAACAGTACTGCTTATTTTGTTAATTAAGAAATTCCATACTAGTACATAAGTAATTATACAAAGAATATTTAAAATTAAAATTTTAATAAAATATGCAGAAATTTTGGATTGTTTCATTCTTTTTTCTCTTGCCGAGGCTACTTCTCTCTGTACTTTATTTCTTACACTTGACAAAAGAGCATTTATCTCTATATTCTTCATGCATTCTGAATGGGCCTTAATAAAATCTACTGGCTTTAAAAATTGCTTTTGGTTTTCCCCACAACAAAACACAACCAGCAATGTCCTCTCCGATTTTTTTTTGCAGAACTCTATGACATCCATGCTCTGCTCCAAGAGTAATAAAATCACTCGTTTCTTAGATATCTCTTCTCTAACCTACAAGATTCGTATGTAATGTTTACCTGTACACATGCACTGCTGCCAATTTGCAGTAGAGTGACTGGTTTGAAATGTGGCATTTGATTATTTCACTTCTAGAAAAATGCAAGAAAATTTTCGGACAGGGAACCAGTCCCTTATAGAGCATCTTTTAACATTAAGTAGATAGGGTAAAAAAAAGTATGCGTGTAATCTGTACGCGCGATTGAAGTAAAACTTCTTGGACGTTTACGACACATATCACTGAAATGATTAAACTTAAAATAAATATCATATTATAATTTAATTATATTTATTATTCATGCACTTTACAAAGATTATATAAATGTTATATTCATATTATTCATTGGAAATAGGTACTTGAATGTCATTGTAATTTTTTATGTATGAAATGACAGGTTTGTGGTAACTATAATGTCAAACATAAATTTAACTCTCTAAATTGGCTCATTTTCTTGAAAATACAGCATCTATCGTTGTACCGAAATGCGTTGTTGATTGAAGTCGAGAAGTATTCATAGTTAGATCCAATTTTTCTTTTAAAAAATCAACTAACGACTGAGATTCTTGAGAGCGAAAATGAACATTAAAATCTCCAGTAAGAATCATTGGTAATTCATAATAATGACTTAGAATCCAGGAAGTGTCCAGGTTGTAGTATTATTCTTTAACTGTTTTCGTATACCATTGTTCCGTCTGGAGGTTGGGTCTAATGGGGGGGGGGATGTCCGTAGTCTAGTATTATACTTTAACTGTGTTCTTTAATTGATGTTTTCCTCTGTTTGTGGGGTACTATGATATTTTGTTTTCTTTTTAATCTTAACCACAGAATTACCTATACATTGTTACACATGAAAAATCATTCTGAAAGAAAATGTAACCAGGTAGTGTAATTTTTGTTGTGTTTTTCTATCACAGTGTTCTTAAGCGTTGATTTCGTCTGCTAGTAGGTTTCGAATTATTATTCTGTATCCATGTTTTTAAACTGCAGGTTCTGTCCATTGTTTGCAGCCAGGGTCCGTTTCTTACGTTCTAACATTTCTTAAAATACATCTTTTGGGCAAAATAATAACAGACACTACATACATAATATTTAAGAGTTTAATGGCCTAACGGCCAATGCAACTGGCATTTGACAAATAATAATATCACTTCACTTCAAAACTATTGCTTATATTCACTACGAAATAGTATTATAAGACAATTATGTAATTAAAACACATCTGAAACCAGTAATTACTATATATACCACTCTCATAAGTCTATGTATTTAATATTTTGAAGTTTTGATAATTCAATGATCTCCATTTACTTCGCCTCGATGGAAATATAAACAACCTGAGATGTGCCGCTACCCAGTGAGCGTAGTGCCATCTGTTTGCAACAACGGCCTTATCCAACTTTCTAAGCGAAGTGTCCCCTCCTAAAAATTTACCTTCGTGGGATCAAAGTATGATCCTCCAACAGTGTTCTTAAACGAAAATTTCCCTCTGCTGTTTAGGTACATTTGCAGCCACTGTCCCTTTAATTGCGGTGTTCCATCTCTTTGCTCTTATTTCGTTGTTCTGTCTTGAAGTTGGGTTAGAATCCAGGAAAAGTGTTCTTAAACTGATGCTTCCAACTACTTTTCCGGTTCGATTGCAAACAGGTTCTATTTCTTTGTGCTTTTCCAAAACCTTGTATATTATTCATCTAAAAATAAGGATTATCGAAAACCTCCTGTGAGGTTGGGATTACATGTAAAATATGTTGGATGTACCTTCAAAACGCTTATTGATATATAAATAAAGATGGATGTCTCAAAGAAACGGCGAGAAATCGCCGTTTCTTTCCCTAACACGTTCCCCGTATTTTTACACGATGAATGTCGTATCAAGAGTTTGTCAAAATACTAACCCAGCTTTATAGTAAGCGGACGCCAAATATTAATCATTGCACCAAGTCGTTTATTTTAAAATGCGTTCGGCATTTGTATGTTCATCTAATACCACCACGGCAGTAATAATTCTATGTCTGAAAATAAGTACTAGCCACAATCTAACGATACACAATCAAGAAAATAAACGTTAGACTTCTTAAAAACAATTTAATTCAAAAGTTATTTCCCCAGGGAAATCTTCACAAACTCCTCAGAGAGTATAGAAATTTACAACTAGTTGCCATCGGCAAAACGAGATATTTAAATACATATTTTGTGGATACGTTGCCATCTCAAGAAAAACTAAATAATGATAATAATGATAATGCATTTTCAACAATGAAGTCAGCGAAAGGAGCGAGCAGTCGAAAATGTAGGATTTTCCGTGGTTCTTTTTTTTCATGCGCGCTTGCCGTGGAGTATATGACATATACGTCACTTCCTTTACTGAGCGTTACTTTTGTCACAAAATAAAATCTGAGTAACTCCCTAGTCGCGACTAAAGAAGTTTTACTTCAAAAATCAGTGCCTGGAAAAAGGGGTCATGAGGGGAGGAGGACCCTTAATAGAGGTGGTTGCTCATGGAAGTTTCCCTGTATAATGAATATGAATTTATTATCAGAGCGGACTGTAAACTGAAAATATTCTGTGAACACCCTTCATGTCTATGTCTATATTATCTGAGTGAGGTTATACGCAGGTTTCACTGTATCTCTATTCAGTGACCTAGAGGTACACATTTGGATGCTCGTCACTCTTCTCCACTGTTGCCAAACTTAGCAAGTTTTTGCACAATTTTGGCACAAAAAACAAACTTTCCAAACTGAATCCAGCTTGAGGATGCCAAGAGATAGGGCAAGGAATCACCAAACCATAATGTTACTGAAGTATCCTAAGACGAGGGAAAGTAAGTTTCCAACAGTCATTAAAAAGGAACAGAACATTATCACCCGAAAAGATTTATTGCAAAAGAAACAGCAATATTTCAGCTACTTCTCAACATAAGAATCACTGGAATTGTAACACGTGTCATATTGTGGGATATGTTTTTTGAGTCCAGTGCCACAGAAGTTTTCTGCCTGAGAATGGAGCCAGCGTGCCACAGCTGTTTGCAGTCTTCGTCAGAGAGGAAAGTGATACACAGAATTTCTTCAGGTGCAAGTCCTTAGGAGCAAGATAGGTACTGTAGGGTGGATGATGAAACACCCACCAGTGAAATTTCTGGGAGAAGTATACACGCTGGCTCCATTCTCAAGCGGCAAACCTCTATGGCACTGGACTACAAAAATTTATCCCACAATATGACAAGTGTTACAAATCCAATGATTCTGAAGTTGAGGAAATATTGCTGTATCTTTTCAGGCAATAATGTTCTGTTCCTTTTTACTGACCGTGTGAAATTTCCTTTCTGGATGACCCTCGTTGTTTGAATGAAGTGCATCTAAAAATCATGTGCATACTTGCCAACTTTTGAAATTCCCAAGGTGTAAAATAGCATGCAAACGAAATTTTTCGTGATTTTTGCCAAACAATGTAAACATAATTATAAATGTTTTCGCCAAATATTAGACAAAAGATATTTTTAATCATTTTTACTAAACAGCATTCAAATAACATTTTTAGTGCTTCATCCAATAAACTCATGAAACACATTTTAAGTTTTAACAATGTACATATTTTAAATAGAATAAAATATATTTACGTAGCATGCACACTTTACTTAAATCTTGAAAAAAGCATTAAAAATTAATTTAAAGTTGAACTAATAATCCATTTTTTTACTCTTATGATATTGGAGGTTCAAATAAAAATATACTAAAAGAAAAACATTGGTTCTCAAGATAGATTGGAAAAGGATTGAAATTAAGATGCTGGAGCATACCCAAAGAAATTTTTCCTGCAAAACAGCAGAATGGGTCGATCTGAAAGGGGAAAACCAAAAATCTGGTACTTTTAGATAAGGAAACTCTTGAATGATCCATTTTAAGAGATTATTTTTTAAAAGAAAATATGCGGTGTGATTTTATTGCAAAATTTTATTAAAATATAAAAATTTCAAAATTCATTTAAAAGCATAAAAAATGGGCATTTTGCATAAGTCATAAAATTTGTTTAAAAAGAACACAATCTCAAAGAGAGAAGTCACTCTTACTTTTTTGACTAAGCTCCTCCATGAAGGACGACTTGCTGAGTTCGCACTCTTTCTCCCAGTCGACAGGAAAGAGCTTTTGGGTCAAGTTCTTAAAATAATCCAAGGGACAAAATTCCGTGCATCCTTCCAAGATCAAGGGATGGGGCTCCCGGATTTCCTTTTCCGGACTGGAAGAATTCTGATAGAGTAGCCGCACGTCTCCATCAGCGTACAGCTCCAGCAAGAGGGTGGCGCAGTAGGGCGGCTGTTTCATGTTGAAGAGATTCAGAGCATCCAACACCACTGCAATGTTGGTGTCATGCTGTTTTCAGAAGGAGAAAAACACAATGTTTTAAGACACTATTTAAAAGAAAAATCGAGCCAAAAGCTTCACTCCAACGCATTTTTTAAAGTGATCTTATCTGTGTACGCATTCCTGCTGAACACACAGTTAACCTTTCCTCTCCCCCCCCGTTACAGCAACAATGATCACTGGCATACTAAGAGGTCTTTATATAAACTACCTTTAGAACCAGAAGAGATGGCTGCCCTGATTGTGATGCTGTTCATCCCATATTTTGTTTTCCCTTTATCTGTTCTTTGCCATTTTTAAAATCCCATCTCTATCCATAACGCTATTTTAATTCTGTTTCTTAAATTACTTTGGCTTTTAACTTTTGCAATGTATTTTGTTGGCACCTTCAGTCTGTCCAAATTCATTATTATTATTGTTGGATGTTTCATGTATTTTAAATGTGTCTTTTAAAATAAACTTAACTCTGCTTAAACTAAATATTAAATCGTAATTATTAAATTTCATAAGTATTTTAAAAATAGTTCCGTTTTTGTAAAAATTAAACTTTTCCCTTCTCCTAAAACTACTTAAACTTAAGTATAATAGCTTTAGTTTAAAAATATAACTCAAAATACTCAGCTTAATTTTAATTGTATAACCTGGAAACATCCCAGTTTCTTCCTCTCTCCCTAAATGCGTACTTGCATGGTATTGTTTACAAAATGACTGGATGTGTCGCGAAAAACTAAAAGTTGAGATGTTCCTCGTTTGCCTGTCATTTGGCATTCAGTAGTTTTTTTTGCTCGTTTGCACCTGTGAACGATTACGATATTTTGCGTATGCAAATTTTGCTTGAGCTAGAATTAAATGTCCGTCAAGATATGTAAATCTTTTGACGCATTTTGCGTGTCGCGTTTTGATTGGCTGCTAGGTATGTAGCTTAGTATATAAGCTCGGGGAGTTTTGTATCTCCTCACTTCTTGTTTTTCAGTTCAGATCGGGATGGTCTGTGACTAGCAGCTCTCCTGCAAGGGTTTGTAGGTGTTATTGCAAGTCAATTTTTTCCCTAAAGGCAAGGGGTCTTAAAAATTAAAATGAATTATATTATGAATTAATTAAAATTAAAATGAATGAAAAATTAAAATGAATTAATTGAATTCAAAGTTTAAAGAAATTTTGATCATGTATCCCTAAATCTAAATATCGCAAAGTTTGATAGCTACCTTTTGGCATCCAGCTCATTTAGTTACAAGTATAACACATATTCTGTAAGTGTAATTTGGAAATGTTGTATTTTCAGGCAAATGTTTAGAAAAATAAAGTGAATGTTTTTTATCAAATCTTGTCTTTAATTCGGTTGAACAGACAGCAACCCTTCAGGATCCCGTTCCTACGGGGTTTCAATCCTATGTCTTTGGGTACAAAGGCTCCTTACCTATCCCTTGGCGACTCCCATTAAATTTTGGTGAACATGCGTTCATGCTCCACAATTACTTTAATCTGGCGATTTATTTTGCGACCCTTCCTTCTAGCTCTCAGTTCGATCGCCAGGTTGGCTTTCTGTGTTCTCAGACCTTTTTCACCCTCACTCAACACTTATCTCGGATCAAGCGTCACGCCGGTTTTCGCTATGCTGCCAGCCATCGTTCAATTAATTATTTTTATGTGTCAATAAAACTACATTGAAGTCTAAACTGTATTGTTTTCATTTTAAAGCACAATGTATCGGGTTATTGCAATGCTTTTGCATTTTAACTCCTAACACGATCAGAGATGTGGTTTTAAATAGAGATGTAATGAATATTTGGCATTCGGCTGTTTGGCCCAATATTCAATTGGCCGAACACTGAACAGGTATTCAGTCGAATAGTTGAGGCTGAATTTGGCTACCTATTCAGCTGAATCATTTCAGAACAAAGAGAAAAGAAAATTTAACATGAAATTTTAAATCCATTCAAAAATAATATTGCTCAGTTATACTTCAATGTGTTCATTTCATTTTATAAAATATCCTAGTAGGCAATTTTAAGATAGATTTCATTTCTAAAGACGTGTTTTATAGAACAAGGGAGAAAAATATGGGCACACTCCTGAATCATGATACACTTTCCAACTGAAAGGAATAAGGAAAGAAAATAGGGAAGACGCATGGATTATGAGACACTTTTAATATATAGCACTTTAGTGTGTATTCAAAATCTAAGTGTTTCAGATTTTCTCACTCTTTTTTTTTTTTTCATTGCTGTCTAACTGGGCAAGATTTTGGGGATCAACTCATACCACTGTTGATCAGTGGTATGAGTTGTTCCCCAAAACTCAGCATTCTGTTGGATGCTCAGTTTTGATGAAGTTTAACCTAAACTTAGGATTCATTCAATGTCATCATTCCTTCAGCAACCCATAAAACTAACTAAACTATTATTTGTTTATTAATTCATTAAAATGAACTCATTGCTAAATTATTAATTATAAGTTCATTTTTTTCATCTACATCTGTCCAGCAGTGCACAAAATGTTTAGGGCCTCTAGAACACAGTTTGTTTTGTCCGAAATTTCCCGAAAACCGAACCCTATTTTCATTCTTGTTTAAATGACTATCTATCGCTAGCTTTTTTTAACAACAACTGCATCTCTACAAAAATAGTTTTCTCTTCTTTAAATACACTCAGGACAAAATTTCCCCCGAACCTTGTTCATGTGTTCAGACATATACTGCACCCCTGCATCTGTCAACCATCCAATGCTAAAGTGACAGATTTTCTGTTGGATGGGTATCGGACTCTTCGCCACCCCAATTTTTGTCACTTTTTTAGGCCATTGGGGAAGGCATTCTTTATACCAAGAGTACCTTTGGGAAGATGACAATCTATTCTATTCTTAAGGACATTTTTTCACTATTGAAGTGTTTACAAACGGGACTGTAAGGGATTCTCAAAGCCTGTTCAAGCAGCCTTAAAGTTCCCTTTTGATTTTTAGCAGGATGCACAGGTTCTCGTGGACTAAATGGAAAGTTTAATTTCTCCGAAGATTAAAAAAAAAAAAAAACCTAAAAAATGAGCATCCCCCCTCCCCGAGAATAAAAAGTGCGTAGACGCATGGGCTTAAATGAAAAAGTATTGGGAAGGTGTCCCCCACGACAACACCACTGCTATGGATGCCGTTTTTCAAGACTGTCAAAGAAATCTAAATGTCAGATTCCCTAAACTAGTAGACAGTGACTGTACAACGACCATTTCTCTTAGATTTCAAGGAGAAAAAGGTTGGGAATGATTGCTTTAAATGAAGAGTGAAAGCAGTTACAAATATTTTTGTACTTATTGTGTTGTGAATTAAGCATTTTCATGAACAGTCAGATACCTGCCAACCTGTGAAAATTAACATCAGTGAAATTATGTGCTCATTTCAGTCAATTTCCACCTCACATAAGTAAAACTAAATTTATTTCTTGTCAAAATGTTCTTTCATTTCTAATTCTTGTTTTATATCATTTTCATTCATAACTTAATCCTCTCTACTCAGTGAAGTCTTTTTACTTTCCTGATTTCTGGGGGGGGGGTGGTTAAAAATATAATAATAAAAAAATATGAATTTGAAAAGTTCTTATTCTTACAGCACTTTAAATGAAAGAGTACTGAAGGAAAAATATTGACTCTCAAGGGGAATGGATACTGAATTGAAAATCTATTCAATGAAGTATTTTCTCTTTATTGGTTTCCATGAGAGAAATGGGGAAGGGGTAAAAATGTTTCATTTTAATTCAAAATAGGAATCATTTTTACCCTTATGGCATCGGATGTTTCAATAAAGGAGTGCTGAAGAGAAAATATATATTCTCTAGACAAATGGAAAAAAGATTATATTGAAAAAATTGAAAATGACAAACAATCTGTAAAATGACTCATCCTATCTGTACTTCAGTAAATTAACACAAAAATCTGTAAATGAATTTTTACTTAATTGAGAAATTGGAGAAGTTAATTGAAATTTTTCAGAAAAAAATAAAATAAATATATAATAATAAAAAATGTTTATTTCCATGTATTCATTCTAAAGCATACCTCTTGATTTATAACATGATTAAGATCCTTCTATGTTTCATTTAGATAACAGTATCGCTATTAAAAGGTATAGAAGGTCCTTCTCCCTCAGTGATACGTCCTTTTTATTTCAGTCAACTACTAGATGTGTGTGTGTGTGATTACAACTTTGCTTCGAAAAACCCATTGGATTTAAGCTGACTTCAAAAGTTCTTTAGCATAAAAGCTAAAATCAGAAAAAAAGCTTTAGCAAAATGCTAAAATCGCATGTAAATACAAGTTCACAGAGCATTTTCGATGCCTTAATAGTGTTTCATTTACATTTGTATATTAAATATTTACTATATAAAACTGCATTATATCAAGCTTATACCATACTTTATCGGTTTTCCTATAGAAAAATTTCAAGAATAAAGAAAATAACAAATAAAATGTTTTATTATTATTCAAAACAAAGGCTTTAGCAAAATAGTGAAAATGTCTAGTTCATTTTGGCATTTTTGTATAGTCTTTTTGCATTTTGCTAAAAATGCGACCATAGCAGAAACCCTGATCTGACACAGTCTCACTCTCAGAAAGGCATGATGAAAAGATGAAAATAAGATAAAGATGTCAGCATACTCACAGCCGAATAGATTTGAACCTTCTGGAGTGGAAGATCCCCTGCCATCTTGCTTTCCATCATGTGCACCATTCTCTGCAACAGAGGGCCTACATGGAAAACAACACACTTTAATTTGCATTCAGTGTTACCAGGGACTGATTCGGGACCACCACAAAAAGGGGCTAGTCAATGACCCTTTTAAGTTTAAAAATTTGCAAAATTTTGATTTTAATTAAGAGTGAGACACAGAAACTCATTTTATGAAAACTAACAGTCATAGTAATGACTCTGTTACTATTTCATAGCACTCACATTATATCCATAATTTTTTAGCTAAACAGTAGACTCTTGGGCAATCATTCAGCGCAAACTATCGTTTAGGCATGACCAGGGCCAGCCTTCAGCTTTTCATTTGGGGACGCAAGATCGGATGCATTCAAATCCACAGTATGGAATCAATAAAATGTTTGTTAAATTTTGGGTGCGACCATGCCCCTCACACCCTCTTTTTGCCACCCCTGGGCATGACCTAAGAAGGGATGTATGCTGAAGTAAATAAATGCTCTGGTATGAACATTGGGAAAATAAACACAAAAATATCACAGAACACGTTACTTGGAAAATGGGGAATGAAATAAACAACAGAAAATTAATTGAAATATCATTATGCTACATATTACTATTAGAGAAAAATTGAATTTCATTTTACATCTTTATAAAATAATCATTGTTACTGTTATGCTATTATTATTGATGTAAAGTTGATTGGTAAGGTATAAGGAAGTTTTTGTAAGAGGGCCCCCATCTTTGGAAATCAGTCCGAGTGTCACCCTACTCAACAAGCCCAGGTTCAATTCATGACCAGGGCAGGGTTCACACTACTGGAATAACAACAACAAAAAAAAAGGTGTGTGTAGGGGGGTGAGAATGTCTCACTTTTCCAAAAAGTTAGAGTGAGATTTCTGAAAGTTAAATGAAAAAATAAATATTTTTTAACATTTTTATACAAAATTTTAATAATCACAAGTTTTGTGTTCAGTAATTTTTTTTTTTTACAGCATTATTCTACTTTTTTTTAAAATGTCAACATTTTTGTCAGCTACTTGAATAAGGTCATTTAAATTTATGTTTGAAAGTCACTTCTGAAATATGGTTTGACTCTTTATTATTGAGAAACAAATCTCAAAAATATCATTTAAATTTACAAATATTTCAAATACCTATCAATAAAAGGGCTTGGAAACGTGACTTGGATTATTTTAATAATATTTACTTGACATTAGAGAGTTTAAAAAACTATTTTAATCCCATTTCATTAAAATAATACAAAGTTGTACACAAAAAAATATCCAAATAATATTTATTAACAATAGAGCTGAAACAGTATCTTTATAGCTCAAACCCAGCACCTTTGTTCCTGTGTTTGTATTGGCTAGGTATTTCTCCCTACATTGAACATATGCATAGAGTAGTAGAATTTAGCACAAAATATATTATTCAAAACTTTTGCGTATCCTATGGTCTCTTCTTCCTCCTAGTTAACACTGATTCAAAATATTTATATTTAACTTCTTGCTCCAAGTCTCTGCCAATTGGGGACCAGGGATTAAGCTACAGTCGCTTTTTTTTTTTTTCCCCTTCCCAAAATGTGAAAGAAAATATCTGAAATGGGAAAGAAGTAGAAGCCATTTTTGCTAAAATGTGCATAGAAGTGGGGAAGTTTAAAACAAAGAAAAATTCAGAGTTCTAAACTTAAATGCTTTGAATAAAAATAAATTTAATTATTTGTCTTAAAAAGGTATTCACTCTTTGTGTTTGCTTTCATTTATATATATTTTTTTCAAGTTGCTTAAAAATGCTGTTATCTTATCATCCACTTTAAGGTATAAAGTACCATTTTAGCATTTTGCTAAAGCTTTTTTCTCCAGCTTAAACCCTGTTGGGGACCGATGAAAAACTCAGCAGATGTTAGATGCATGAGTATGCAGGTGTTGTTGAAGATGGAGTGGCTCAGTCAAGGTTCTTAAAATCTCTTAACTGAACAACATCCCCCCCCAAAAAACTAAATGGTACATTTTGAGAAAATTTTACGATTAAAGATTTGTAAAGCTATGAATAGTGCATGTGTGGAAATGGAAAATGTTTGCAAGGACGGCAGTGAAGCTAGGATCAGGCATGAAAGCACGAAACAGCTAAAAAGACTGAATTTTGCTGCGGATCATACAGAACAAATAAATTATTATGCATTTAACACGTTACCTGCTGTTCTTTTATATGTATTTATTATTAAATTAACTAATATTCATTACATCACTGTATTCAGTCTAACTAATTCATTAAACTCATTTAAACGCTAAATCTCAAATGCATCCATGATGTTGAAAAAGACTGAAAACTTTCATGCCTGTAGGATTAACATAGTCTGCTGATATTTATACATGCGATAGAAAAATGCCAACCTGCACGCAACCGATGCAGAAGGGGAGAGTTGAAACTCCAGTAGAAAGACAAGTCTGCCACGTTCTCCAGTTCATTCCAGTAGGGATGGACCCATGAAGGAATGGTCAGGTTGTACCTTTTCTGAAAAGCAAAAGAAGTGTACTGTCATGCATGTTAGAAATATCTTTTCCAGGTTTTGATACCTCATGGAAACATTCAACTGGACAAAGTAGTTAATTATGCAGTGCCTCACCTAACTATGGCTTGGATCACTAGCCATTTTCTACCCACGGCAATACTAATAAAAATGTTTTGGTTTTATTTATATTTAAATTTTATTTTATTAGCACTCAATGTGCACACACAGAATTACAAAACAACATACTGTGAGAAAGAATGAAGAAGGCAAAGATGTTGCCAATCTGAAAACACAAATGTACACACCAACAGCTTTAATTCAATAGAATTATACATTGCAGCTTCATAATGCTGCCAGGCAGACAAAAATTTCTGGAGAAATCACTGCATAACAACTATTTGCACATAGTCCTAAACTTATTATGCAATTCTGATAAAACTTGAATTCGAATTTAAAAATGAAAAATGTGGGTTTTGCATCTATGTCCAATTAGAGCTCAATTGAATGCTCCATTTAGGAGCTATCGTGTTTGGAAAATAAATATTATCTATCAGCAGTAATAGGGTTGGGGGCTGTACACTTAATAAAAGATTACATAATTAATATTAGGTTGTAACGAAAGTTTTCCGCCACTGCAAGTATTGTCTGCAGAAACAGTTCGCGTTGGTGTCTTTGCCAATATTTTGTTAAACGATTTTTGTTATTTGAAAGAAAAAGACTTGTTCGAGAGGACTGTGTTGTGAAATCTGTAAAACAATATCGTTATGATTAAGTATAAGGTGTCTGAAATGGAACTATCACGCTACCAGATTGAACCATCATTGACTCGCAGTTCTGTTGCAAAAAGTCAGCTACAGAATCACACCTAATCATGTGTACAGCTTAAGGTACTACTGTTGAATCATACGACACTGTGAAGATTTGGTACCAAAAGTTAAAAAACGAGGACTAGGACATGTAAGAAGCAGAGTGCTCTGGCCGGCCTACTGGTGCTGATTAGGCCCGCCTAGGAGAATTTGTGGAAGGAGATAAAATATTCATCCACTCGAGAGCTAGCTAAAAGAGTTAGACTTTAGTGCCATGACCATGAGTCGTGCTAGGCATCGCATAAACTTGACATATAAGGTCAATCACTCGGTACCGCATGAGCTGACTCAAGCAAATCTGGCGGAAAACTTTCGTTACAACCTGATATATATGCTACAAATTTTAAAATAAAAACTAGATAATTGTGGCTATATTAACATTTTTCAAGATAATTTTCTCATTAATGAATTGCAAAAGCTAAATGTTTTTAAAAATAAGTATTCATGTATAAATAATTACTTCAATTGCCAAGGCATCATGCAAATCTGAAGCTGTTCTCCAGTCCGTAATGGGGGATCCACTGTAAATGGTCAAGTTTTCAAACATGTTCTGTTGCCAAAAAAAAAAAAAAGTTAATATAAATTTATGCGAGCATTAATATTTAGAAGACCTCTGAAATAGTACTGCAGAGATGAGAATGCATGAAGAGGATAAAGAGGAAAAGTGTGTGAGCTTGAATTTAACCATAAAAAAATTTCAATGTGTCACACAGTTTTAATAATAAAATTTCAACCACAAAGCAAATGAATTACTTTTATCCTGAACAAAATAATACCCAAGTACTCATGCATAAAAAATATTTAATAATCCATTGAAAATAGAGTATTTCAATAGAAAAATAGGCTATCATTATTTTAAAAGGGGATTTTAAGCAATTTTATAAAATCTAAGGTCAAGACAAATCATACATTTCATGCCTGAATTTTAGATTATCTTTTTTATGCAAAAATAAAGCAAGATATAAAAAGGCTGATTGGGTGGGGGGGTGTAATCTTATTTTTATCTGAGAAACCTTGATCAGAAATTATAATAAAAATTACATAAATGCATTAGGGTTTTCTTTATCCTACACTATTAAAAATAAGCATTCAAATGATTAAATTTTCTCTTTTAAAAAAAGTTCTTTGATTAATTAGGCAATGAATAACTGTTTAATAAAAGTCTTTAAATATTTTTCCAAGCAAAATTTCGGAATCTTCTTGGTTTTACTGTACCTTGATATATAGAGGAGGAAAGAAGCCAGGAACAAATGCTCCTGTCTTGTTAGCTGCAAACAGGCAGAAAGTAAAATTCATATTTTTTAATTTAAATGTTTTTAAAACTTAATTTTTTTGCAGTTAAAAAAATGCACATGAGAATAAAATGAAATAAAGATGAAGCAATTTCTTTTATTTCTGAATTGCAGTAGAAAAAAGACACACCGATCAATCAATAAAACATTCCATGGGAGCAGAAAAATTGAGCTTGAGTTGGCAGATACGAAACGTAGAACTCAGATATGATTATACCGGGTGATTCAAAATAGATGTTAACGGTGTTATTCGAAAAAATCATGTGATTTTGGTACATAATTACAAATAAACTAATTATGCCAGGCACTTCAAAATTTTGAAACTGTCTCTTTACAAGCTGTATTACATACTACGAAGACAGGCCAATCTGTATCAGTTTCAATACTTTTAGAAAAAATTCTTAAAAATCGGAAATTTTCACAAAGCGTGTCACTCTTCGAAAAATTTTGCAGCTCAAATCCATGTTTAAGAATTTTTTCTGAAAATTTCACAAAAGCCACAGCGATTTCGCTTATCGTAGTGTGTAAAGCAGCTTATGAAGAACCCTCTGGAATTTTTTGGAGACCATGGTGCTATTAGTTTATTTCAATTTGTGTACCAAGACTAAAAACAGAGTTCTTTATTTTCGAAGAACAGCCTTAAGGCAATTATTTTTTTAATCATAAGTGATTGAAACATACTTCCAATTAGAAAAGTTCGTCTAATTAAGAGTGACTTTCAGATAAGGCATTTTTTACTGAGGGTTGTATACATATTAAAATACAAAATTTAATTTTTATACACTCCCTCCTTTCCTACCCTTTATATTTAGAGGAATGTTGCTCTTTGCCTAAGAAAATAAATTCCCAGTCTCTAAGTGAAATAGTTTGCCAGAAATCGAATGTTGAAAATGGTGACTTATACCACTTTACCGACTGTGTTGGCATCCGTTTTCATACGAAAAATCTTGACTTTAGGGGACCCACTATGAGTTGATAAATATTAAATAACGATCTATTGTTATGAATGGCAATTAAATATGCTCAAACATGTGAAATTAACCCCTTAACTGCTGCAGGCGTATATATACGCTTTGTGTAATCAATGTTTTAAGTGGCCCAGGGTATACATATACGCCGTACTCAAATAATTTCTTCAGTATTTTGTTGTTAGTAGTATAAACACTCTCAATTTTTGACATGTGATAGCTTCAATTTCAACAAAGGTTTGCAAAATGTACACTCATTTCTTTGAATCAGGGAGGGGGGTTTCTAGAGGTGGCAGTTAAGGGGTTAACAGGTACAATTTTACCTGAATGGACCGGTATAGTGATAATTGAGTGCTTCAGCGGGGTCATCCAGTCATTACATCACACTGATAGAGGAAAGAATTTTAAAGTGTAAAAGAAAATTACAAAATAATGGTGTGGCAACTTTCAATAGAAATTGTCAAAGGTGCGCTATAGGAAAGTTCTAGCTAAACTAGTGTGGCGGCACGAGATGACCTCCGCGCACACAACACCCGGCAATTGAAGGCCGGTCGAATAGGTACCTTTTGGCCGAGCCAGATTGCGCTTCATTCTACCATCCATAAGGCCCTGGGTTCAAACCCAGCTCTCGCCCCACGCTCTCCCTTCACTAGAATTTGAGGAGTCAACTATGTGTATTCAGTGACTATTAAAGTAAATTAGCGTCCATTGAAAAGTAAACACATTTTTCTCACTTTGGAGACATCCCCTTATTGCTTGGTGACCCATGCCAAAATTTTCAAATGGATCTATCTCGGAAACTATTCCACGTAGAGACACGGGATTTGTTTTATTCATTTTCTTAGGCAAAGAGCCACATCCTTCTAACTATAAAGGGTAGGAAAGGGAGGGACCGTATAAAAATTAAATTTTGTATTTTAATATGTATACAACCCCCAGTCAAAAAAATGCCATAACTGAAAGCTGCTCTTAATTAGATGAACTTTTCTAATTGGACATATGTTTCGATCACTTACAGTTTAAAAAATAATCGCCTTAACATGTATTTTGAATCACCCGGTATATCTACATAGTGTTAAAAAAAAAGGAAAAAAAAAAAAAAAGAAAAGAAATAAGATGCAGAATCCCACAAAAGATTCTCATCCTTGGTATTGATACTACAAAAATTCATTTGTATGAAAAAAAAACCCTGAAACATGTGCATATTTTAAATGTACACAAAAATGCTATATATTAAAAGTGCATCATAAAACAATCATTAGCCCCCATTTGTATCCTCGTCCCATTCAGTTGGAAAGAGCGTAATAATTCATGTGCTGCCACTAATTTGTCTTTCTTCTTTTATCATGTCAGAAAGCGTATCATTATCCATGCGTCGACCCTATTTTTTTTCGTGCTTTATTGGGTTTGTTTCACAAGAGATCACAGATGGTATCACCCAAAAGTGTTGTTTAGAGCTACATGAATCCTTCCTGAAGTTTCTTGCTGTAATTTGGATCCTTATTAAAAGGAGGCATTTCTGAATATTGGCACCCCTCAGAAACTGCTATCAACTCCGACTGACTTTCAGAAGCAAGGATTTAATGAACACATAATGCATGTATACTTTAGGTTGGTCAATAACTGTGTAAAATTTTTTTGAAATCAGACAATATCTTCAGTCAGTGCGGTGCCTTTAAATTTGGGAATTTGGGCCAAAAAAAGACATCCCCCTCTCCCCCCAAAAAAGACCCCACAATATTTGTGAGTTTTCAAAATTGATATCAGCTGAGTGTGGAGAAGTTTCTTGGGTTGGTTAAAAACTGTGCAATTTTTTTTTGAAATCGGACACTATCTTCAGGTGGCACTGCTTTCTTTAAAATCGGGTATTTTGGCCAAACACACTTTTTTCAAAAATAAAATTTACCTGATTTCGGAAATTGTTGACCCTTGTGAGATAAAATTGCTTCTTATCTTCAGAGTGCACCATAAAGAGTATTTCTGCACTCAGCTGATATCGATTTTGAAAATTAGAAAAAATTGTATTTTTGTGAAAAAAATGCCTATTTTGGCCAAAATTCCTGATTTAAAAGGCACCAATGTCTTCACATTGTCTCATTAAAAAAACAAAACAAAAAACCGTGGTTATTAAATAACCCAGACAACTTTTCCCACACTCGGCTAATATCGATATCAAGAATGAGTGCAAAAGTGCCTGATTTTTTGGCTTGCCCTAATGTACACAATGGTCTTTGTAGGGTAAGTCGGAATCGAATCCATAACCTTCTAGTAACTAGTTCAGTTCCTTAACCACTGGGCACTTGCTTTATTGTGTTGGAAAATGTGTCATTATTAGAGGTGCGGAATTATTGCAAGTAAAAAACATAAATTTTGCAGGAAAAAATTAGGAAGCTTTGAAATTTTGCTAAAATTTGCATAAACTAAGTCTAAAACATTTTTATGCACTTAAAATTTATATTCAATGTTAATTTAAATCTACATTTTGTAGTTTCAACATTTGGCTGTTTTGGCGGTACAGAGTTGTTCTTCTTTCTGTAATAAAGACATTATAATTGAATCAGTGAGTGCAGATATCACCTCAGTCAGAAAAAGGAAATTTTTCAGGAGAGAGAAAAAACTTCACAGCTCCTCCAAATTTTCAAATATTTAAACTTTTTTTTTTCCTCTGTCATAACATGCATTTATGTTTCTGTCATGCAAATATTACCTAATCTCGACATCCATTAGGCTCAGGAAAATTTAAAATTGGATTCAGACTTATGCTGTTTCTGCACTCAACTGGTTTTGAGTCAGCTGAAAACTTGGAAAAAGGTAATCATTCAAATGAAATCAAAGCAAATCAAATCACCATTTACTGTCTAACCCTATTTATGGTATACAAAAGTCAAGAACATGAATTTAGGAGAATAAAAAAGTGCTTTGCTTGCAGAAAATTATGGAGATGAAAATCTAACATTGAAGCTGGAATAACTATTTTTTAGAAAACCACCCCTAGGGCAGGTCAGGTGGCCAATAATAGTGTTAAAATAGATCATTCTCGACCATTGATTCATTGTCGTGTGTCGACCCTTGATCATTGTCGCCCATCGTTCGAAAAAGAAGCCCCGTATCTACGAAACTACTCAACAGACTAACGTCGTTCTTGCCCTCAACACGCATCTTGCCTTTCTAAGCTTATTTTCATCGAAAACGATTTTTCGCATTTTTGTGACTGAAGTGGTTTCTCCACTCACCGATTCAATTATGAAAGAAGTATTCTGGATCTTCGCTATTTGTTGGACTCTAAATGCTCGATAAAGCTGCTTCAGTAAAGTTTGGAAAAGAGCATTTACTTGTATTAGCTCGCAATACACTCCAATTATTGGGATTTTCATGCCTGTTTACTGATTGTAACATTAGGCAATGGAAGTGGGTGTACCCATCAATAAGCTCATTTTCTGGAAGTGCTCTGAAGAAAGGAATTTTTGAAAACTTCTGAGCAATATAATTTAATTTAAAGTCATCATACTTGCACTCACAGATAGGTAAAATAATTGACCTGTGGGAAGAATTGACATGTGCAAAGAAAGTTCATTGAAAGTTTTTTCAAATGCGGGTTTTAGCATTATATTCATATCCAAATCCCCTGATTTTGTTGTTCAAGAATTGCATTCGAGTCTTCTACTTTGTTCCACAAACGGTGAGCAAATGGGTCACTTTAATATTCTAATTCGTTTATTAATTTATTTCGGGCAAAGAATAGATAGGAAGCTTAAATTTCATTCTTGAATGTACATTTGAAAAATTCTTAAAATAAAGCTATATTTTGCATCTATTCACAAAAATAAGAAATTTTTGCATCCATTTCGTAAAAATGAAAATTCCAATACCTCTAGTCACTATCCTTGTGTCAACCATATTTGCCTCTTTGCAGCACTATGATGGAAAGATGCATTTTGATGCACGATGCATTTGATCTATACAGAGGATAGTACTTTTCTGTTATCTGGATGGCAGCCAAATTTGGCAATTTTTTTTTTTTGTTGCCAAGTAGTTATGATGTATTTTAGCAGATTTTTTGTGTTGCCAAATACTTATGGGATATTTATTTTGCATTAAATATTTTCAATGCCTTCAAAACAAACATTTTAACAGAAAATAAAAAGTTAAAAATGTAAACAGACAAATTAACAGACTCACCATTACATACGACAAAATTCAGTGAATGTTAAATACTTACATCAATAATAAATAAAACATATTACTGTTCTAAAACTAAAACTATAATTTTCAAACCAATTAATATTTTAAATATGAATGCTACATCTGCAAGACCTCACTTTACATTTCCGAACAATATGACAATGAAATTACCTATGGGAATTTTTTTTTTTTTGAGCAAGTTAATTTACTCACCAAGCACATACAAGGATGTTTTACTGCTACACTAAATGCATTCAGCATTTTCTATAACCTGAAGACATAAAACAGGCAATTCTACACAAAACGAAATATTATAAAACATACTCACACTTTCAGCTTTTTTTTGCAAATTTTAGTAGCATGAATTCCTCACACGAATAAATATAAATTTACTCTGTTTTGAAACTTATTCATTAAATTTCAAACCTTTTACCCATTCAATTTCAACATTTATTTCACAGTTCAAGTTTCACATGCTTAGAACCTACGCAAGATTAATAAATCAAATAGGTAGATGAATACAAAACAGAAAATTACGTTTTCCTTTACTATTCAAACACAAGCTAACATACTACGGACAAACAAGAAAGGCTACCAAAAAAAAAAAAAAAAAAAAAACCCAACAACGTTGCCGCACGATTCATGATGCACGTTTGTGTATGAATACATAACACACTCGCGGATAAGTACAATGGAGGTGGCGACTAATACCTTGTGCTTTGCTTTTAAAGCAGTAGTAGCGAATGTACTGTGCACCACAAAGCCAGGTTACCAGGTAAATAAATAAATAAAAAATAATAAGACAAAATCGACGCACAATAGATTTGGATTTCCAAAAAATAATGTCACCCTCTACTACCGGGAAGAAAACCGCCAAATTTGGCTGGCATTCAAAAAGCTGAATAGTACCCAGGGGACATATTTGTATTTCTTGTTCCATTTTGTTAAAAAGTACATCATGATCCACATGCCTTTCTTACAGATATAATTAAAAAATTCAAACATAAAATATTTTAAAAATGCATTCTGAAATTTGGGAAACATCCCACATATTTGAATCTTGAAATAAAATCATGGTTGCTAAAATGGCAAAAAAAGATTAAGAGATATATTTATGTGTTTGCTTTATTTGTATTTCACATAATGGCTGCTCACAACTGTTTTCAAACCTTGTGATTTGAAAATGCATAATATTCCTCTCTGTGATAAAAAAAATTTGCATTTACTCCATTTATTAAATAAAAATAGTTTCTGTTAGGCCTTTTTTAGAGAAAATAGTCACCATAGTCTACCCTTTCGCTGAAAATATTAGCAAACAGTTACCGATGGCAGCTCTGCAATGCAAAATAGATGGCATACAAAGCAGGTATCGGATGCTTTTGCCTTCAGTCCAAGTGTTTCATATAATATTTTTAATAAGCCTTATTTAAAATTTTAAAAATTATACTAATCATAGAAAGTTCTTAATGGTTACTGGCTAAAAAATGATATCAGCATGCACGATTTTTGTTGGACAATTGGCTAAACAAAAATTAGATGAAAAAGAAAGGCTATTGAGATGACTGTGTTCGCAAGCAAAGATAAATTGCTTTTGTAGAAGAAAAATGAAATGGAGCAACAATGGTATGTCTCCCCCCCCCAAAAAAAAAGAAAAAAGTGAGAGAGAGAAATACATAATGGCATCTATCACTCCATTAGAATTGAATTGAAGTACACATACATTTTTCACTGAATGACTCACATGATAAAAATAAAAACTAATTGCCATACCTTATGTTTCGCAATGAAGGCCTGGCCTGCTGGGGAATGCAAAACACTGATCTGTTCGGCAAATGCTCTGGGACAATAGCTGTCAGTTTCAAGGAACTGAAAGAAATGAAATCACATTAACACAAAATGGACATAAATATGACAAAAAAATAGCATTTTAGAGGATCTGGTAACTTCAAGCTAACATAAGATGATCTTATAAACCTTAAACAACTTTTCCCACATTTGTTTTAAGATTGCACAGGTTAGAAGCAGTTCATTCCAATTCAAATGTCATTAAAGTACTTTTCAAGTAAGGTCAGTACCTTATTACCAGCAGGGGAAAAGTGTCACTGCCCAGGGGCCAAAGATTGAGGGTTCGAAAAGTCTTATATTTTACACTTTTATAACTTTACAATAAGATAACTAAGGAGGGAAAAAAAATTGTCAAAAGTTTTTTTAATTATAGTATGAACAATGAAAATAATTCACACTGAAATTTGTGCATAAATTAATTTAAGCTTCTTTTAATTTGCTGAAGACTTTATAGTCGATATAGCATAGCTGCTAACATGTATGGACTATAATTAACCACTTTTTGTGAACAGTAGTTTTAAGATCAGAAAATAGCAAAAGGTTTGAATTAAATAGGTAAGTGAGTAGTTATTTTAAAAGTATATTAAAAATAAGGACTGTTTACAAAAAGTAATTCATTATATTCCGTATATGTTGGAAACTGTGATATAGCATTTTAGCATAACATTTCAATGATATTATCATTGACATCCTATATTTGTTTACTTCAGATTACTTAAAATAAGATTTCATGTTGGAAGGGTGGTGGGTGGATATTTAAAACTTTTCACAATAAACCAATCATAATTGTTTTTTTTTTGGAAGAAAGGGGGGTTATCGCAAGGGGTCCCATTTTTTTCTTTTGCCCAGGGCCCACAGTTGCCAAGACCAGGCTCTGAGTAGGGTGACAGATTCTGTTGAACCAAAACCATTACAGCATACTTAGTTACGTTTAAAAGCTGCCATTGGAAGTTGCTTTTTGGCAGGGCCTCAAACAAATCTATACCATTGAACTGAATTTAAAACATTTTAGGATGGATTCCTCTCCTGAGGTTTTACATACTAAGGTACATATTTGTATGTAAAACTTCAGCTCAATGGAAGATTTCGAAGTGAGCAAAAAATGGATTACGAAATTGGACTCAGGCATAGAGCTTACACACAGTGCAAGTTAAATAAGAGTGTAAAAAGTACCCTGTCACTGTAGAGAATAGCATTACTGACATTTTCTTTTTAAGTATTGATTATCTGTAGAAGCCTTTCGGAATTTTGAAATAAAGAATCACCTTGTCTTCATCTTTTGGAATGTAAAATATGGATATGGGTTGCCATTTGACATGTTCTTCAAACTGCCATTTGGAAGTAGGTTCAAAAAAGGATGCCAAATTAGTCTGGGCACTTCTCATGCAGCGGTCACAATCAGAACTGGTCACATTCACCTGAAAATATGCAAAATAAAATGACTCAACAATACCAAGAGTTTTAGAGTAAAGATAGATAGACTGTATAGCCCAGCATATAAAATGCATCGGTAAATTTAAGATAGGTTAAGAAATTCATTTTATATTATGCATTTTATTTTTGGTGTATAACACACACACACAAAAATGAAGTCATTTTTAAGTTGAAAGTGCATGTTATATGCCGAGATACATGGTACTTAAATATCAGAGTTAAAAAATATGAGTGTTTAGTTTTTAATAATGGATATTTGTTTAGAAATAGCAAATTATACAACACGATATAATTAAAATAGATGTATTAGAAAACAAATATTTTTTTTACCTTTCTATTAAATTATAATGTTTTTAAACATTATTTAAGGTTGAGATTTTTTTTTTTTTTTTTAAGAAATATTATTCACATAAGTTATTTTCTTTTTACTTTCAAGTTATTTTCTTATTTTACAAGTTATTTTCTTTTTACTTATTCTTTTTACTTTCCAAACATGTACCCTGTAAGGAAAGTATTGTCATCCTGGAAAAATTCGACTTCGATATTTTGGTGTATGGACACGTTTTGAGGTCTTCTGAATTCATTTATGCTATTTTGACAAGATGTATGTATGTATGTATGTGAGTGAACACGATAGCTTCTAAACGGTGCATTCGATTGAGCTCCAATTGGGTATATAGGTTATAAACCATCGTCGCAAGACCGGTATTGATTTTGGTGTGCATAGGACCTATAGTTTTTCTACAGGGCTACGACCAAGATTTCTTTTACATTATGGCCTATGGGAGGAAATTATTGAAAGTGCGCTAGTGTTTAAACGGTCTATTCGATGGAGCTCAAATTGGGTATATAGGTTATAAACCACCATCCTAAGACCGGTATTGATTTGGGTGTGTATAGGTCTTATAGTTTTTCTACAGGGCTACGACCAAGATTTCTTTCACATGACATTCTTGAAAGTGCGCTAGTGTTTAAACGGCGCATTCGATGGAGCTTCCATTTGGTATATATGTTTGAATGATTCATCGATTCAAATTGATTTAAATGCTGGGTCATGATCTTAATTGTAAGTGTTCGGAAAGTCGAGTGGAGTCACTCCAGATTTTTTTCTTTTATCAGCACACCTCATGTACAGATGCTTGAAATAGATAAGAACTAATAAAAACTTATAAAACATTATTTAATAGGGCGGATTAAACAGTTAAAATTTTTTATTTGGGAATACCTTATTCCCCCGTAGAAGATATATATTTCGGTTACACATAAACACATAACCATCATCAGTCGTTTCTGGATTGGTGTGAGATCCAGAAACGACTGATGATGGTTATGTGTTTATGTGTAACCGAAATATATATCGTCTATGGGGGAATAAGGTATTCCCAAATAAAAAATTTTAACTAGATAAGAACTGTTAAAAAAAAGTTTTTAACGATTCTCCTGCTTAAAATGGATAGTTTTTAAAAACTGTATTAGCCCAAATATAATGTGTTATTTTTTGACTGATCATTTCCTGTTAAAAACCTGACACACACTCAATTCGAGGTCTCAATATAGGATTATCTTAATAAGAAATTTTGGGGTTGCGTTATATTCGGGCTAATACCGTAAGTTTTGTACAAAAGATTTAAGGAATGTCAAAAAATGTACTTAATGAGTTTTTTCTTTTCATTTATTGAACTTTCTAAATGCAATGAATATTTTTTTTTCATAATGATTGAGCCTATTATTTTTGTATCTATACATTTTAGGGTAGTCCAAAATTTTGAAGTTTTGAATTTTAAGGTTCTTACCCTCCAAATTTGATATAAGATATCTAAGTAATTATGGCAAAATCTAATTACTAACAAACGATATTTAGAGGTAGCTCAAGGAAGCTAAAGTTTTTTACTTTAGACAATGAGGTTTTTTGTCACGTTTTACTAAATTTACTTGGTGTGTGAAAAACAGGTGGCTGAAAAACATCTTTCACCTCAATATATAAAAGCTATTTTGCTGTATTTAAAAGTTGTTTATATATGTTATATAAAAATTGGATCATTTGTAAATGCATAGTTTGTATAAAAGTATTTTTAGCACTAAAAAGTATTATGTGTTATACTCCCTTCTCTCACCTCTCATATCAAAAAAGAACCTGTTATCTAAAACACTGTTGCTATCAAGCAACAACAGTGTTTTAGATAACAGGTTCTTTTTTTTTAAATTATGTTTGCTTTATTAAGTTGGTAGTGTTTGTAAAATATATTTTGGTTTGTAAATATTGCACTTCGACACATGGAAATACATCCAAATTAGTATTTTACTTTATGCATGTGTAGATGTATGCATTTGTGTTAATAAAAATTTTATGGGTCAATTTAATATTAAAATTCTGTCATTTTGGTATCACTCATTATTAACACAATTTAAAATGCAGCCGAGAAACTATGATAGCCTTGAGCTACCTTTAAATATTTTTTATTTTCATTCAAACTTTTCCAACTTTGTTCTTTATTGCAAAGGAACACATTTAGAGAGTGAGACTGGAACTGTTTTTAAAAAGTTAAAATTGGCACTTTTTGGACCACCCTACATATACGATATACATAAACATATGCATGAGGCTGCCTAGTGATTTTGCCTAGGGCTGCCAAATATCTGGCCTTGCAATTAAGGGTGTCGTTTGAAAAAACAAAATCTCCCTCCAGCTCTAGGTACACAAATTGAAATAAACTAATTGTCCCAGGGACTCAAAGAAAATAATTTTTTTTGACGCAGCTGGCTGTGCACGCTCACAGCCAGCTGTCGTCAAAAAAGGGTCTCTCGATCTGTGGCACACGATGAACGCTTCGATCGTCAGCCCTCTTGCGGGTCGTTCAGTCGAGCGATGGCAACGGCTGCCCTTTTTTCAGCATTGGGCAATCTTTCCAGCTGTTCTCGCATTCTTCCATTTTTCAGCAGATATCAGTGCTGTTAAAAAGAATTGTGAGCATTTTTTTAATGGGAAATGAACGTGCTAAAAAGTAAAGGATTCTCGTAGAGCTAGGTCACCCGCAACTATTTTTTATAGAAATCCAATCTATTCTTAGTGACTGGCAACAGTCAAAATGTCAGAGTAGGGTGCCCTCACGGTGGGAACACCGCACGTTAAAGGGATAAAGGGTGTCTACATGAGGTTCTTTTACAGTTATGGTACATATCCTTATGTTTTGATTCATGGATGTAATCATCCCTAAAAGAAACCACCCATCTCTCAACGAACTGCCTAAGCCAATGAGGGAGATATCAACCCAATGCTACTTACCTCATTTGGATTGGTAGTGATGAAGTCTGCATACATACGCCTCAGATATTTTCCAAGGGCATAGTGCTGCTTTCTTCCTAGCTACAAGGAAAACATGGTCACTATACATCATTGCGAGCAACTGGGAACAAACATCTAGCGACAAAATGATCAGCCACTCACCATAGTCAACTTTCCGAGGCCTTCCACCCAAAAACTTTCAGGGTTCGGATCGGTTGGGTATAGTTCAATAGGAGAACGATCCCCATGTCTGAAAAGCTGAAAAAAAAAAGCAATTATTTGAATGAGAACAGCTTAAATAACAAAAAGTTAATTGTTTAAACCACATACATATGCTTAAGGGTCATTCTGCGGTGCTCATGTGTTACATACGGGATATTTCAGAGCAAAATTTTAACATACTGGAACATTTTTTAATAGCAAAATATAAATGAGGAAGTTTGCAACTATTTTTAATGCTTTATGTACCACCTCAACTAAATTCCTATGAGGTTTCTTTTTGTTGGACCAACTAGTTTTTTAATAAAGTTTTAATAAAGTTTTGTTACGTACGGGACATCGCAAAAAGTTCTTTTTAAAGTACCTTCAGCAGTTTGGATTTTGCTGTGAATTTATGAAGTACTAGCTGCTACCCGCGACTTCGTTCACGTCGGCTTTAGAATTAGGTCCCGAGAGAAATGTAGCATGTGTGAATAACAAATATTGTTGCGACAAAAGAAACTGCATTTAATATTATTTGCTTTTTACTTGTTTCAAATGAAATATAATGCATGGTAGTATACTTCATTTAAAATAAGAGCATATGCAGAGTTACTAAATTTAGATTTTTTTCAGGCATTTGGCGAATAGAGACAGTTACGACAGTATTTGCGAACTGTTTTGTAAAAGAAGTATTTATGCTACATCCATGAATTTCAGTCTATGTTAATCAGGAATAGAGCAGCTTTCTATTAGTGAAAAAGTTTTAGAATCGGTTCTGTAGTTACAGAGATACCCAGAGAGCGTAATGTATTAGAGTTATTTTGAGTGTTCCTGTAATGGAACTATTTATGCTACATGCATGAATTTTAGCCTATAATACTCAAGAATAATACCTATAATACTCAATAATGTAGCTTACTATCAGTAAAAATTGTTTAGGAATCGGTTCAGTACTTACAGAGATGTACATAGAGCGTAATGTAATACTTATTAGCATCCCTGTAAAAGAACTATATGAGATATATGCATTAAAGGTAGCCTATAACACTTAGGATGCCACCAGTGTCTAAGCAGTTCTGCTCTCAAAACTGCATGGCGGGAGGTGCCAGGTTCAAACATCTGTCGACCTAGCCGCTCCCAGTTTTCCGTGGTTTTCTAAAAAACCTTGCGTAAATACAGGCTAGGATCCCTTAGAAAGTCCCCCACAGAGGAATTCCCCATATGGGCCTAGGACCCTAATGCAGTCAATCGGTCTTAATCCAAAAACAAACAAACAATGATACTCAGGAATAATGCAACTTTCAATAAGTGAAAAAAGTTTTAGAATCGGTTCAGTAGCTACAAAATTTCCATAGAGCGCAATGCATTAGAATTATTTTGAGTGTCTTTGTAAAAGAATTATTTATGCTATATGCTTGAAAGGCTGCCTGTATGTTAATCCAGGGCATAAGCTATTTTCATTACAAATTTTTCCAAATCGTTTAACCATTTTTGTGCGATTCAGTCAAAAACATTCAAACACACAAATGTACACATTTATATTATTGGTAGAATTTGGAAATTTATGAACTTTAAGAAACACATCTAGACTTTTCTTGGTACTTACGTATTATCCCGGCGGTCATTCCCGCCAAACTGTTGCCAATCGTATTCAAAACCATTAATAATTTCATGTGCCCAGCATTTATTTCGGCAAAAAATTGCTTGTGTTGGCGGACCGCCAGGATAATATGTTAAGTACCCTTTTCTTTACTTATGCTTTTTAACTTGGCGTAAAATGTTAGCATAATTTCCGTTTTTCAAATGCATGTGATTTTGCAAATAGAATTTCTGCTTTATTTCAAAAGCATAAATCTTTTTGTGCGGGTGATAAAACGGCTTTTAATTAATAGTTAGAAAAGTAGTTTAAAATTTCAAAATTCTGAGCCTCAGGTGCACTTTACCGAAGTTATGGGCTCAGTCATGCTCCAATTTTCAAAGCTCTGCTTTCTGTAGATTTGTCTGGAGAACATTTATTTTTATTATTACAGATAGATAGATTTGGCATAAAACTGGCTTAATTTCCATGGTACTTAATGTTTTTCAGATGAAGTAATAGCATTCTTGTTAGCTCAAAACACGAATCATTTGATAGAGGCAAAACTCGCCAAGCATGGCAACGTAGAAACAGTTTTTAATTAATAATTAAAAAAATAATTAAAAATCTATAATTTTAAGTAGCCTATAACCATCTCCAGGGTCCCATCTATAGCTAAACCAAAATGCATCCTAATTGATTCAGCGGTTTAGGCATGAAAGCGTCATAAACAAACAAACAAACTCACTTTCACATTTATAATATTAGTTAGGATTTTCATAAATAAATTTAATGGATAAATGGATAAATATGTACATTTATTAATTAATTTAAAAATTATTTTTAAAAACTGTATAATTAATTAATGGAAGCTAACTACTTGTGTTACGTAGGGACAAGGCTGTTTGTTACATATGGGACATGTGATTTTAAGTTACACGACTAGAGAACGGCCAGAAATTATGAGCTAAAATTAACACTGTTAATTTAATGAATTTATTAGCTCTATTAAAGCATTCAAACTTAAGTTTAATTATATAATTAAAAATAATTAATGATTTCTTAAATTTTAATTGCTATTATATAAATTAGGATTATTCATATATAGCTCCCCATTTGAAAAAATAATAAACATTTAAAATTAAAATATATGTTTTATACAAGTTGCAGAACATCAATGATGTCTTCAATTTCTTTCACTTCCTCTGTTAGCACCGTAAAATGTCCCTAACTATTCATTCGATTTCATGTTCTTTTTAAGCTTCATTAGTCTTTTTTTAAAGGATTTTATCCGGTACTTACGGGGGGTCATTTCCGCCAAACAATTTTTGCATCAAATGTACTGGCAAACTGTTGCCAAATGTATTTCTAACCATGAATTATTTCATTTGTCCGGCATTTATCTTGGCGAACTGCCAGGATAGTACGCAAGTACTATTTATCCTTTTCCGAGATGTGTGGAGAGGAAAACATGTTTTTGCCTAAAGGTTTCATAAAAGATTGACAAAGATATTTATCATCGATATGTCCCACACAACTACACTGGCTACAAATAATTATCATACATACTCAGACTTTTGATTGATACACAGTTTCATTTATTTAGTAACTCAGTGCATGAGTCTAAGGTAGGCTCTTTATTGTATACTATAGAGCTTAAAATCATTAATATTTTTATAAGAAAAGCAAAAATGCTTCCAAAGGCCCAGACAGTCTGATCCTGTTGGTAGGGCAAAATGCATGTTGACCTGATATCAAAGATGCACCTTATTAAACAGCTGGCTGTGCCGCACAGCCAGCTATCGCCAAAAAAGGGTCTCTCAATCTGTGGCACGCGATGAACGTTTTGATCGGCCGCCATCTTACTGGTAGTTAAGTCGAGCGATGGCAACGCCTGCCCTTTTTTCGGCATGGGGCAATCTATCCAGCTGTTCTCGCATTCTTCCATTTTTCAGCCAATGTCAGTGCTGTTAAAAATAATCGTGACCCTTTTTGGACAGGAAAGGACGTGCTCAAAAGTAAAGGATTCTCGTGGAGCTATGTCATGCACCACTCTTTTTATAGAAATCCAATCTATTCTTCGTGACTGGCAACAGTCAAAACGTCTGAGTTGGGTGTTCCCAGAGCGGGAACACTGCGCGTTAAAGGGTTAAATCTTGTTTGTTAAAATCAACCACTTCCTTTTATCAGATTTTCTGAAAATGTATCTACTCATCTAAGCCTCCTTTTCTACATTTACTACATTAAAAGATTTCATATTAATTTTTTTAGGAAGAACATTAAATTTGTGAAAACATTTAAACCCTAGTAGCAATAACCCATCGGTTGATGAGAGGCAGGTGAGTTAAATCCGAGGAGAAGGAGCAATGGCCGATCACGGCTTTTCATCCAAAAAAGGGGAAATTTCATCGGCAACTGGTACAAAATGTCCGCTCGGGGGGCCATAAAGCCGATCATCGTTTCCCGATGACTCCGATGAAATAACGAAAAGAAACCGATAAACTGTTTAAAATATATTTGTTAATAAAAAATAAACGACTGGCAGCAAAATTTTCAAAAAATGTCCGTTCTGTTTATTATGTTTTCGTTTTTTGTATGCTAAATTTCCGTTTTTCTGAAAAAAAAAAAAAAAAAAATCCTTCCTCCCCCGGGCCCGAACCCTGTGCGTACTGATTTCGAGATAAGCGCGCTACCTCTAGACCATCGAATCTTGTTATGTGTAAGGCAAAGTGTGAAGTAGCGGTTATTTTAGTCTCAGATTGGGACTTTGGGTGAAATGTTTTTACCAATGTATACAAGTAGCAACAACATTCATAATTAATAATTAAAAAACAATATTGCCAATTGTATAGAAATTTTAGTGTGATTTTAACGTTCATATTTCTTGGATAACTTTTAAAAATTAACTGATTTCTCTTCTTGCTGTTTACATTAAAGAGGTTTCAAAAGAGTTGCTCATTGTAATGAAGTTTCTGTTTTTCTTATAATGCAGGTGACGCTCAAATAGATTTTCTTTTCTTTTTTTCAAACAGATTTTTAAAAAATTATTTAAATATTACAAACGATTTTTATATAATAAACACTTACATTTTCTTTTATAAATATTTCTTTTCAAATTTAAATTTTGTGGGAGGGGGCAAGGGGGGGGTACCACCCCCCTGCCCCTTCCCAACCCCAATACAAGAAATTTGAAGTAAATTATGCGATTAATTCAAGAATTGTTCAAAATTTTCCTTAGATTATGCAAAGGCACATCTAAATTACGCAAATATTTATAGGAATTTGGGTAAAGTGTAAACCACTGGGGACACCTGCAAGGCCCTATGACTATAGAGCTGGAGTTTCGGATAAGATATTGTTTTTCGGTTTCCCATCGGCGAAACTGCTCGTCTAGATCACTTCTATCCATGAATAAAAATTCATCTATTGCAGATAAACATAAGTGCACTTGCCGATGACTGAATTCGACGAGTCGATGAGTTAACGATGAGTCGATGAACGACCGAGCAGAAAACAAGCAGTCATTGCTACTAGGGAACCTGCTTTACAGCTTTTCCTAAAATATGCGATGTCACTGAAATCGAGAATAGTTCTTCAGATATATCTTGATATTTCTTTCATTTTTCAATTCCCCCCCCCCCCCTTAGTTGTTTGGGTTTTTTCTTTTCCCAGTTTCAAACTTTCTATGCTGATTTGACTCTTTTTTATGCACAGTTGACTTTATCAGCCATCAAGGTGTCTTTTTTTTTTCTGCTAAATGTTTTCTCACACTTTCTATAAGGGAACCCGAGTTTTCAAATAAGGGTTTTTAAATTTACATATGTTCTTCGGACTATATTTTGTATTCGGTGCTGCTTACATATCGATGTTTGTGTTTACATGCTTCATTGGGTGATCGTTCTGGCGCCATCGTGGGCGATGCACAGCCAGAGTGAAGTAACTGCCAGTGGTATTTTTGACAGGCAACCATAAAAAAATGTGTATCGTCCATTTGGGAATTTGAAATTGTTCCATGTTATGGATGGAAGGTAATGAAATATGTTATGTTATTGTATGGAAAGAAAGTGTGTGTGTGTTTATTAGAAATAGGATGTGAATATAAAGCTAAATAAAAGAAAGCATGTTGGTTTTACGTTATAAGCTGATGTGTGTGTTTGTTAGAAATGTAGTGTGAATATAAAACTAAATAAAAGAACGCATGCTGGTTTTACGTTATAAGCCAGTGGGTGTTAGTGACATTTCTGAGCAGTTAATTAAAAGTAATAACAAGTGCTTTTTTTTAATGAATCTTTGTGATGATTAAGGTTTTTAATGTAAATTTTAAAATGATATTGGATGCTTTTATGTTTTCGTTAGTGCTATTTATGAGCTATTCTAATCGTACTGAGTTTATATGAGGTGTAACAGATAGGTTGTTTAATTGACCGATTTTTTTTTTTTAGTTGAAAACGAGCCAGTGTTTGTCCTGTTTACATTAGCTGAAGTTTTTTTAAGTTAAAAACGGTCCACTGTTTGCTTATTTTAAATTACCTGTTACTGAATTTGCAGACTTTTTTAGGTTAAATATGTACGGTGTATTTTGTTTTAATGTTTTTGTTAGTGGAATATATGTGCAATGACTTTGCTGATTGTGCAAAATGGTTGGCATGGCAACAGTTACCAGAGTTTGGCAACTGCCAAGCTCTCCCAACTGTTGCCGTGTATACATGGGGCACACACTGTCTTGGTCGATTTTACCTTTTTTTTGGGCTAAATATATATATTTAAAATCCTATTATAAAAAAAGTGTGAAGTAGTTTAATAAATGATCACAGTTTTATCAAACTACTTTGATAAAAGTTTTGTCAAATTAAATAAATGATCACAGTTTTATCTTTGTTTTCTGATGGGAATCAACTGATTACTTAAAATGATGTTTCAATATTTCAAGCAAGCTATGACTTGCTACACCAATGGTAGCTACAATTAAACTATAGGTCTACTTGTATATTTTTTGTACTAAGTGCAGCTAATTGTGCAGAAAAGCTATAAAAATAGGCTAAAAATTAAATTTTTGCCAAGTTCTAAATCTTGCATTTTGTCTCGTACGCTACACATTTTTATTTGTCATGCCCAACTTCTAAATGAAAAGCTATAATATTTTAGCTGAATAATTTAAGAAGCTAGTTCACTAGTTGAAGAGCGAAAAAAAAAAAATTGTTCAGTTGTCATCTATATTACTAATTAAAGAAAAAAAAATAAGCTCAAAATTTTTTCGTACGGGGCAAAAAGAAATTTATTATTGAAAGTTTGTGATAAATATTATTTTATTATTTATCTTTTTATCTCACATAATACTACTATTGAAAGGGTTTTATAAAACATAGGAACTTTGAAATAAAATAAAATATTTTTTGAGTAATAGTTAAAAAAATGTCCCGTACGTAACACACTTTTCTGTGTGACTGCAAACAAAATGCTCTAATTTCTGTTTAGTTAAAAAATAAAGATTTTTTGTTGAGAGCTTTAATAGAAGAGACTTCAAGCTTTAAAATAATAATGTATTGCACTTAATTTTTTATTATTATTTTTTTTCAAGCTTAATAAGACAAATACTGTGGTATGACCCAACAACTTCTAAATTTAATTTTTTTCAAAATATTTGGTATAAATATTTGTATCATGACTATATTTGTATCATGAAGACACTTTCTTAATATTCTAATACCACATATTTTGCAAAGAAGAAAAAAAAAAGCATTTGTAAAGTTATTGCATAAATAACAAGTGAAAAGATTCGTGAAAATTTTAAATAAGAAATATGTCAACTCACGATCTGAACAAACAGGAGTTCACGATCTGGCTTAGCATAAATAAGTAAAAGAGACTGTAAAATGCAAAACGCAGTAAATAAGTTTATAGGCATAATTTTCAATTTTCATCAATTCGATAATATAAGAAACAGCTTTGAACAGCTGTTTAAAGTGCAGCAAGCGCAAAACAAATCTACATCGCTTCAAATTTCCTTAACCCCCTCTCTCCACTTCCCCCTCCCCGTACCAGTCCCCCCCAACCAAGTGACAGCGATTGGCAAGCGATTAGTTTGATAAGTTGAGATGAACATTTCAGCTAGATTAACTTGTGACTAATAACTGATAATACGATAATTTAATCAATAGTAATCAACTAGAGATTATCATGTCCGTGATGAATTTATCATATGAGAAATAGATTCCTTGTTGCGTATTTGATGTAGTTTATTGTAATTTCTTCTTTTCAATTCCTAAAAAAGCTTTAGAAATCCACCGTGTTTATAGTTGCGAGAAATTGAAATTTTGTTTTTCAGTTATTTTTCTGCACAATATCTTCGTGTGTAAACATTTAAACAGACTTATCTAGATTTTCTCGAAAACAAACAGCACCTTTAAAACTGACGTCAGAGGTGGATAAAAGATGTTTACGAGCCTTAATGTTTACTTTCTGCTGAAGTGAGTCGTCCACTTCACGATGTTGACTTAGCGGGCTTTCAGAAACGAGTTGCCCACGATTCAGAAAAATCATTCGAATTCAGAAGAATTGAATTCATGTATGACATTTTTCTGAATTTTTTTTTTCTTAAAAAAGAAAAAAAAAAAAAAAAAAAAAAAAAAAGAAATTTAAAGGCGTTCGTAAATCGCCGCGCAAGTGAAACGATTCCTAAGTGCAGATGTTTACGAACACAATAATTATTAGTTTCGAAATCGATTTGTGAAACAGAAGAAGACGACTTTGCGGTGTGTGTGAGTATTGTGTACGAATGGCGGCTTACACATGTTGGCAAGATGTCCTGGATGATATTACTAATAGAACTAGGAAATCAAAAGCCTTGCTCCGTTTCGCAAAGTTAAAAACGCACGAAGATCGATTAGAGTTTTGTTTGAGGGACGAAGTGATTAGGTAACTTCAGGGTATAATATATACGAATACAAATTTTACTTCCGATCCCATAAGAAAATTCATTTAGAATGTATAAAATTTCATAAAAGTTTTGTAGAATTATGCCCCATTTTTCTGTGGACTTATTAAATCAATTTCATTAGAGGAACCCCTGCTTTCGAACTGATTATTTTCATTTATATAAGTATTATTTATTTTGTGGTAAAACGGACGTCGAACTTATCAATTTGAATTGAATAATGTACTCTTTTTAAGGACACCTTTGATTGAAAAAGACCTTAAGTCCCCCCCTTTTTTTAACAAAATGATAGTTTTTTGAAAGAGCATGATTTTAAAAAGCTCATTCATCTGATCTATTAAGATATAAAACATTAGTGATTTACCTCATGAAAAGAAGTACGGTATTGGCCCGAATATAACGCGACCCTTAAATTTTTCATCAAGATAGTTAGTAAAATCCTATATTTATTGTTGTATAGGTATTCTCATTAGCGCGAGTCAGGTTTTTTACGTTCAATGGTCATTAAAAAACACCGCATTATATTCGGGCCAATACGGTAGATTAAATTAAAAAAAGTAATATAATATTATTTACTGCAGGACTGCCTTGTGTGACTCTCCAACCCCCTAAAAAAGTCCGTGATAGGTAGATTTGTTGCATTTTGGAAAGTGTGCTGTCTGTTTCTAGAGGTCACTAAAATATTTGAAGTATATTAAATAACCGTTGAGTTTAAATTGAAGCCAACTTGCGGTTTGCCACCCACGGTGGTTTTTTTATGATGGATGACTTAGACATGCTTGTAATAAATTATCATTTTTCATTAATGTAGTCAACGAAACAGTGCTCTATATTTACATGTGTTGCCATGATACATCACTAGCACTGCCAGATTATTTCATCTTATTAACGGATGACAAACATCCAAGCTGAGCCTTAAACTGAAAATAGCTAAATGATCAAGAATATGCTTATTATACCGGGTAGTTCAAAATAGATGTTAAAGCCGTACTTACGTATTATCCCAATGATCATTCCCACCCAATTACTTTTTGGAAAATGTGCCGGCAAACTGTTGCCAATCCTATTCGAAACCATGAATAATTTCTAGTGTTTGGCATTTGTCTTGGCAGACCGCCAGGATAATACACAAGTACCATTTAAGCATTATCTTTTAAACTGTAAGGGATCTAAAAATACTTTCAATTGAAAAATTTCACCAAATAAAGAGTAGCTTTCTTATATGACAATTTTTTTTACTGGGTGCTGTATACGTATTAAAATATGAACTTCAATTTTTATACGCTCCCTCTATTCCTATCACTTATATTCAGAAAAATGTTGCTGAGTCTAAGAAGGTCAATTAAAAAAAATCCCATGTTTCTGAGCAGAGATATTTTTAGTGCATCTACAAACGTCTTTCACAAAATAAAAATCAAAAATACTCCTTTCAATTTTGATTGTATGTATTTTCACGTACCTCATTTTTAAATAGGATTTAACATAGTTTTTTATTGTATAGCATCTCTCCGATGAGATGTAATAGTGCAAAATATGCTTTAAATGAATTGAAATAAAGCATTGAGTTCCATAGTTTTTTTTACCACCTAACTTCGCAGTTAAGGTTTTTTTCATTTTTTCTTTATGGGTCACTTTTATGCTTCTCTTTATTTACTATTCTTTAAACTGCTAAATTGACTCCACTGAAATTGAATTCACGCCTTCAAAATAAATCAAGGGAGTCTATTCACTCCTTGAAAAAATTCCTAGAAATAGCTCTCTTTCTGAGTGGAATACGTAGACACTATCTCAGGGTGAAAATTTTAGCACTTGTCTCCAAATACTAAGGGATATCTCAAAAGTGAGAAAAGTAAAATTAATTTTCAACTCACATTAATTTGATAGTGGTCATCAGGGTTTAGCTCAATATTATTAGAATAAAAGCTAAAATCAGAAAAAAAGCTTTAGCAAAATGCTAAAATACCTGTAAATACAAGTTCACGTAGCATTTTCGATGCCTTAATAGTGTTTCATTTATATTTGTATATTAAATATTAAATGTAGGCGTGACACCTTTAAAGAATGAAGATATCATGCCGACATTTCCATGCTAAAATACCTGTCAATACAAGCTCACATAGGATTTCCGATGACTTAATAGTGTTTCTTTGACATTTGTAAATTAAATATCAAAATGTAGGAATGATATCTTTAAAGAAGTGATACACAGCAGTCAAAAAACATTTTTTAAAAATTGAAATGAAAATTAATAATTGTAGGATCATTAAGACAAAACAAGTTTAATTTTAAGACAGTACAAGCCCATCATAACACATACTGAATGAATACTGAATAGTGTTGACATTTATAGTCAATTAAATGTCTTAGTTGTGATTTATATTCTTTTACACGAAATATTATTGACTATATGAAACTGCATTATATCGAGCTTATATCATACTTTATCGGTTTTCCTGTAGAAAAATTTCAAGAATAAAGAAAATAACAAATAAAATATGTTTTTATTACTATTCAAAACAAAGGCTTTAAGCAAAATAGCAAAAATGTCTTGTTTCATTTTCGCATTTTTGTATAGTCTTTTTGCATTTTACTAAAAATGCGACTGTAGCAGAAACCCTGGTAATCATTCAACTGCTACATTGGATCCCTGGAAATTCCTGTTTCAGCTAGAACTTTCCTATAATACATCTTCAGCAATTTCTAGTGAAAGTTAGACAGTGACATATGCAAGGGGTGGGGACAAATCCCTCCCTCTTATTCTGGTACTTTTTTCATATAAAGCCCATATATTTTTCATTTTTTACACATAGATTATGCCTTTTAATATATCTATAACGTCCCCCCCCCCCCCCGTAGAAGGAAGTCTGTATATGTCATTGAAGTTAACCTACCCCTACACCATTAGTCATTTTCTATTATACTTTGAAATTCCGTCTCAGAAGCAACACATAATGATAAAATGAGTAGATGACCCACTCTAAAAGACTAAATATTCAGGTAAAATCGTGCCTGTTCGTTTCACACATTTGAATGCATTTAATTGCCATTTTCTAACCAAGGGACCCTCCTTTATCTTTTATAAACTCATAGTGGGTCACCCAAAGCAAACATTTTTTCACCTGAAAATGGATGCGAACACAGCAAGTAAAGTGGTAAAACACTAAGTATCTCGCTAACTCGTAAAGTAACATTAAGCATCTCACCAACTGTTTCACTTGCAGACTTGGGATATATTTTTAATTCATTTTCTGAGACACAGATCAAGAATTTAAAAAAATAAAAGTGATAGGAAATGAGCGACCTTATAGAAATTAAGTTTTGCATTTTAATATGTGTACAGCCTCTAGTAAAAAAATGACCCTATCTTTATTTGACAAACTTTTGCAAAGTATGTTTGGATTACTTATGGTTTGAAATTGCTTTAACATCTATTTTGAATCGCCTGATATGTCTTGTCTAAGAATCACTTTATCGACACATTTTCTAAAAAATGTTGTTAAATAAGTAACATTTACATATATTTAGCCGACCGAGTTGTATGGTGGATAAAGCACTGTACACCGGTTCTGGGTTCAACTTCTGGCGGCAGGGGTTCGATCCCCGACTGGGCAGGGTTGTCATTGTGTCCGTCCCTTCATAGGGTATAACGCTGACCGCCCACTGGGTGTCCCCATAATAAAATGGCCACAATTACGGGCAGTTGTGTGGGACAATGCCTAATCGGCAAGTTCCCGCCCGTAGAAACAAAAAATATATTGAGTTGAATTGTATGGATGCACTACAAATTAATATTAATTACTTTCTATAATATACACACACATGACCAGAGATCAATGCAGATAAACTTTGGATCCATTTTGTGGCCCATTCACAAAATTATAAGTTTGTAATAACCAAACTTATGATTCTTTGAATGGAATTATAAGTTTAGATTTTGCAGGCTGTTTAATAATATGATTTATATCTCATTAGAATGATCAAAATCCTTAACATGAGAGTAATTGTTGAATGATGTCTGACATTGTAAGTACATCTTAATATAAATTTATACAAATAAAACCATTCTGCTGCTAGAGATCACATTACTAGAGTAGTTTTTGTATAATTTAATTTTAAAAAATCTATTATTTGTATCCATAACTATTATTGTATTGTAACATAGGCGTAACTTACTAAGGGCAAGAGGGGGCAATTGCCCTTCCCTAAAATTCAAGAAAGTTTAGGTAGAACCTATTTGCAAATCACATTTCCTACATTAGGAAAACATTTTGCCCTCTCAAAGTTACATATTGCAAAATTACAAAAATATAATTCTGATGATGATGATGAAAACTTGGGTAGTAATAATAATAATAATAAAATCCATTTAATGAAAGTTTAAAGTTAGGAAAAGAATACCTTAAATTTTTAGAACAGCAAAATTATGTAACAAAAGAATTAATGATGATATACAATTTGCAAAAATAAATAAATAAAATTAAGAAGAAAAGAAACTGAAAATAGAAAAAAAAAAGTAATATTTTGAAACAAATCACCAAGAACATGTTTCCAAAATTAGAAAAAGGAAATTTTGAAACCATTTGCTTTGCTAGTCTTCATGTAATTTATTTTTTCTCCTATGCTTTTGTATTTAATGTGCAAATATAAGTGAAATACTTTTGACTGTGTTTTTATTTCATTGTAATTGTATTCTCCTTTTTTTGAATCATAAATATAATGATTTATTTTTAATGGCCCGAAATCTGCAAAATTCTAAAATCCGCACAAGCCTTGGTCCCAAGCTGTGCGGATTTCTGGCTCTCTACTGTATATATATATATATATATATATATATATATATGTGTGTGTGTGTGTGTGTGTGTGTGTGTGTGTGTGTGTGTGCTTCCTAAAAAAGTCACTATGCATTGGGCTAAAGTTTAGCCCAATGCATGGTGACATTTTTATGACATGTGCTTGCTCCATTTGACATCATTGAACTGTTAATTTGGATTCTTGCCCATGCGTTATTGTTAATGAACTCATGTTTACATCTAGCTGTTGCTGTTCGCAGCATGGAAATAGCGTTGATTTTGGTATTGCATACGTTAGCAATAATAAAGATAATAATATACAAAAGTAGTAGTATACAAAATTAAACGGATGATTAATAATAATAATAATATGACACAACTGAGAGATAGGGTAAAGTAGTGTATACAAAGTTAAGCTGATTCAAGATCCGATTCAGCATTCGACTCACCATACAATTCACAAAATTCCTTCGTCGTCATCGGCTCATCGTGATACACATTTTCAATCTCTGTATCGCTACATTCTTCCTAATATGGAAATAGACATCACTGTGTTACGGAATGTGAGAGCAGAACAGTTGTCTTTCAAAGGGGCATTTTTGACTTCTGATTAAAAAAAAAAAAAAGCGACTCTCGTATAGGACCCTCGTATAAGTCGACACCCCCACTTTAAAGCCTATTTTTTGTCCAAAATTTCTCGACTTATACGGTAATTAAAAAAAAAAATACGGTAATTTAAAAAAAAAAAAAAAAAAAAGCTCATTCAACTAACTAAACTATACAGTAAAGCAAAATGTTAGACCTTTTTTTTATGAAGATAGTTTAAAAATGAATTAATTTCACCTGAACATAAAGTACATGAAAGCAAATTGGTCTATAACCTCAATAACCCTGTTTTCTTACATCCGCCTAAAGAATTGGTACTATTAATCTGAGCCAAACCTGTGAAGCTGTTGAAATCACTTTTCTTTTTATTTGATTGAAGGTCCAAAGTTCACCAATGGCTGAATATCATGTGTTCATCCCGCCACAAGAAATTCTGGGAAAAGGCATCTGAGTTGAGAGCTGAAGGGAATTTATGTTTCCAAGAGAAGGAATATGCGAAGGCTGTCGAGTTTTACACACAGGTAATGTAGAGTGATATCGCTATCCTTTAAAAAAAGAATAGTGATACAATGAGAAATGAGTGCCTTAACATGGGACTGGATAGCACTTTGGCTAATGACCAGGTTTTTTCCGAAAAAAATACAACCCACTAGGTTATTTCAGAATTTTTTGGGTTTTATCAGGCTTTTTTAAGGGGAGTTAGAGGAGTTCAGAATGTCTCAAAAAATGTTACTAAAATACAGCTTGAGTTGAGCAACTTAGTAATCAAGCAACTAATTGATTACTAAAATCAATTATAGATGAAAAAAGCCTATCAATAGAACCAGAGAGATTAAAATGATATCGGATGAGAGTTAATAATAAAAATGAAACACATGAATACAAAACATTCGTTTATTTTAAAAATTAACACATGACAAGTGAGAATTCTTGAAATTGCTACATTGTGCCTGTACAGCAATTAAAGTGTTTTAGACTTTTGAAAAATGTAGTGTAGCTTTTAGCATATTCATTTCAGTGGAAGCAAAAAGAATTTGTTTATGATGTGAATATACCAGACACAAAGATGACAAAAAATATTTTTATCTTAAAAGACTCTCTTTATTATCATGATTTTCTGCCTATAATCCACAGATTATCTGTAAAAAGAAGTTTAAAAATTTAAAAATATGTATTATATGCCGTCATGGATTATCTGTTTCCTTATTTTCTGAAAAATGTTTATCATAAAATTTGAAACAACATTACAGCTGGTGCCAGCAAAATGCGTCTCAAAGTTAACATTAAAATATTAAGTTTACATTAAATTGTAGTACTACTTTTAAAACACGTCCATTTTAAGAAAGGAAAAAGAAAAAAACAAACCTATATTAATTATCTTTTGTTAGATTGGGGGCTGTGATAGTTTGTTTTCTATTATTTATTGCAAAATAGATTTATGGCCTTATGCCCTGCCCCCAAGACCTGGGCTGTGGTATCCCCCTTCTTTAAGAGCATAACAACCTGTTACAGGTTTCAGCTGCCTCGACAGCATGCTTCCTCCAACTCAATCGATCCAGGACAACTCTTCGCCAGTTTTTTATTTTCAAAGTCTTAAGGTCCTTTTCAGTATCGTCCAGTGGTATCCCCCCCCCTTCCTCCTAAATACAGGGTTCGTACGCCCTCAGGGAAACCTGGAAAACTCAGGGAATTGAAAATGAGCTCTTAAAACTCTGGGGAAATCTCATGGGGAAAATGTAATTTTGCTTTATACACCTGGAAAATCCAGCTTCAACCCTGGAATTTTAAGAAAATTGACCCCCCTCTCTTTATTTTTATGGCTTTCACCCTATTCAGTGGCCAACTACTTTGCTAATGAAGCACTCATGCAATTGGAAATGGATTATACAAGATGAATCATCTATCACTTAAGACTGCTTAGGCCAAATAGCACACTTCTCATTTTGTGTCTGCTGTTCTGAGCATTTGTGATTGCTCCCATTTCTCATTTGAGTGGGTTGAATTGAGAAGGGGCTATTCTTTGTGTTGTGTACTGTGCACAAAGTTAGATTGTGTAATATTATTATCATGTATATACAAACTCTGCTGATATTTTCTAGAATACAATGTAGAATAAATATTTCATTGTTTATGCATAGGATGGGTGGATTTTACTGAGCTCTAAAGAATATGGCAATTTTTACCAATAACCTTGTGTCTGGCAATAGTATAAAAAACATATCTTGAAACTATCCATCAGTGAAGTGGTCCCTAAAATTCTTTTTTACATCTGTAAATCTGTTGCATCATTTCTGATATTTTATCGGCGAAATTGAATTTAAAACCATGTTTGATATCAATGTAATCCATTGTTTATGCGATTATTGAGGCAGAGTATAATTTTGATGACCATAGTGCTATCCTAATTTCATGACCTTAGAATGGGGCATATAAATAAAAAGTATTTAGTCTTTATCTTATGTTTATTTTTTTGTGATAACCTTGAAATTCGTGAAAAATCACCTGGAAAACTCGTGGAATTTCATTTTGAAAAATGAGTATGAACCCTGTAAATAGTGGTCCTGCAGTTGTTTGTATCTACACACACACAGAGGGGGAGATTAGGCTCATTGCTATACAGGATATTCAAGCTTCTTTTTTTTTGCAAACTTGAGAAAAATAAAAAGATCTTATGAGTACCTCCTTGAACTTATATTAGAACGAACAAGTTTTCTCAAAAGCAGAGAATAATAAAAGAATATGGAACCATTAGACTTTTTGGATCATAATTTGTAGTGCATGTAATTAAATTTTAGAAGTATTCTGTGTTTTTCCCTTTTATTTTTCTATGAAAAATGTTTTAATTGGCAAACTTTATATTTTTCTACATATCTTTAAAAGTGACTTACTTTTATTTGTATAAATACATAGAATTTGAGTAGCATTGATTTAAAATTAGATATTTTCCGTGTTGTTTTATTTACTTTTAATACTTATTGTATAGATATATTGTTTTATTCTTAAATTTTTATGAAGGGTGAAGTTTTTATAACATTATCAGCTTTCTGGAGCATGTAAAAGTTCAGTTTAGGAACTCTTATGTTTACAAGCAAAAGTCATTAGTGCTCAATGATAATTTCAGTGCATGCAGTCAACTCTCTGAAATCTGCAACTCTCTGTGATCTACAATAATTTTTGAATGAAAACATTGAAATTTACAGTTAATAGTTAAGTTACATTGTGAAATTCAAGTTAAGTTACATTGTAGAGTTCCCAATCATAGTAAAAGAAACCTTATGTTCTGTAAGTAGTTTTCAAATTTATTGCACATTTCTAATTAAAATTGTCCTTTCATTCCTTCTAAACAAAGCCTCTACACAGAGTGGATATAGGTCACGGAAAGCATAGAAAAATTAGGATACTTTATCCATGTTGAAAATATCAAGGAATTACATGAAAATATCCAAAAATCAGGGGACTTTCATTTTTATCTAGGGAACTGACAGTTTTTAGTTATGGATCAGTGTCTAAACTTGCGGGTCAAAGGTTTGTTCTGGATCATACAATACTCAACTGATGTAGGCACTTTACAAGTCCAAGACACAACTGATGTATGCACTATATGAGTCAAAAATCACAGACATATGAATCAAAAAGTCAAAATGTCTGCATCTAGGTGATCCTGTAACGAGTCAAATAATTTTTTTTTTTTTTAAGTTTGCCCTCCCCTAGAAAAATTTCTGTGGGCACCCATGTCATCCATACTTATATTAGGTTAGTAAATATCTGTAATAATTAGGAATAATGCATAGTAAGAAAGCTGATTAAATAGAGTAAATGATTCAGAAAAAAAAAGAAAAAACTTGCAAGTTTGCAAAACAATTAAAAACAGAGAAGAGCAATAACTATACAGATGGCGACGAATTCTAGAATAATAATTGTTAATAACTCGTGACTACGTATTTATCAAATGTAACTAGTGATGTTTGAGGAAATTAAATTTTTAGATGACTTTAAAAATTTTTGAATTTCCCCACCGTATTTTCTTCCCTCAACTCCTAAGTGGAATGTTCACCTAGTTCTGCCGATCGAGGTTCTTTCTTACTTCAGTCAGCAAAAAACAATTGGCAGAGGGGGCACTTTCAGGTTACTCAGCTAATGCAAATGAAAACAAAGACAATTAGAAACATGGTCCCCACATTCGATTATGGGCCCTGGGCCTAGGATCAGAGAGGGGCAATATTGCCCCCTCTTTTTTTCCAGCCCTGTGCTGTATCAAAATTGAATTCTTATTTCTTTCCCATATGCTTTTTTGAATGCAATTTAACCTGCAAATATGAGGAATAATTATGGTAACTATTTTAAAAGTCCAAACTAAACTTTATTTATAAAATTAATGTTACTTGAAAATGACAAACAGACCCTATGAATCTATTCACTTTCATACTAGAATTTTAGAGCTAAAGAGCTAAGCTTTCAGATTACTAGTAATGGTTACATTTTACCTATCTTATTTAAAACAAAACTTTATATGTGATAAAATTTCTATCCAGTGATGGGCCCCCCTAAACCCCAGGGGCAGTTGCCTCTTCTGTTCCTCTCTACTGGCAGACCTTTCAGGAAGAAAGGATGGGGATAATACTCACACAACCACAACTCCTGCTATGGTAATTTTACTAAACTTTTATGATAAACAGTTTATCATAAATGTTATCATAATGTTTATGTTATTTTAAATGCCAAGTTACAATTATAGCTGTTGTCTTCTAAAATTTTGTTGGATAAAAAATATATTCAAAATAACGGAAAAAACACTCAAAATACTGGTGTTAAACAATAAAGTAAATAAAAAACTTTGTAAAAAACACACATAAGATGTTATAGGTAAGAGGATACGCACGTTTCAACCAAAAATTGTTTTGGCCTTCTTCTGTCCAAGCCCTTCGTGCTTGCAACGAAGGGCTTGGACTGAAGAAGGCCAAAACAATTTTTGGTTGAAACGTGCGTATCCTCTTACCTATAACATCTTATGTGTGTTTTTTACAAAGTTTTTTATTTACTTTATATTCAAAATATTTTTTCTGATTTGTGTAGGTTAAAGTAATTAAAAATTGAAACTGCCTAGGACTAGACTCCGTGACACCTACCCCCCCTCCCAGGCCGGACTTTGGACCCAGGGTCCACCCAGTCCCGCCCTTGTAGGGACCATGATGAAAAATGCAATATATCGATCTGAAAAAATAGAACATTTGTAAAAGGATTTTACTAAGTAATATGTGTGAGAAAGGTCTGATTTCATAGATGATCATTCTGTAGAAGGGTTGATTCCAATCTATGCTATTTTTTATGATGGGGTTATTGTAATCAATCGTATTTCTGTGAAGGATCCATTTTAATAAATGCATTTTTGTGATGAGCCATAAAACAAACCCAAAATGGTGTATGGGAAATGAAAAATTGTCATCATTGGCAAATAATATGTGGAGCCCGGAAGGCACAGAGGTGAGTAAAAGCTGGATTCGGCTGTTCCATTTCGCTACATAAGGGTTGATGTATTTTTGACAGATCTCTGTTCGGACTGCTGTGTGGCTTTTAGTGACGTCATGGCAGTGCAGAGACAGCGTAACGAACCGCTGCAAAATGTGCCAGAAAGTTACGGACAATTACAAATATATATGTATATATTTATTTTTTTGGCAGACCATTAAAAACATTTTTTTTAATATGCCAACAAAATCTGTCTGCAAACAGATTTCTGTGTCCATGACATTGTCGCGGTGTTTCTGCTTCGGGGTTCAGAAGGATTTAGATGGATGGTTTACTGCTTAGGATGAAATTCCTGTAACACACGTAAGCCGATGATGAAATGTTCTCGAGTGTTTTTAAGCATTCAAGGTCTTACATTTCAACTCTGAAACTGAATCCAATGAAGGAAAGTAAAATATTCTTTTGCAAATGGGTTATCTTATGGCTTTGAATACTTAGATTTCTTCCAAAATCATTCATTGGCATCATGACACGAAATAATGGCAGTTAATGGACTCAAAGATCCAATATTTAATTCCAAATCCAATTTCCCAAAACCAACCAAACTTCATCATTAAAGTAAGGGAATGAGTAAACTAAACAATGATCTATAATCTGCAAACCCCCAAGGTGTGCCCATTTCAGAGAGTCGACTGTCGATTTCAAGAAGTGTGAATGTGATGTTTTTCTTCTATTTACTTGAACAGAGCATTCTGGCTGCCCCATTCCCCAAGTCAGAAGAAGCCGGCAGCCATGTCGAAGAACTCTCTCTTGGATTTGGTAATCGATCTGCAGCTCTCTTTCACCTGCAAAAGCACAGGGTGAGTATCCATTTTGTTCCTCTGACACACAAGAGTATGGCTGTCTCCAGACAACACAACCCCATCCACCCATTCGCATACTGTAATGAGCTGTACTTGCATCTGTTCCTTCACCATGGAGGGGTATTGGGTACTGCCCATAGAGCAGATATATCAATGGAGTGAGCCTGAAGTCCATTTTCCTGCACCAATACCTTGTGCAGTTTGTCACATGACAATCGGACAAACCAGTCTGTGTTCCAAACGCTTTGCATTGCGTTCAATGGGAAGCTGGACGAATTCCTCAATTATTTTTTAAAAAATGGTCATATACTTTTGTGCTCATAGTTGCAAAGAGAAATACCAGAAAGGAGGATCAGTAACATTTCGCTACTAAATAAAATTTTATTCATTTAATTATGATATTTCTATTCAATAAGCAATCGTCTTACAATTTGGCAAATATTTGGCGACTTGCCTGTAATTGAAATGTTTTGAAGACGTACTGATGCCATTACTTATCACTGTCAATTAAAAATAAGTAACATTAAAAATAAGAACCAATGTTAAAAAAACACAATGACCAGTATGTCATTAGTACGTCGCAAATAGACAATTTCAATGATTTAAAAAAAAAAAAAAAAATTGTGTGTGTGTTGGAAGTGTTCCAATGAAATTGTATGAAAGTTCCAAGTTAGAGGAGAAGTTAAAGGTACTATTTATATTTCTTAAATTTATTTTATGTTTATTTTTACTAAAATTATTCATTAAATATATTTAATTCATTCTATTAAATAGGAGTGAATCCTAGTCGCTTTTGAAATAATAGTAATTTAAATGCTTATAAACATAATAAAAAGGCATTTTTAATTTTGCTTTTAGTAAATGAGCAAAGTGTATACTGATCGGATCGTTATAATAAATAATTTCTATCAGATCATTATAGTACATAATTTCTATTTAATTCTTACTTAACAAAAATTTTTATTCCAGTTTTCCTAAAGATGAAATACGAAGGAAGTTGTGGGGAGCGAAAATGAAATGGGAAAACTTCAAAGCAACTAACTACACTCACATATGCTTTAATAATTTCACTGAAGGTTGTTTTGACAGGAAAAAATGTGGAGGATGCAATGCTGATAATGCAAATCTTAATTCCATACTCTATGTCTCAAATACAAACCAATATATTTTCAGAACTTGTTTGCCACATTATTAATCATACTCCTCTAGAAAATCACAGAATGTACCTAATAAAATCAGTACTGTTTGAGTATTTTCGAATTTGTTTGTATAATTATGGGAAAAGTTTGTCAGAGGAATTGCAACAAAATAAGGTGAAAAGTAGAAATAACAAGCTAACGATTTTTAAATGTCAGTGATTTTTAAAAACTTTTTATAGGAGTGAAATAATATATTTGAATTTTTCCTCATAAATACAAACTTTTCAACTGTAGCAGTCAATCTCTTTTTTTTTTCTTCTTTATAAATGTTATCTGTAATTATGCCCTTATTACACTATTTAAAAATTATTTTCAAATCAAGATTAATAATAATAAAGGAATGTTGGAATAAAGAAGATCCACTAAGTTATCACAAATCATGACTTTCTATTATTTGAAGATAAGGGGTTGGGATAGTTAACATTCAGTATAGATAAAATAAAGCAGTAGATAAAATAAAAATGATAAAAAAAAATCAATTCTGAGTTATGTAAGACAAACCGATTGTAGTTTCAAGAAAAATTCATTAAGTATAATGATAAATTTGTTTTAAAAAGTTTTTCAAGTAAAAGTTAGAAATAGACTTATTAATATTTAGTTTGAAAACATATGCAATTGCATAGTTTTAATTCGAACATTCTTTTCGTGTGTTAGTAGAAAAGACGAACGAGGGACTGATTTTTGACTGAGCATTTGAGCACGGGGCCTGGGGACACCTAAACTCTAAACTTACTACCTAAAGCTCTACTAAAATTAGTTTTCAAAACAGTATAAAGGACTAATTTCTGACAATCAAAGTAAAATATCTCATTATCGAATTCAATCTAATAAATGTGCTCAAAAATTTTAATTTACTGTATTTATATTTAATTTTTGATTTATAAAGAGACTTGCAAGTTGCGTAAAAATGTATAAATTTAATAATACTAGCTTAACAAGTTCATCAAAAACATGTTAGATAAATTCTTGTGAAATTTCTTTCTCAATTTTTTAAGTTTCAGAAAGGGGTAAGGGGGATAAAAGAAATAGAAAAAAAAGAGAGATAAAAGACTTCATATGTAATCGCGTCTGAGATTTTACCCTTTATACAATTCTACCATTATAATATCTTTTAGTTTAATAGTAAAAGTGTACTAGCTGCAAGTTTTTCACAACACTGTGCATAGCACATCAAATAGGGTGGAAGTTCATGCTTCTCCCGCCAATTGCGGCAGCCTTTTTCTGATTGTCACGTGATATATCTTGGCGGACAGTCTCTTCCCCACCTGCAACAAAAGAAGCTCACTCCATTAGTATCTCTGCTCTATGGTACTGCCTACTTAGACTGCATGTGTTGAGTGATTGAATCATCTCCAGGTGCTGGCTGGCTCCTTTGGGGCGCTGGGCGAGAGATAAAAAAAAAAGAGGCCGCCTTACTGAGGAATTTAGAGGAAAAGAATATTAGAATATGTAATACTTGAAATTTAGGCTTATGTGCCAGAATTCTGCCTTTTCAGAATTAAATTTTACCATTCCTGGGATCGATGCAAACATGCATTAAAATTTTCAGACATGTGTATGAGGTGTCTTTGCCGACTGAAAACATATTCAAACTGGGCATTATATCATCAGCTTTCTTTTTAAATGGTGCCACTAGAACAAGAATAAAAACCTTGCATTTTTTTGTGTGTTTTTGTTGCAATTTCTGTTTCACTTAAAACGTGCGACAGAATTTCTGCTGCACGGATACAGCTAAAAAAAGCTTCTTATCTTCAAACTTTTTGTCTTATATTTTAGTTATAATTTAAAATTAATAGAAGTTGTTTTAACTTAATTCACATGTGATTTCATGTTGACTTTAACAATGTTGAAATTGTAACTTTGAAATTAAATATATTGTATTTGAGAATCCTAGTGTGTTTTCTTACTGTGTCATTTTCTTCCATAAATATACTCTTAAAGTTTAGCTATTAAAATTTGAAATTCATATAGCTAGTTTACATAGCCAGACTGATGTTTCAATAGGTCTCAATCTTCAAATTTTAAGCATTATATGATGATAAAGCATTATAAGTATTTGTTATAAAAAAGTGTTACATTTATTTATAAAAATCTCTTAAAAGTTATGTGATTTTGGTATGGTTATAGATCTTAGTTGGGGTTGTAGATTTTAGTTTTTCTAGCAATGATAATGTTGTGCAAAATTTTCTGCATTTTTTTCTGAAGAACTGTAGCTTGTCTGAACTGTAGCAAGTAGTACATCCATGTTTGGGGGACCCTTAGCAGGGACCTTTCTAGGAGTACAATAAGCTAACATTTGTAAAATTGTAATTCCTCGTCTTAAAAAAGAAAAAAAATTAACGTGAAATGTGTTGTTTGGTAACAAACTTGGCAATTAGTTATTAGTTAATTTGATAAACAGATGTATTAACTATTTAATTTAACTGTTATAGGATATTTACAACATTTCTTAAGCACTAAATAATATGTATAAAAATTGAAGTTTTTTTTTTTTTTGTAAACACAGTAAGCATTGTTATGGTTTTTTTTTTTTTTTTTTTATGATGAAAGATTGTGTCATTCATAGTGTGAAAATTATACAAGTTCTGTTAAATTTTACTGAATAAAAGGTTTTCTAACCAATCTTATTTAAAAATACCACTTGTTTAAAATGGAAATTGCATTTTTTTTTTTTTTTTTAAAGAACATAAGCAATGTATACTGTAATGGGACAACTTAAGAAAATAAATGTAAAATTACATCCTATAATGTATCATTTTCTTCATGTTTTAACTGGGCACCTAACAACGTAAAAACATATTCCACATTAAATCTTTTGCAACACTTTCAATACACCCGTTTTTCAGAATGTAGCATTTAACTAACATTTTTGTTGGAGAGGAAATAAATGAAGGAAGCATGATGGGTTTTTAAAAATTTGTGACAAAGAAATACAATACCAGTGTTATAACATAGATATACTTTTCAATAAAATAACTCATATTTATAAATTCAATAAAATATTTGTATCTACTATGAACAGTGTTTCTTGAAAGTGGTCAAAATGACTTTAAGCCGTAAATATAGATTCATGCACAAATTACTGCTAAATTATTTTTAAATGCAAAAAATGTTGCCTAATTGAAAAAATGCTTAGTTAGGATGATAAAATTTTGATTAAAGGAGTGACTATTAGGGATGCACCGAATATTTAGTTGGTATTCGGTATACTGCCTATTTGTTAGACAAACCGAATGCTTAAATATTTGGCAACCGAATAGTAAACAAATTTAAGTATTCACCCATTGGTAAACAAATACATATTTTTTTATAGCTTGAATGAAAGATAGAGTATAGTACCATAGTACTAAATTAATTCAAGTTATTACTTACTAATATCACATGTGAATATGCATTAGAAATCCATAGAAAGTCCACCTACCAAGGCACAACCCCCATTCTTGGCAGATTGCCCTAGCGTAGCGTTGCCATAATTACACAAAAAAATTAATATCACAATGAAATTAGTTTTAATGTAAGAGAAAACACTCAGATGCTAAATTTAAAATTTGTTGCTTTTCAATTTTTCATAAATCTTATGACACATTACATTAATCTTGCGATTACTAACTCATTTAAATTTGAAACAGTCACCAGGAAAAAAAAAGGACTCATAACAATAAGTGTTCATAAATATGTAAAGTCAATGAACTGCTCATTTTTTAAGTAAAATATGCAGGTAAAAAAATTAATTACTAATATTTAAAAAAGTTATTAATAATATATAAAGGAAACACTTGGATATTAAATTTTGCAGCATTTTAATTTATGAAATTACCATATGAAATATTCTTTAAGAACATACTAATCAAATTAATCATTGCAATCAAAGCTTAATAAATTTTAACAAAGTATTCGGTATTCGGCCCAATATTCGGTTAGAATTTTAACCGAATATTCGGTTTGTTATTCGGCAAAATATGGTATTCGGTGCATCCCTAGTGACTATGTTATAAGCAGTCAAAATAAACACTTCTGTAATCCTGAGTATTAATCTATTCTTGATAAAATTTGGCACACAGATACATATGTTTGCACGTTGAAATAGCCCCTCTTTCTTATGCCCCTATTGACTCGGCTCATTGTATTACAGGAATGCTTGAATGACATCCAAAAGGCTATCGAGTATGAGTATCCCAGAGACTTGAGATTCAAGTTGCTGCAACGAAAAGGACAGTGCCTCATGAAATTGGGCGAGCCCGAACTGGCAATTGAAGGTATTTGGTTCTTTCGTCTTCCTTATCATTTTATGCAACTCAAGCCAAGCATGTCGTCATTTCGGTGAAATTTACAAAATTGGGGGAATGAGATCCGTGCTGATAATGGAATTTTCAGATTGCCGATCATTTGTTTCGACTAAGCTCAGTAGACTCTCTCTTAACTGGCCTCATTAGGACTGCAGGTGAGCCGGTTAAGCAAAAAAATCCGGTTAAAGTGGAGAATGAGGAAAAATATTTAGAACTGCATTAAATTAAGTGCTTTAATTTATTATGAAATTTTTATGTACTATTAGAAGGGAAGTTTTAAAAACATCAGTCATATTTTATTTTATTTTATTTTTTTCCTGCTGAAGCTTGAAAGTTTGACAACTGACTGCACAATTTCGTCATTTTCTTTTTAAAGCATCACATCGATGGAGGAAGCGGATGCTTGTTGTTCTAGATAGCATAAAGCGTTTTTGTAGTGCTTTTGCTTCATCTTTATGTGGTAGGATGGAGGTCAGTGTCAGTCTTTGTTGGAAATTTTTAATTTTTTGTATTTTTTAAAAGTCTAATACGGCTGGTTAAAGTGGCGATCCAGATAAAGGGAGGCCATTTAAGAGGGAGTCTGCTATATTTGCTTGATAATTAACTATGCTCGTTTGCCAGTAGAGGACAGCTCATGTCACCGAGGTTATATTTCTGCTTAAAAAAAAAAAAAAAAATTCCTGTTAAATTTACATTTATCAGGTATTCTCCAATGTTAAAAAGATCTTAGCAAACTCTTCACTGTTAGCCTACTGGCAATATCTAGAGAAAAAGAGTTAATAATAAATAAATGAATAAACCTGTTTTTTCTGTGAATTATGATCTACTCTAAAATATACCTTCAAACATTGGATTAATGCTTGAAGATGCAGTCAAGTTACTTCAGCAAAAGAAGACATTAAATCAGGTATTCAAATAAGGCATTGCACAATGCGACCCAAAAAATCAGTGTGGGCTATTAAAAATTACATTTCCTTACACGATTTTGAAAGAGAAAAAAAGTCTTGTGACGTTTTTTTTCGGTGCCAGTTAAATATTTGGATCCTATTTGCATGAATCCACCTTTGATGTGATGAATTCAGTCATCTTATATTGAAAGTTTAGCATGGACTTTTCAAGGAAGAAGCTGTTAAAGTTAGAGGAGGTGAAAAGTTTCTTGGAAGTGGATTGAAAGCAAGCATGAATATAAAAGCAAGCAATGTGCGAAATAATATTTGTCAACTATGGCTTTCATTAAAATGCAAATCAAAATATATGTTTCTCCTTAACACAAAGAAGTTTTATGCCAGGGGTGCAAAAAATGCTTTAACTCACATTTCCTCCAATCCATATGAAAATTCCCCAAAATTTTACGATATGCTATGGGCTTACTTAAATTCTATATCACCATAGATATAAAATATTTTGTAATATATAATTCTCATCTTTAAAAACTATCGATTAAACTTGTAGCATGCCTAGGTATTTAAACGATAAATTAAGTTAATGCATTCAGTTTTAATCTAATGTCTAATATTTATTGATAAAAGCACAGTTGTAACCAACAAATACAAGAATTCTGATTATCTTTTTTTAATAAATATCTAAATAATAAAAGTCCAGTTCGTAACAATTCCGGGAACGACGCATCACTCCCGGTGCATCTCCCGCCATGTTGAAATTTTGAAAAAGACGACATTTTTATCTCTACTAAAAGCAAAAACTTTTTATACAGTTCAAAAGATCTCTAAAAAATTAACATTTTTTAAAAACTTTTTAAACATTTTTTTGCTACTTTCAACTCTAAATATCTAGCAAGATATCATACCTTGAAAAAGTAAACAGAGGAGCAAAGCAAACAATTCATTCCTTGATTCTCTGAAAAAAAAATCACAGAACATAATTTCTTGCGTAGATCGATTAGACATCATAGAGACGTCATACTCCTTTTGTGTGACAAGCAATGCAAGGACAATTTTATTTAATATTTAAGTTCTATTTAACTGAAAAATTTTGATAGATTTTAGGCAAATTTATTCAGAATGTGTAAAATTTTGTTTGCACAACACTTAAACACTTCTTTATAGGAATTCTTTTATAGAAATTGGCAACATTCTGAGATGAGAATGTAAACGTATATTGTTATTGTTTTTGGAAGTCACTTTCTTTTTTTTCATTGCTTTCACCGGAGTGTATTTAAATGTTAAGGGCTTGACATTTATGAAATTGTATTTTAAAAGTGTTTGAGTGGTTTAGATTATTTTGGTGACATTTATTTTGTTATTGTTGTAAGAATTCGTTTAACCGGATGTATTTTGATTTCAAAGTTGTTGGATCGTAACTTTTATTTAGATTGTTTTGGAACATTTGTTTTATTTTTGTTGTAAATCCATAAGTGTTTGTTCAATTTTGAATTCATTGTTGTGGAAAGTTTTTTTTTTTTTAAACTTCTTAAAAAGCTGCCATTCAATTTTAAAAGTTGCCATTCGATTGAAAAAACACAGTGTTTTTAAACGTTAAAGGTATTTAAGTGTAGTGTTTCTGAGAAAACTTATTTTATTTCTTTAGAATTTCTTTCTGTTGAATCCTATATCTTAAGAAAACAGAAAGAAATTCTTGAGCTCAGAGTTGAGTTGTTGAAACATGACTCCAATTTAAAAAAAATAAAATCATAGACGTAGTTGTTAGACCGACACAGTTAACATCCCCCTTCTTCTCTTCTGTGTTCGCGTTGCGACAGCAAGACTGATTATTATACGGATGACTGGACTCTGTTTTTAGTAGCTGCATAGATATTAGCAATAAATGACTGTTAGAACACAGACATGTAGAAGGGGACATTTTTTTTTTTTTCCCTTAATGAAATTCTGTTTTAAGATTTTTTTTTTCCAAAGTTGTTCACAGATTAAGACTATTCTCAATATTAAATTTAAATTCTTTTCTCCTTTTGCTCCCTTGTTCAGTAAGAGCTTTGTAGTGAGTTTTCTGCCAATTGTGGTATGAAATTTTCTAGATATAATTGATTTCCTTTCTAAAGGTGAGATAGGGCTCAAAATGAGTTTATTACTGAATCATTGTCTCATATGTTTTACAACTTTTGGTCCACTTATTCTGTGTTTAAGCTGTTTAATTAATAACTGAGCAGAGGTTTCTAATTTTTCTTCTTGGGAAGTTGAAGCACTCACATACCTGCCAACTTTTACGGATCATCCGTAAAATATACGGAGTTTAGTGTTAATTTATTGATGTACGGGTATGACGAGTCATTTTACGGATTGTTTGGCAATTTTTGAAGTTCTCAATTTTTTTCAAAGTAATCTTTTTCAACCCGTCCAGAGAATATATATTTTCTCTTCAACACTCGTTTATTTAAATGTCCAATGCCATATGAGTAAAAATTAATTCCTATATTGAATTTAAATTTAAATTTTTACCCCCCCACCCCTCTCAAGGAAACCAAGAAAGGGGGAAAAAAAAGCTTCATCAAATAGGGCATGTTCAGGTTTTTAATTCAATTCTTTTCCATCCTTCTTGAGAGTAAATATTTTCTCTTTACTACTCTTTCATTTAAAGCTCCAAAATACCATACGAATAAAAACTGATTCGTATTTTAAATTTCATTTTTTTAACCCCCCCTCCCCCCCTCATAATAAAAATTAAAGAGCATTTTCACAAGAAATAAACTTAGTTTAACATGTAGTAACAACAGCACTAGTTATTAACAAAAAATGAAATTAGTTTTACTGGTGTGAGGTGGAAATTTACTGAAATGAGCACAAAATTTTACTGATGTTAATTTTCCCAGGTTGGCAGTTATGCACTCACTTTTTGCATTTTTTCATTTCCTTGGGGAACGATTATTTGTTTTTCTGAGGCAATCATCATCCATCAATAAACAGGCCATTCATAGAAGTTATTTTTCAAACTCCCAGTTTTCTCAGAGAGTAAAGGAAAATTTATTTTTGAAATTTTTCATTATTTAAGGCTGCTTCCATTTCATTTAAAGTTTTCAGTAAAATCTGAAAATAATCAAAAATTGTCCCAATGTATGCATTTACATTTTGGGCAATGCAGCTGACTTTTGCCACCAGTTTCAGAATATCTATTGTTGCTAGTATTTGGTAAATAAAATCAGGATTTGTGAGCAATTTTAGTTCCAATAAATAAGCTTAAGTAGCTAAACAGTTGAAAAAAAATCTCTTTAAGAATGGCAGTGGGAAAGAAAACCTCTGGAAATGTTGTAATTCATTGTTAAAATCGAATTCAGCTGTATATTTTTCTGCAAAATTCTGTATGGCTGAAATTTTCCCTGATACTACTAGATTACTGTATCAAAATAGTCTGCCCTGTTTTATATTATTATTTTGGAACATCTTTTTAAAAATCTGCCTTTGTAAAATCAATTATTGCAATCTTGGAAGCTTTGCATTAGTTTACCTTAAAATTCTATTTTTTTCCTCCTATATTTTTATAAAAAATGTCCTATACTTTGTAAGTGGGTTGCTTTGATACCTGTATTATGAATGTACTTTTTCTAGTTTAAAATCTTCTAAACTATGTTATTGATTTAACATTGCAAAATAAATGTATGTAGAACAAAATCTGCACCAATCCGACGGTGGGGGAACACAATTTCTTTATAGTTTTTATTATTTTAATCACATGGAATAGTCCATAATCAACTTTAAAATTCTGAAAACGTAATCATTCCACGATTTTTTGATGATTTTCACCTTCAGAAAGCTTTCTCAATTTCCGATTGTCTAAATTAGTGATCATGTGATATGCCATGTATATACTGCCGATAGACATAACTGTGAACAAAAGGGTATATCATAAATGAAATAACATCATTTTGATGTCACAAGTATAAAAAGTAGGGATCGACCGATAGTATCGGCAACCGATAGTATCGGCGCCGATACCTCCAATTTTTTTAGGTATCGGTATCGGTTCTTCCGATTCTAAAAGTATCGGGAAAGTATCGGTTTCTGTTGCTTTCATCCATTTTCACCGATACTTTTCAACCGATACTTCGTTTTTCAGAAAAAACAACGCAGTCGCAACACCATTCTAGAATCCTTGTTTTGGTAATAAGATGAGAGGCGTCGTTTCATTGGCACATTTGTTTGTGCGAGTGTTTTCGAACTGTGTTTTTTTTTCTTTTTAATTGTAACCATCGCTAAATGGATGTCGTATCACCAAGTGTGGTCGAAATTATGGACGAAGAATCGTTAGATGACAGTTTAACAGGACAATCGCCTATTCTTCTAAATTATTTTGAATTCGTGCCCAACACTAAATACGCTCTCTGAAAGGATTGCAAAAAACAAATGTTGAGAGGTAGGCTATAATTTTCAGTTTTATGAACGTTTATTTTCTCACTGTGTTGACTCGAAAAAGAGTTCATTCATATATATACATATATATATGACAACTAAAAAGTTTGTAATATTTGCTGAAATAACTGCAAAAGTCTCTAATCTCTGTACAACAAAATTTTCTCTATAGAGAAACTTATAGTCTCGGGCAATTACAGATTTGTGTATCATTCTGTTTTGAGATGTGTAATAATTATCAATATCTAATAATTATTTATATAGTTAATTAAAAAAATTAAAGCTGTATTAGTATAATTAGTAATACTAATTATTATATAGTTTATTTCCAATTTTGGGGTAAAAAACATATTTCTTGTGAATAATAGTATTTGGTTTATATGTAAGGGAAACACAGGACTAATCGGTGTGTACCTGCTCTTCGTACGGAAAAGATCAAATACATGGATCCTTCGGGATTAAATGTGACTTAACCCTGTCCGGAGAACCAAAATATTTGGATTTTCAAAAAGAACTTAAAAATGATCATATGAGTTCATATTAAACAGAAATCTTGCTAAAACATTTAATAATTCACTTAGTGGTTAAATAATTGGCGCAGATAAATAAAACCATTAATTAATGTGAACTTATTATGCATTTTAAGGGAAGAATTTATATACGTATTTAATGAACAATATCTAAATACATATGTACTTACATAATACTGTACAGTTGATACATTATCACAACTTAATGCAGTTTGAGTAATCTAAAAAATATTTTTATATGTGAAAGAATTCTAATTAAAGAAAATCTAAATAAAAATTGCAAGAAAGACACATATAGTAAGAGCATGCAGGAAGCTGTTTTTGGTCTAATGTGGAAACCTTTTATCTGGCTCATAGCAACAATTAGGCGACAAAATAGAGGTTGAGAAAAATTGATTTAAATATTTGCACCAGTCGGCACTGGAAATGAAATGGATTATCTTATATCCCTTTAACTCCCACCCCCCGTGTTTGTGTTCTGTCAAGCCTAAATGAGGGGCATCTACCTATAGGGTGGGGGCTTGGGCGGAGGACATTTTAAGGGAGTCTAACGCATATTTACGTAGCATCTGGAGAAAATCGCCCAAAACTCTAGACTGCTAGATCGACAGCGACCACGATCGACCACGCGAGGAGAAAGAATTCCGAACCTGCACAATAAGACGCTTCCCAGTGCTCAGCTTTTTTATAAATTCGGCCATTCGTTGGCATAATTTGAATAGAAAAGAAAGACTAGAACTACTATAAATTCACATTTCAACGTATCCACTGCTTTTTCTTTTTAATGCTTTCTACTGGGATCAAATTTCATCATTCTGTTATTCATTTTAACGAGAACTACACTCTCGTTACAAAAACTGCCCAATAGAGGCAGGTTTGAATGACATTAAATTATGTAAAGTATCGGTATCAGTTAAGTATCGGTATCGGCCGATACCATAACGTAAAAGTATCAGTATCGGCTATTTCTGAAAATGAATTTATAGGTAAAGTATCGGTATCGGTCATCGGCTAAAATGTGGTATCGGTCGATCCCTAATAAAAAGCATTAAAAATCCTAATTAGGTTACCAAGCTTTGACAAAACATTACACTGCGAGCGAAATAATAAACTCATATGCTGTAGAAAAGTAACATAACATGAGTTTTCTTTCACTCATTCGTGTTAGATATTGCAAGTGAGAATGGCGCCATTTTGACGTCATTAGTTTAAAAAGTAGTTAGAAATCTAATTAGATTAAAAGGCTTTGACGTAAAAATTCACAATTATAAAAGTTCAAAAGTATTTTGTTTAATGCATGAGCTACCCTTGGCGATCTTTGAACACTATGATTTTTCAGAAATCATAATAATGAAAGGAAACTTGCATTTTTTTAAATTGTGGGAAATTCAGATGTCATCACAAAGTGGAAAATACGTATTAACATAATACATAGTATTCGCTATCGGTTTGAAGATGGCCGTCGTATGTATTACCAAAAACAGAGAAAAATGTCACCAAGTTTTGACTACTTTTGGCGATATATATATATTAGATAAAACTATGTTGCCAGTGAGAGTTTTTCAACATCGTAAGTTTAATATTACTTCATTTGAAAACTACTGTGCAAAATAACCAGACTCAAATACCCGGGACAGAACGTGACATCATAAATTAAAAGTTGCATGAAATTATTGAACTCTGCAGCACAGTTTAACCTGTTCTCTTCACAATTTGAGCAATTCTAGATAGCTCCTCAAGATTACGCAGTTTGATTTTTTTCACAAAACTGAACCATGGAGGATTTAAATGTTTAGATTGGAAACAGCTTGGATATTTTTCACCACGTAAGATAATATTTTATTTTCAAAAATCAGCACAAATATTCATAAACTATGAACTGAAAGAAAGTCATTATAATTGATATTTATTGTTATTTTAAACTGTGTGTATAAGCTACTCTTCTGTGTAAATGATTAATTTATTTTATCTATCTACATTTATTTTTGTGAATTAGCTTTGGAAGAATCACTAAAACTTCTTGAAGAAGCTAGGCTAGATCCTCGCAGAATAGGTAAGCCTTTAAATAGAATATTCACGAATAAAAAAATGTGATGACTGCTGTGCTTTTTGTCCCTTATGTTTACAAGCTATATTTCCCTTACTTAATGCTGTTTCTTTTAAAAAGTGGTAGTTGATGTGGAACTTTTCAATAGCTTTAGAAACAAACCCTAGAAAAAATTAATAAAGAGTCTTATTGAATGTATTATATACTCTCTACTCGATAGCATATGTAACATACAAGCAATTGAAAATAAGCAGAGTCTGGGGCCATCCGAAAACAGATTCCCTCCCTGGGTTGCATGCCTCATTTAAAACTGGTGATCTGTTTGATAGTCACTTTTTTTTAAACAGACAGGCTTAATTAGTTTTGATAATTCATGTGCATACCAATACTTGTTTTATGAGAAAAGCTTAGCACCAAAATAACTGTAATTTTAAAACTGCAGTATTCATAAAAAAAATTTTGCTCCAAACATAGATAGATTATCCACTAGATGCCTTAGGGGTTATTTAACAAAATATTTTATTCTCATTAAAACAGAGAACCTGCAAATTACCTGTTGCCAGAAACTAAGTTAAATAAATGGTTTATGAATTGATCTGAAGATCCAATAGATAGGCAGGAATTATAATATTAGTGTCATTTTAAAGTTTAAGCAGTGCAAAGATAGCCAATTTTTTTTATTTCTACTATGTTGTTAATAAATATGAACATTCAACTATTCACCCGAGGTAAAGCTTCTAGACTAGGAACTTCAATACCCCCCCCCCTCCCCCATTTCAGTTAAGTTCAGTTCATTTCATAGCCAATGTTTGTATTGACGGATTTAACAGTAAAGAGTTTTTAAAGCAGAGTTTGAAAAACTCTGCTGTCGATAAATAAGAAAGTAATTTTTTGTCATTTCTAATTCTTACTTCTTATTTCAGAGAAACAAAAGAAAGAGATTGAAACTCTTAAAAGTACTGCGGAAGGACAGATAGAGTAAGGAGCTGTTCAGTTTCTCTCTGTTCTGATCAAGAACATCTGTTTTCATTCATGTATACTTTTATTGGGTACATTTAACAATAATTTTTGAAATGCAGCCATGACTGATTGCATGTAGTGAGTATAACTTTCACTTGCTGCCAAGTGTGTGGATGTTGGAACTTTTTACAACTGAAGTTTTAATGACTTGTTTGGTCACTTACCAGATGAGGGGGTCGTAACCCTAGCAAACCAAGTCCATTGAAACTAAATTGAAGGTTTGAAGTTGCACATAATAGAGAATGATAATTCTATGAGGGATGCAGCTTACACCAACAAACCACAATCATGGAGAACGATAGTTGTACGAGTGACGCAGCCTAGACCCATGAACCAACCATCAACAAACTGCGACACTTTATATTATACATGTAATTCCGGCCTTTTTCTCGTGTCCCCCTTTTTTCTCGAAATCCACTCTGTTTTTTAAGAAATTAATGTATGATTTTAATCAGTGCTGAAATCGCTGTCATGGCCGGATTATTTAGGAAAGCTCGTTTTTTAAAAATTTAATCCAGTTTAAAGATGGGCCTATTGAACTCCCGCTTAATAATACTGAAAATAACTTCATCTTAGTAGCAATTAAGCATGGCCAACCGGTTTTGTGATGGTTTCTTGGAAGAGTTATACGCTTGGTTTATGTCAGCAGCCACTTGTACCCTTGTAAAAGTCACCCAGTCTCTTTTCCACCTTGAGCATGTGCATTGCCAATGAGGCAGACATATGCAAATTCTTCTAAAGGACGGTATAGTATTTAGTTACAACTGCTTTCTTCAACACATTTCTGTTTATTTATTTATTTATTTTTGTGGGGGAGGTAGCAGAACCATTACTAAATTAGTTTATTTTGATTTCTGTTCAAGGGATGTGAAGTAAATTTCAATTTTTAGACCAACAGCCTTAATTAAATTTTATTTTAAACTTCTTTTTTTTTTTCAGGAGAGTTCGAGAGTAATTCTATTTTAATTCATAGTACATAACTTTTTTAAAAATAAATATTTTTTTTTGCACACATTTTTTAACTAGTAGTTCATTTAAACGAACGAATTTCATTTAGAAAAAGAATTTTATGAACTGATAGAAAAAAAAAGACTAGTATGAAATTAATTTTATAAACAAAAATACCAGTTATAATCAATAAATTTTTGAGTAATTTTCTATTTTATTAATGATTCTAATAATTAAAGTATTAATTAATTAATTAAATTATTTAAAATGAGGATTATAATAATTAATTAAGTTAAAAACTTAACTTACAGATAGCTTTAAACGGAAAGCAAATTAATAGTGTTGCAGAAGACTCTGCTTGTTCCCTGGGTTCGTCATTCTAAAGTCCAGTAGAAAGTTCTAGTAAAGAGTCCACTTGTCAGGTTGGAAAACGAACTTAGCTATTTTTAGAACTTCATCGCTGTACACAAAATTCACAAGCACGAACAGCTCGTAACGTGCTTATAACACAGTCCGCTTAGTGGAGAAGCTTTCATAAATGCTGTGTTTCTTACACAAAATAAAACACTTCCACAATCAAAAATTCAGTGGAAATATATGAGGAATTTTGTATACAGTCCCTCAAGACTCAGCAATGAAGAATTGACACACAGCCCTTAAAAACAAAGCTTCAAATGGGCAAGCGAAAATACTGCTTCTATATCATCAATACAAAGCCTTAAGCTTTTAGCATTAAGGCTTTGAGGCATTGAGGCATTAAGGCTTTGAGGCATTAAGGCTTTAAGCCTTAAGCATCAATACTAAGCCTTAAGCTCTCTAATCAAGCAAAAACACGATTGAGTAAACTGGGCAACCAGCTCCCCTTTTAAAGATGACGCAGAAGCTATCAGGAATTTCCCGAAGGTTCCCCTGAAAGTGTGAATTTTGATTACATCATAGGAATACAGCTGAATCATTAGGCTATTGTGATTTTAATGCAGAAAACTTAATTTTACAAGCCCCATCGGGAAAATTGCACCCAATGACCAAAATGCCGCCAAGCTTGATGCCTTTTACAAAATATCACTAAATTTGGCACCAAAAATAAGTCCTCAAAAGCGAGGTTACCGAAAGCTTAGGACCCATATTTCTTGAGATTTCTAGACAAACCATTGGGGAACCCCAAACTCCGTATCTCGCGTTCTAGTTGACCAATTTTGATGCAACAGAAAGCAAAATTTAACTATTTGACGTGTGGATTACGAATTTTAAACCCCAGAACAGCAGGTTGCCCCGAAAATTCGTAATAATAAACATTGCATTAAAACAATAGAACGAGTATTTAGATTATCATTATTTAATTAATAATTTTAACAAAACTGAACTTATGGTTAGCATTAAACGGAATGCAAATTGATGAATTACAATACATTAAAACAATAGAACCAATAGTTATATAATTATAGTAAAATGTTAACTTATTTTTAGCAATAAATAAAATGCAAATTAATGAAATAAAATCAAAGATGACGTCCAGGATACTAATCTGCACTTCTCCCAAATTATAAATTTATAAATAGATAATTGCTCAAAAAATTATAATTGGTATTATGCCTCTTTTTATAAAATTAACTTCATACTAGGTTTCATTTTTTTAATGGAATTTTTTCATTTAAATCAACTGCTGGTTTAAAAATTTGCTCAAAAAATTATTTATTTAAAAAAAAGCTTTGTAATATGAATTAAAGTAGAATTACTCTCAAACTCTCTTGAAAAAAAAAAAAAAAATTAAAATTAAATTTCCTTAAGGTTGGTCAAAAAATCGAAACCTACTTCACATCCCTTGAGCAGGAACCAAAATAAACTAATTTAGTAAACCCCCTCCCCCCCCCCCAAAAAAAAAAAAAAAAACACACACACACAAAAAAACAACAACAACAACAAAAAAAAAAAAACAGACCAATATCCGAAGAAAGCAGTTGTAACTAAATATACTATCCTTTTTCTACAATAAACATTAATAAACTAGTTTCTGGTGGGATTAAAAAATAAAATTTGTTATATCAAATGGTAGAATAAGAAATGTATACAATTTTACGCTTACAACATTTATTTATCGAATAAAAACTAAGATTCTTAAAGTTCCCATCATATGTCATTTTGTTTCAAAAACAATTTTGGTGCCATCTATTTTTAAAAAAAGAAAATTATCGTACTAACAATAACTTTACTACTGTTTTAAGCAGCTAATTACATTCAAATAGCAATAACATTAATACATTCAAGTAGCATTAACATATCTTTTTTTTTTTTTTTAAATCTGTATTATTAAGTTAAAAATGCCAAAAATTGAGTAATATATATGTTTTTATCTTGCTTCATTGTTTGATTCTCCAGGAAATAAATTCTAACAAAAACATGTCAATTTTCTCTTACATGTTATAAAGACATGTGATTTTTTTAATCAAACACTCTGATACTGCATGAAAACAGATTTGCAAATTTATTTACATAGCTTAGTGTCAAGCAAATTTCTGAAATTTGTCCATGGAACTAATTTATTAACTTCTGACTGTATACCTAAAAAGCAATGATATCCCCTACAAAAACCCTTAACGGGTTTAAAGTTTGTGACGCAGCATTTTACTTTATAGCTATATGAATTTTAAATATGGGTCTTAAAAATAATGATCACAAATTTTGGTTGACGCACTGGTGTGACTTTTTAAGATTTGTTTTTAAATTCCATTAGTTACTTTTGTTTTATTTTCTGAAGGAGATTTATGTATTCAAGCAATGCTTTTAATGGGCAAATATATCACACTTTTTCTGAGCCTATATTATGTAAATTACAGCTTATATTATGTAAACTATATTAAAATGGATTTATTTCAATAATATAAATTATCTTTTGCATCACACTATATATACAAAAGGGCAAGCAAAATTTAGTAAATGTGTACTTTGTGTCATAATACCAAACTATGTGAAATGTATCTGAATACATTGTGTTACAAGAAAAAATTGTTGGTACATCTCTGAGTATGAGATCAGGGCTGTATGGTAGATGCAGAGTTGCCAGCTCTCCCGATTTTTCATTGATCTCCTGCTATCCCGATTTCGGATACATTTCCCTGGATTTTCGATAATTTGTTCATTTTCTCCTGATTTTCATCATTCGTCGCATAAAAAATGTGATTTTCCGAATTTGAAATCATTTTTAAAAGCTCTGTCATGGCAAGCAACCCTTCTCAGCATTTTTTCCTTTTCTGGAATCAAACTAGTTCAGGAAAACCTTGCCTATGTGTTGTCAGAAAAATTTGGGCTTCACTGACGAACGTATAATGGGGAAAGAAGTGCTGCTTCACGTTCTAAATCATTGCAATTTCAATCTTTTTTCATCACTCTTAAAAATAATTATATTTTATTTGGCATTGTTTTGTTTAATACTCCAATGCCTTAAGAGTAAAGCTTGGCCACTATTTTGAATTTTTGAACTTAATATTTTTCAGAATACCCAATCTTGTATAAGCTACTAACTACCTAATAGAAGACATGAACCAAAGTTAATTTTCTTTTTGTGTGTGTGTGTGCCCCCCAAAATATCTTTTTTTGGCACCCAATAGCATCCAACATGCTTTTTTCCCTCTCCACAATGTAGTTGCAGCTGGTACCTTCCCATTTATTTTATTTTATTTTCATTTATTTATTTATTTTTGTCATTGAAAACAAGTCTACTGATTTAAAAAATTAAAATCTCCTGATTTTTGCCTTTGCCAGGTTGGCAACTTTGCAAATGCTCAAGGCACTCCCAACCAAGAGTCCTAATGCTTATTTATTTTCAGTACGGCTGAAAAGGTAAATGCTGAGGAAAACTGTGCTCTGCCGGTCAGCTATGGATCCCATCCTACCATTGATTGTGCAAGTAGCGCTATTGACTTGAAGCATGATAAGCAGAAAGGGCGTTACGTAGTAGTAAGTATCATTCTTTGATTTTGTGTGAAAAGGCTGGACTGGGCTCGCAAAAAAAAAAAAAAAAAAAAATATTTTTTGCTGTTATGCAATTTGTTTTGGTACCTTTCATTGTCTATATTTACTGAAAAAACACTTGCATGAATGAATAATGAAACAGAACCCTTTTTTGTGATACAGAGAACTCCTATTGATAAGTATCAATTGTTAAAGTTGAAATTGAATCTTGTAGCACTCGGTACTAGAGTTCGGGCTCATTTTTTGAAGCCCGAGCCTGAAGACTTTTAATCTGAGCCCGAGCAATATTATTGAAGTCAGAGCCCGAGCCCAAAATTTCAGCTAAAGATAAATAAAATTCAGTTACTTCATTAATACAATCTGATAAATTTTGCCGTTTGTGTAAATTAAAGGCAAATAGAGTAGCAAACTCTTAATACACTTTCTAATTCTTTATACCCATGTTTATCAAATAACAATAATGTTTCAATTTTTATTAAAAATTCCGTTGAGTAGTCACATCCAGTGTTAAACATTCGTATGTACTTAGATATATTAGATACAGAAAAATACAACTCATACATCTCGTAGAGTGACATTAAAAAATGTTATATTTAAAACACGTCCAGAAAAGAGATTTTGCATAATAAATTTAAGAAATTGGCATATTTGCATAGAATTGAATAAGAATATATTATTGCATAAGAATTTAGTTCATAGGAACAAAATTACTTTAAAAAATATTTTAGGATACGATGTGAATCTATACATTTAACTAAGATAGACCCGTCCATAATGAGGCCAAAATTTTGAATGAACAGCATTTTAACACACATACACCCATGAAATAGCACAACACACCCTTTAGTCAATTATGTAAAAAAGCTAGCTTTTGACCCATCCATTATTTTGTTGCAAGTCCTAGCATCACCTCAGTACGTTTATTTTTCTGATGAATCGCTTTTTAAAATCCGTTTCAAGGAGTATGTTCAATAAAGGAGACATTTTTCACGAGCCCGAGCCCGAACGCAATCGTGAATGACAGGGTCCGAGCTCGGGCTTGGGCTGAGCCCGTCTCATCTCTACTCTGTACTAGATTTTTCTTTTGTGCACTTTCTCATGTTCTGATACCTGGTAGCAAGGTTACATATGGATGCAGTCTTCGATGGGTCACGCATATTACTAGAGCATCAGAATCCTTTGTTGGTTGCTAAGAAAGCTCGTTAAATTTATTGAGCCAATAAAAACGAATGGCTGGCATTAAAATTTAAAAATTTATTAGTTAAAAGTTATCGAGAAAGAGAGATAAGAATAAAATCATAAACATATATATCTATAGTTCATATCAATGGCAATTAAAACTTGAAAATAATGATTAGGATCCTATTTATTTATACATATATATATATTTTTTAGGACGGTGCAAAAGGGGTGTGTTTTAAGTACTTTTAAAAACATAAATATCCATCCGTATGACATCGTATTAACACTAAAATTACAAAAGCCATTCTTCATTGTGGCCTTTATAAAACTTAAATAATATACGAATTCTTTTCATTTTCTTGCAGATTCCATTTATCTTCCTTGACTTTTTCTAAGTATGCATAAACAAAGCATTTAAAACAATTGATTATTTGTTTGTACACCTATATTGATGATTCTGAGTCATGGTCATTTTGGCCACTCTCCAGGAGAACTACTTTTATGGCTGTATATGGGTTGCTTTTATGTAGAAGCAGTGGATTGTAGTTGAAAATATTTTAAGGTTATTAACCTTTTTTGGACTATTGTGGGGGTGACCATGAGTACAAAAAACACCCATGATCTAATTGTCCTGAATGACTGCAGATTTTCAATGCTAAGCTTATTTACAAGTCTTTAAAATCATATTACACTCCTTATACATTATTTTCTACAGGATGATGCCACGTGTGCACACTTGTAACTTTTTTATTTTTTCAGTCAATCGTAAAATATTGTGTACACACTTTGTATACGACATTCATCTGGAAAGGTTTAAGATATGAGATTGGATGTCATTTGAACTTGGATGATTTCTTCCAAATTTGGATGTCATGATTTATAAATTGCATAATTGTTGATGACATGATTCGATTTAATTCTTACAACTTTTTGAATGCAAATGTTTCGATTCTCAAAAGAATTAAAATTTTCCCATCACTAAGAAGGAGTCCTATAAATCTATCCGGCAAATGAAGGATTTCATCCATCCATCCAGAATTAATTTAAAATTAAAATTAGAACTTAAGATTTGACACATTCATAATTTTATTATGATACTCATAAAATGGATGAAAATGAGAATAGTCTCAAAAAATACTTTTTTTCTTTCCTATAAAGACTATAAGTAATGGAGTATATGTTTATTTTAGGAGTTGTAGGAAAAATGAGTATGAATCCTGGTGTTCCATTAGAATGTGCAGTTGAGATATATATTTTATCTTGAATGTAAGCCATCAGGTTGAAATGCTTAATACAAATCTCACCAGAACTGGCAATAAAAAGATAGTTCTATAGGCCATGAAAAGAAAAACAAACTACAGAAAAAAAAGAGCCCATGAGTGACCCGAACTATAGAAAACAGGGCAATGCACTTCAAGATGGGCTCCAGTTTCCCCTATGTCACTCGATTTGAAAACATAAAAAATAATCTAATAGGACAGTAGATAGGATACCTTTCGAAGAGCCATTCTTGAAATTTTGACAACCAAGAAAGCCCTTCATGATAAGATGATCTGTGTGATGAAGAAACCAATCTGTGTGACTGAGAACCCATGTGTGGAATGCAGAGCCTGTTGATCGGCGGGGCAGCCGGGACACTTGCCTCGGACCCACCCACTTCAAAGGCCCCAAAATGTTGTATTTTCCAACACATTTTTATGTGTTAAAGAATTAAATTCTTAAAAATAACTGAGTATCAAAAATTTTATTGCCATTTTCTCAAAAATTCTCTAGAGTGGATGGCTCATTCTGTGGCATTTTACACCCCTGAGTGCCCTCTAAAATGTATCCGCATTGGGTTAAAATCGGTGAGCCCAACCTCTGAGCTTCTCCTTTGTAAGATTAATTATCAAAAATATCTCATTGGTTTTAAGATAGGTACGTTAAGTTTTGTAATTCTTTTCATTGATACTTTAACAGGGTGTCGACAGATCAGGGAAATCATGGAAAAATCAGGGTACTTTATCGATCTGGAAAAATCATGGAAATATCAGGGAATTTTGTAAAAATATTTAAAAATCAGGGAACTTTCGTTTTTGCCTAGTAAACTAGATCGTTTTTAGTTGTCAATCAGCGTCTGACTCGTGGATCCGTTCCGGATCATTCGATACTCAACTGATGCAGACATTTTAGGAATCCAAAAACCAGAATACAGATCATACGAGAACATAGAAATATGAATACGAGACTCAAGTGATGTAGGTACTATCACTATACGAATCCGAAAAAGCGCATGCATTCGGACTCGTTCTGAAATGCGGATCATACTAGAAACCGGATCTGCTAATCATATCAGCATGTGAATCAATTTCGCATGTGAATTAGACATGAGACGGGCTCAGGCTCTGTAATTCACAATTGTGTTCGGGCTCGGGCTCATGAAAACTTTCTCCTTTATTGAACAAACTGCTTGAAACAGATTTTAAAAAGTGATTCGTGAGGAAAATAAAAGTACTTATAAAAGATAAATAAATAAATAAACAAATAAAAATAGCGGCACGGGCGTCTAGAAGGTGTATGAAGCTCTTTGGGTATTTTAGAACGGCGGTTTATATTCCTTAGTGAGTCATGATATCCAACATTTTTTGATACAAGATGGATACAAAGAATTAGAAAGTGCATTGGGAGTTTGCAACTCTATTTGTCTTTAATTTGCACAAACGGCAAAATTTATTGTATTCTATCAATGAAGTAATTGAATTTTTTTTTTAATCTTTAGCTGCAATTTCGGGCTCGGGCTCCGAATTAAATAATATTGCTCGGGCTCGGTCTTTTAGTGTTCAACTAAATTTCATGTTTGGATTTATGAAATTGAACTACAATTTTATTAATATTAAGTATTTTTGTGGTTTTCTCTTATTCATTTCCCAATATGAAGCATTCATCTGTTGGTGCATGATACTCAATGGTGATTTACATGAAAGATTATGGCATGTATATAAATATAATTAGTTCTGGAAATTTGATAAAGATAGTCAGGGAAATCAGGGAAAAATCGGGGAACTTTTTTTCTCAATTTCTGTAGCCACCCTGTTTAAGGTAGCTTATTGATGTAGTATGTGTATAGATATTTATATTTGGGAAAATAAATGTTATTCCTGTACAAAAAAAAATCTTTAATATTCTTTATGGCAATGCATTTATACATTGAGTATTGAATATGTATGTTGCTATAGGTGCTCCTAACCACTTAAATGCATAATATGCCATTTCTCATAAGTACAAAGGCCCAAAAATTTGCATTTGCCCTCCCTGGGCCAAAACCAATAAGGATCTGGCCTGGGTGGAATGTTCGAAACACTTTTTATCACTTTGCATCCGTTAAAAATAAAAACTTTTTACTTTATTTTTAGGGTTCGTTCATATGAACTTGAATCCAGCTCCCATCCATTCTTTATTGTCTCAGTGCATTGTGTATTTGTGTTTCAGGCTGGCAGGAACATTGCCCCGGGCGACACGCTCTTTGTGGAAGAAGCCTATGCGTCCGTTCTGCTGCCTGGCCACTACATCACCCATTGTCATCATTGCTATATTAAGGTTCAAGCTGTTGTTCCGTAAGACTGGTTTGCTTTGTCCTATTTTTATTATAGGTTATCCAAGATTTTGCTGTTTTTTTTTTTTTTTAATATAATTATTATTATTACTGGAAAGGGAATGCATTAAAGTCGGTATCCTATTGATGATAGAATGCGTGACAAAATGATGGAACTTTTTCATTCTTATAGTGAAGAATACCCATTCAAATCTCCGTGGGTGTTAAGATAGTGGAGTCACTAGGATGTCGTTAGGGTGAAATAATTGGAAGTTGGCTTTCTTAATATGTATATGTATAATATGTATAAACTACTTTTATGTTAAACCTTTGAAAATCGTGGGAAATTGTGTCACCTCTCATTTCTTTTAGAATGGAAAATTCTTCAGAATAACATCTTTTTTCTGTTATGTATGCAGGAATTATTCTTTTAAAAAGGGCTGCAAAGTCACTGAAAATCATAAATGGCTTCATTCAACTTCAGATCTAAGTATATTATGCATGCCATTTTATATTCTCTTCAGCAAAAATTTCAACAAATAACAAAAGTATTTTAGGCAAGTTAGAGTGTATAGGCTGATTAATTTTATTTTTTACCAACTATGCAAAAAATTCCAGAGCTGGGAATCGAACCCAGGACTGCCGCATAACGTGTGGGTGCTCTACTCTGGGACGATTCCCAGATGAAATTTCTCGCATTAGAGCCGTTGGCATTTATCATCTTCCTCTGCAAACCACAGATAGAACAGATGAAACAATTAATTCGCGACAACTCCATTACGCCGCGGATATTATACATTTTTAGAAAGTGATTCCATCAACCTTTCAAGTTTTTAGGCAAGTTGGAATGTATAGGCTGATTAATTTTATTTTTTACCAACTATGCGAAAAATTCCAGAGCTGGGAATCGAACCCAGGACTGCCGCATAACGTGTGGGTGCTCTACTCTGGGACGATTCCCAGATGAAATTTCTCGCATTAGAGCCGTTGGCATTTATCATCTTCCTCTGCAAACCACAGATAGAACAGATGAAACAATTAATTCGCGACAACTCCATTACGCCGCGGATATTATACATTTTTAGAAAGTGATTCCATCAACCTTTCAAGTTATTAGGCAAGTTGGAGTGTATAGGCTGATTAATTTTATTTTTTACCAACTATGCGAAAAATTCCAGAGCTGGGAATCGAACCCAGGACTGCCGCATAACGTGCGGGTGCTCTACTCTGGGACGATTCCCAGATGAAATTTCTCGCATTAGAGCCGTTGGCATCTGGGAATCGTCCCAGAGTAGAGCACCCGCACGTTATGCGACAGTCCTGGGTTCGATTCCCAGCTCTGGAATTTTTCGCATAGTTGGTAAAAAATAAAATTAATCAGCCTATACACTCCAACTTGCCTAATAACTTGAAAGGTTGATGGAATCACTTTCTAAAAATGTAACAAAAGTATATTTGTTTCAATTAAACAAACACATAAATAATTGACTAACCTTTTTAAATGGAGCATGTTTCTTGTTGGTACGCTATCTTTTGTAAGCTGTTAAAGTTTTGTATAGGCCACCCAACTCTTTGCCCCACAAGAATGCACTGTGTCAAGCAAAGCTGGCAAAGCACTCCCGAAAAAAATGCTGCCAAGCAGAATGAAAAGGGAGCTTCTTATTGGATGGAAGATAAAGGAGATAAGAGTGCAAAATTCTTCAAATGGACGCGAGGGATGGGGAGAAGTAGCAATGGTGTACTAAGAAGTAGCTTCTCCTTTCATCCCCCTTCCCCACAGACAACGCCATCTCTGAATAATCTTTTCGAAGTCCGATTCTGACCTCGGTTCGAGTGACCAAAAATACCTAAGACTGAGGAGTCTACGAAGGAAGTTGGTTGAGTTTTCTCTCGAGGTTGGGAGCTGCGGAATGAATGACACATTGGCAGTATAGTTTAAGCGGACGCTCAATGGACATTGAACAAAAATTCCCGAGTACAAGCCGATGAAATAGATAGTGGGCCAACTTTTTAGCAAACTCTCTTGCTGCCTGGATTGTGTGTGTTTATATTTACGAGAAATGGTCATTTTTGCCTCTGCCCAGTGACACTGCTTTTACTGATATACTTGTGTTGGAAACAAAGTTCCTACTGTTTTTTAATTTTTATTTTTAATGCTCGACTTTTACGAACCTTTCCTTTCAAGTGAAAATGCTTCTCTGTCGCTGTGTGGGAACATTTCATTTTTCTGTCAGTTATTCCCTTGTAGTTCGACGTGAATTTTCATGCAAAAGTTGGTTGAATCACTCTTCATCCAACTCAACGGCATGACCAAAATGAATTGTGCCATTGAAGTCAAAATTTCCATTTTTTAACTCGGCATTTATTAATTGAGTGAACAACGTCGACATGAAAAATAAAATGAAAGATACAACTTGGGTGGTCAATACAAGACTGTTAGAAACTATAAGGTTAAAAATCATGTATAGTAGTAGTATCCAATTTCAGGCTACAAACTGAACACAACATCCTGTCAGAGCATTTGTTCAGAATGGGTCTATATTCTCTTCCAATATAGGCCCGATTTGCTAAACGGGCATCCTAAATTCTCCTAACTTGCCAAGGGCTTAATAGAAACTTCCAGAATAATGGAAATATTAGCGAATTATATTGAGATTCAAGGTCCAGTATAAACATTGGATGATGAATATGTCTTTTATCATCCAATGTCCCATTTTTATGGGACATTTTATCTTGATTTTATGCAAATTGTTTTTAGTTCTTTCTTAGTTCAATTTGCAATATTTTCAATTCTTGATCTAATATTGTGTTGTTGACTGTCTGAATTCTATGACACTTTGAAATGGGTCTGTTGTCAGGTATTTTGATGAGTGGACCCATCCGAAAGAACCACCTTATAGAAAATATTTTATAATAATGAATGAGTTGGAGTGGTAGTTTATGTGTCACTTCTTTGAAACATCTGTGCTTAAGAGTTCTTGTTTGCTTTCAGGTGTCATCAGTGCTCTCAGGTCCGATATTGTAGCCAGAACTGCGTGGATCAGTCCTGGGAAAAATATCACAAGTGGGAATGTGGCAATCTCGATTTGCTGCACTCTGTAAGTCGTTTTTTAAGAAAGAGTGATTTTTGATGGCTTTTGAAGGCCCCCAATAATGTGTCATTGAATGTAACGTATGTGTACACAATTTTTTTTTTTATGTACATTTTAGTGTGTCTAAAAAATAGACTTAACACGTTTTGGGGGGACCGGCCCTGAGATGTGTTTTGAAATGACTTGGATTCCATTGTACCTTTCTCTACACATGGCTTTCTTCAGAGAGGGTTTGCTTGTTTTAAAAACATCCTAAAATTCATAACAAGGAAGTTCTAGATTCGTTTTAGCATGTGTCCGATGATAAATGATTGTTAGATACTGAAGGTCTATCCCTTTCTTCAGACCGAATGTTCGCCACAATTTATTCATTTGAAACAGTTTTCCCTGGCAAAAGCATTGCAAATATTTCAGCACGAAACACCCGTCTTTTGAAACACACACAAAATGCTTTCCATTTCTCTTTAATAGCATCGGATACTTTTTCAAAAACAAAAGGGATGACTGCTGTTTTACAGTCGATCCTGGCTCATGTTATAACACACAAAAATGAATGGGCTCACAAACGGGCTGAAAAGGGAACTGGAATTTTACAATCGAATAATATTGGTATTCTATTCACATCCATGAAAATAATAGTTTAAAAAATTCTGAGAAAAAGTCATTTTGTTAAATGGCTTGAAAAAAATGAGGTGTAAGAAGTCGGAAAAATTCGATGTGTCATTTCCCAGACGGTGCCCAATTCATCACAGTTGCAGCATGCCATTGGGAGACCCGACAGGATGGCTATGCACACTGCATGGGCATACTTGCCAACTTTTATGCTTTAGGCCTAAAACGGACACTTTTTGAATGAATTTTACGATTTTACACAAAATGTTTGTTTTTTTATGCTTTTTAATGAATGTTTTTGCATTTTAATAAAATTTTGCAGTAATGTGTCACCTATTTTCTTTTAAAGAATACAGTAGAACCTCGATGATCCGAAGTCATTGGACCGAACCTACTTCGGATAATTGAAATTTTCGGATAATCGAGAATTCATCCATAATCACCTAGTTTAATATGGAGTAGCGTCATTGAACTGTTATGATGACTATTTTAATTCTACAGTCATAAGAGAATTATAACTCAAAATAAATTTAAATTATAAATGAAAATAAATTTATTTCTGAAACAAAAACTGACAATGGTTTAAATGCAAGCTTCATCTGGTGTCAATTGGTAATCCTTTGGCTGGGCAGCACTATCCTGAAGTTTTTTAGAAGCATGAGCTCAGAGGGATCTTACAATCAGAGGGTGCAATAACATTCGAATGTTCTGGGACTCGGCAGTATGACCTTCCAAATTTCGAAATGGGGTGTGTTTTTGTTTAGAACAGGGATGTTTGAAAGTCCACTCATACCAAGAATTGAGCTTGCGAGAAGGAATTCTATAAAAGGGAATTCCAAAACATTTATCTGCATTCGTAGTTTGGAAAGGACGGATTACATACAAAAGGAATGTGGAAAAAAAAACTTTAAAAATGTATGTTTGTTAAGAGAAATTTTGGATGATAGTAGATAGTGAAAAAAAAAAAAAGTGAAGAAGAAACCGACTTCGGTTAACAGAGAGTTTCGGTTAATCGAGGTTCGGATAATCGAGGTTCTACTGAAATTTGTTAAAATTTACCATACAAGAGTTTCCTCTTTACCGGATTTTTGGCTTTCCCTTTTCAGATCCACTCATTCCACTTGTTGGCAGGAAAAATTTCTTATATATGCTCCAGCATCTTAATTTCAATCATTTTCGATCCCCCTTGAGAAATTTTTTTTTCCTTCAGTATATTTTTATTTGAACTTTCTGTATCACCAGGGTAAAATGGATTATTATTTCAACTTTAAATTATTTTTAATGCTTTAAGGTTTAATTTTTTTTCTTTATGGAAATATACCTTAAGTGCGAGTTAAGTGTGTACATTATGTTAATATATTTTAAATAGTTTATTCTATTTAAAATATGTACATTGTTAAAACTTAAAATGTATCTTATGAGTCAATTGGATGAAGCATTACAAATGCTATTTGAATGCTGTTTAGTAAAAATTATTAAAAGTGTCTTTTAACTGATATTTGGCAAAAACACTTTAAAGTGATGTTCGCATTGTTTTGCAAAATCGTGAAAAATGTCTTTCATGCACTATTTTTCACCTTGGGAATTTCAAAAGTTGCCTTGTATGTTCTGGTATTTATGGTAGTCCTTGTGCACTTTGTGTGACCTGAATTTTGAGAGGGGCTGCTATAATTTACTGAAACTTTTACAGTTAACATTGTCAGGTTGGAGAGTGGATGCAGTTAACATCGAGCACTTTCATTTTTGAATGCAATCATGTGGTATTTCATCTTCCAATTTTAATGCCTGTAATTCCTGTGTTTGTCCTTTTGTAATTTTGTTATTTTACGGGTGTCACCTTCAGCCTTATACATCTTTGATGTAAGGGCCAATGGTGTAAAATCAAGTGCCTTTGCAGGAAAAAAAAATTCAGAACTGGAAGGAACCACAACCTACAGTTTTGTTTTACATTACCTGATTGAAGACTGTACCAAAGCAGCGCAAGGTCATTTAAAAGCTCTTATAAGTACGGTCAGGAAGTGTTTACATCCTGTCCAGGATTTAGCTTTCAATTGAGTCAGTATATCGGGTCAAAACACATACAGTGGTGTTCAAAACTGGACTTTGCATTGTTTTCTACAAATGTGCACATCGTGTTAAATGTTATTAAATTGTACTATTAAATAAAGTACCGTATTTACCCACGTATAAGTCGAGAAATTTTGGACAAATAAAAGGCTTCAAAGTAGGGGGATCGACTTATACGAGGGTCCTTAATTTTTAATTTCTTTTTTTTTTTATCAGAAGTCAAAAATGCCCTTTTAAAAGACAATTGTTCTCTTCCCGTATTCCATAATGGAATGACGTCGTTTAAGGTTGATCTCTATACCAGGAAGAATGTAGCAATACAAAGATTGAAAACATGTATCATGTTGTCATTGTTGTGAGATTACGGCCCATTAGCTATGTGTAGGCTCTAGGCCGAAGGGTAAGGTATCCTCGTGGAGGTCTTTCTAAGGGATCCTAACCCAATACGTGTATCCTGATGAGCCGATGACAACGAAGGAATTTTGTAAATTGTTCGACGAGTCCGATACTGGATTGGATCTTGAATCCGTTTAACTTTGTATATTAGTACTTTTCCATATCATACTATCAGTAGTGTCCTATTATTATTATTCATTATTATAAGTTTAATTTTGTATACTACTTTTGTATATTATTATTATTACATATTTAGTATTTTCCTTTTTTTTTCAGATGATTTTGAATAAATGTATTTAAAAAAATTCTAAGTTTCTTGATCGGGAAAGTGGTGGGTCGACTTATACGCAGGATATTATAAAATTCAAATTTCTGAATCAGGAAAGTGGAGGGGGGGGGTCGACTTATACGCAGGTGAATACAGTATATAACACAACTGAGTTTTTACTGCACATTTGAGTGTTTGTTTCACAAACAACTTCAAAGTACTCTTTTTGGAAAAATCTTTTATCCAGTATCTGGACCCTGTTCATTTGTTGTTCCATCAGAAAAAAACAGTAGACCCACTAAGTGATTATTTTTGTAATGATCACCTGCAGTATTACATAAACTATCTTTAGCATGTGTAGTGTACCTAAATTGTAGGACAGACTGTGGGGTTTATGTTCCGTACATGTAATAGTCCAACATTAAATAAAAAATTGTTGCAAGTGCTACTTGCAACAACTGACAACTACAACAGAAGTGAAACTGAATAAGTCCAAATTCTAAACCAGAATGCTTTTATACAGTATAAAATGTATAGTCACTGTCAGAGAACCAATGTGTTTTGCCTGAGTGTGTTCATACAATGGGTCATCCATATTTATGGAATCATGATCCTCAGTGTCATTCTTTTCCTTTTGTACTGTAGAAAATTTTCCAGTAAATACACGCATTATAAAACAATTAAAATTTCCTAAAATAATATACATAAAAAGTACTTATTGAACTGGACATGTGTTTCAGTTGAAAAAAATTTTGATCTTCGTCAGCAGCAGCAGAAGTCCGAGCACAGCTGAGTCTGTGTTTGAATTCTGATCTTAAGTGGATGGTGCAGCAGCAAAGTAGACTGAGAGGACATTAAGAATAGGATACTGTACAGAAGTTTAAAAAAAAAAACCCTCCCAGAATTCTCAAACCCAACCTAAAACCCTAAGACTGTTTTTGGCTACTCCCGGACTTGTAAAAAACCTTTGTGGCTATATCCAAAGTGTTTTGGAATAAGTGAATCACCCATTTTTATCGTAAACACATGTTTGTGTATAAGAATGGGTAGTGCTGTTTTTATTAATTTTGTGGGGAAGATAAAAAAAGTGTCACTTAACAGAGCTCATATGCCCTCGGGAAAAACTGTAGCTAAAGGATGAAAACTGAGAGGAATAAAAATCAGCTTTTAAAACGTAGGGGAAATTTAATTTATCCTTAAAAACAGAAAAATTCTTTTTAACACTGGGATTTTTACACCTTTTTCCTATATATTCCTTTTTTGCTTTTAATACTTTTAAGCATTTTTCTCTAAATTAAAAATATAATTAATAAAAAGAACTGTAGAAAGTTTACATTTTATTATAAGTTTAGGTGTTTTTTTTTTTTTTTTTTTTTAGTAAATTTATGGTTGTTAACTGTTCAAGGAAATATTGCAAAATTCAATATGTTCAAGAGTTTCTCTTGAATGTTTCATAATGATGACATGCTCCCTGTTTGTAATTGTGCACGATCCAGCTTTGCAAATAGACATTGTAAATTTTTTCAAGTCTCTTTCAAAAGTTGCAGGATTTAAAAAAAAAAAAACACCCTTAACCTTACCATGCATGATTTTTTTAAATGAGTTAAAAATAAAATTGTAACATCATATGGACTGTTTGATGCTGGGAAAAATATTTTTAAAAACTCAACATGTCGTTTCCAAGAAAAATCATGAAAAAAGTTGAAATTCGAAAAATTAGAATGTCCATTGTATAGCTGTCATAAAGTAATGCAGCCTCATTCTACTTTATTGAGTCGTATGCTACTATTTCTTAATAGTTCTACATTTATTTTGATTGAGCAATAAAAATGACGAGCCATCCAAAATTCGGTAAAAATGTGTTCCGTGAATTGGATGCACACACTATGAATTCATGCTTGTTGGCACAAAAAATAATGTTGCCATTCATTTTTAAAAACTAAAATGTATGTTAAGATGACAGACTTATATTTATTTTAAATGCCTATTTTCTTTTCTGTTCACATATAAAAAAAGGAATGTGCCTTCCGTTTTTCTGAATGATTTGTTTCATTGCAGGTTGGAATCGCTCATCTTAGCTGCCGGGTGATATTAGTGACTGGACTGGAGTATATTCAAGGTGATGACTTCTAGCTCATTGCAGGGTTGGCATGGTTTAAACCAAGGTTTTTTTTTTTAAAGAATAATTTAAAATAATGAATACTACAGATAGAATAAGTTCTGACGTATTTTAAAAGGATCCTTTTAAGTATCAACAATAAGATTTTATGTCCATCTAATAGATACCTTAATGTTTTATAATAATTAAAAATGTATTAATTAAAGCTGAAATACAGGCTGCATTTTAAATGGGTTCTTAAAATAGAGATTTTCTGTTTGAACCACTTATATTTCTAAATCTTAAAAATATCATTTTGAACAACTTATCACCCTTATTATGGATGAAACTAAGAGCAGTATTCCATGTATTATGTAGTAAACAATTATTGTATTATATTATATACTAAGTTTAAAAAAATAGTATCTCTAAGTAAAATTTTAAAATTGAATGATTTCAATGTCCACATAAGTAGCAACAATTGTTTACTTACTTAGTTTTAATTGTTTTCAGAAGGAATATTAATTGTTATTTGAACATTTTATAAATAATTTTATTTATGTGTTATAAAAGGATTTAAAAAAAAAACCTGGTTTAAATGCAAAAAACTTTTTTTTTTTTTTTTTTTTTTACAGAAAAAAAATGCGTTTTTTTTTCAACCCCTGGGTCATTGCTAACAAACAAACTAACAAAAATTGAAAAACTTGCTTCATCGTTCTTTCTTTCTTTTTTTCCTTTTGGTATGAAAATAACTCATATTGATTTTTAAAACAAAAATCTGCTTGTAGACATGAAATTGCATGTTGTGGAGAATTATAGTGAAGTTCAATTCACATAGGATTTTTGTATTACACTAAAACTTAACAGAGCTCATCATCAGTGGGAGCTTTGTAGAAAAGATGCTAATAATGGCAGTGATTAAAAGTTTTTTTTTTAATAAGAGGTGAAATATAATCAAAAAGCAGTTTACTTAAAACATAAAATCATATTAAAGTTCAGATATGTATCTTAAGATAAAATTTGAGCTAAATTCAAGATATTTTAGACTGTATTCTTTTCTCGAAAAAGTACACATTTGACATACGAGTATATACAATAAACTAGCTGTTTTTCACATGTCAACCAAGCAGCATACACACAAACCTAAATAGGGCCAATTGGACTCATAAGACAGCCTGTTATTTATGCAGCTAGAACAAACACCTGAGGGAACTCTATCAGGGGATGAGTTGCAGAGATGGGGGCCCCTCTTCTAAAACCTTCCTTATGCCCTACAAAGCAGCTTTCCTATCATACCACACAAAGAAGGATGTCAAGACAGCCCAAAAATGTTCTAAAGCTGAGGAATACCTATTAGCCCCAGAAGAAATTTATTTTGACCGCTGCCATGGTCATCTTCAATCTCATCTGCAGTTCTTCGGCAATGGCCTTGTGCTTTGTCTCTCTCTCTCTCCTCCCATCGAACCTTCCGCTGTAGGATGCCATCCCACGTGTCGTCCATGCCTGCGTGGACCCTATCATGGATGCTGCCCTCTGTACTTGATATTTCTAATGATTCCAGGATATATGCATGCTATTGTTGAAATTTGTTATTTTCTTAATTCCTTCAAAATCTATTGTAATCAGTTCTTTTATTGCTAAGCGTGGTAAGGCTGTGCACTGTTTATTAAATTGAATGTCGTTAATATGTTCATTTTTAGTCTTTGATTTATTTTTTAGTGACTCCTATATAGCAACCCTTAGTTTTTGTTTCATTAAGAGTTAAGTTAATTTTGCAAATTCCAGCCGTTTCAATAGGGTTAATCATTTCTTTTTCAGATCTTACACATCGGAAGGTAGTATGGTCAGGTTTAATGGGGATGAACACCCCCCCCCCTCCCCAGAGTCGTTATTATTACTATTACTTTTCATAAAATGAGTTACTCTGTCTCTTATTTTAAATTTAAATCAAGTTTTGCGACTTTTTAAACTTAAGAAAGGTCATTTGGGAGCCCCTTTTTTTGTTGGAGGACCGGGCGCTTGCCCTGACTGCCCTGTCAGAAATCAGTCCCTGAACTCTTATTGGATTTCCCACCGTGAGGAAAATGGATCTAATGTCACAAGAGAAAATGCATGTGTTGCACCTTACGATAAAGAAGTTTGAATGCACCCAAAAGCATTTTGAATGCATCTTTAAATTAATTCTATAATGTTTTAGAAATAGATTTGAACGGGATATTAGTTTGATGCGTGTGAACTACAGAAATGAAACATATCTTACACATATATAAACCTATTTTACATAAGTTATAAAATGAATAGATTGATTTCAGATATTAATAAAAGCTTTGTATAACACAGATTTTGAGTATGTAATACAAAAACGTACTGATCATAAGTTTTGAATTTGTATAAATCCAAAAATTAGGTTTCTTACACCTTTCAAAATGAGCAGTCATTTTATCCATCCACTGTAATAGAAAGTGTCAAAAAATACACTGTGATTCTAGTGTTAAAAAGAAGGGGGTGGGAACATCTCCATCCATAAAACTGATTATCTGTAGCATTTCAGTGGTATTTAAATTTTAATTTTAAAACTTGTGTAAGCTATCGCTAATTTGCATGAAACTGTTTACAATAGAATATTATTCATCTTTCAGAGAGCAGAGACGAGTTGACCAAATCCTCCAATTCCCTTTATCCATTCGATTTTCCAGATGGAAAATATCGAAGTTGTTATTCTGCCGTCTACCACTTGGTGACTCACGTGGAAGACATGCATGTGGAGGACACTTTTCAGTATGCACTGGTCAGTATTTCTCATCCTGTGTATTGGTTCAAAATGTAGTCATGCAAAGTAACCTTGCAGCCATTTCAATGTATTAATCTTGAAAATACTGCTTTGAAACTGTTTAAAAAAAAGTATTTCCTTTTATTGTCAGCTTAATTATATTACAATACCAGTTTTATATTGCATGTCTGCCCACTCTACTGGATTTTCTTGGAAACTCTCGAATTTTCGTCATTTTCCCCCACCTCCCATTTAAAGAAAAAAAAAAAAAATCTCATATATTTTCTAAATTTTGAAAAAAATCCCTCAATTTAGGACAGTTGGAGAAGTTTCCCATTGACCAGGAATGCAAGAGATGTTTCTGGAATATTGCATTTTTTGAATGAGTCATGTCTGGTATTTTGATTTTTCCAAGCAAAGAGGAAGTTTTCACTAAAAGTTACGCTCAAGCAAACACTTGTATAGTTTTGATCTTTTCCCATCCTTTGTGTGAATGACTGTTTTTCTTGAGCATTCCTTTATGTGTTTGTGGCATTCTCCAGTGCCAAAGGATCAAAATTCGACCTTTATTTTAATTTCATCTTTTCCAGATTGATGACAATTAAGTTCATCTTAGATTTTTTGCAAGTTGAAATCGATTCTATAGCAGAAACTGTTGAGTTGTGATTCTTAAACTAGGTTTCAAATGCCTCAGTGAAAACAGAGAAAGTCTGTAAAACTCAGGTTTTTTTTTTTCTTTGGGGTTCATTATTTCAGGAAAAGTGGTGATTCTTATAAATCCTAGAAATTTCTAAGTTATCGTGAAAAATTCCCAATTTCCTCCTTCTTCTTTTTTTTTTTTTTTTTAACTGCAGAAATATCTGTTCTTTGAAATAAAACATGTATTATCTTAATTTACAAACGGTTTTATATTTTCTTTCTCAGCTTCAGCTAAATTTCTAAACAGGCTGTATTAAGTTTCATTCTGTTATGGATGTTGGGGGATAAATTTGTACATAGATTTAGAACATAATTAATACAAATGTCAAGTAGTTAAAGTACCGAATAAATTATCTTCTTCATGTGTGCCCTTGAAATTTGTGGAAAGGTATCTGGAAGACTCGGGCAATTTTATTTCAAGTAATGAGTCTGAACCCTGTCATACCAATGAATTATTCTGATTTGTGTACTCTCACCTAGAGTGACTAGGGTTATAGTTGGGTGACCAGCCGCACTTTTTGTGCTCACTGCTGTCTAGGGAATGCAATCCCGCACTGTTTTTCGTTCTGTGGGATTTTGGGATTGAGACTTACAGATCCTGCCAAATAGGCATTTCATTCAGCTGAGAAGTCAATTCAACAGAGAAAAATTGGAAAAAGTAAGATTTTAAACACTATGAAGGTTAACTTTAACAGTAATAATTAATGTTATTTGTGATAATTAGAACAATAAATTACAGAAATATGAAAATTATAGTTGATATTCAGAATAATATACTTAATTCTTAGTAGCTAAAAAAGAATGTAAAAAAGACAATGTAAAGAGACACTCATCTTCCTAGTCTTGATCTTTTAGTAAAATAGTTAAAAGCGTGAATTAAAATAATTAAAACCTAAAATGAAAACTTTTTATTACAGATTTGTGTTAGTTCGCTAAGAGAAATCTAAGTACGAAATATCTCACTGCATTTGGAGATTGGGAAGTGAGCAAAATATTTAGATTACAATATTGGATCCAGACTCCCATTGGAGGATAATTAGAAAAATTAAAATTTGTAATTTTTGGATTCATGTATTGTGAGACAAGATTAGTACATATGCAACAATGTTTGGCCAACGGATGACTGAGAAGCTGGCATAAAATTGTAATAAAAATAATTCATTTCTCAGTTTCAAGCCTAATTCTGCAAGACGCGTCATGAGAGCATTTGTGTGGGATCCAGCAGGATCTCGTTCCTGTCCGTAAAAGAGAAAAAAATAAAATAAATAAAATAAAATATTGTTGAATTATAAATAAATTATTTAATTATTATTTTTATTATTATTATAATTATTATTATTTTATTGTTAACAGTTGTTGAGATTATTGTTAAATTATAAATAGAAAACCCAAGTTAGTTTTCCGTTGGTCCTTCGCCAGCCATATACTTGTTTTGTTATGTTAAAGTTGACACGTAAGTTCCTAAGTGTTTTGACATAGGCCTGACAGTTTTAAAGTGCCTAAAATTGAATGCAAAGAAAAATAAAATGCCTATTACTCATTTATTAACTATTAAGTATTAAATATAAACTTAAAGTAAAACTAAGCCCTTTATTAAAATAAAATACTAAATCAATAAATAAACTGCAGTAATTTCGAATATGTAAACAAACCTTTAATGTTGCTAAGCCTAACTCAAATTGAAATAGCATACTGATATAACTCTTAATGCAAACTTTAACCAAACTTCAAAGAATCACTCAATGTAAACATAAGTTGTATCTAAGTGCTTAAAACAAGTGCTAAGCACCTGGTAGGAGACAGCCAGTGATTGGCTTGTGCTCTAGAAGACACTGAGACTGTCATTCATTTGTTGTTGTTGTTGCAATGTTCAGGTGAACTGCTTAGCAATATCTCATTTGCTTATTTGTTTTACTTGGTTATTTTTCTTGACTATATTACAATAACTGTATAATTGACTGTCAGGACTGTATATATATAGTGGGATGTGTATTCACTCAAACTGTGTGAGCAAGCAACTCTTTATGGCAATATGTCATTGTTTGTTTATTTTTGGAACTTGTAAGTAAGATTTTAAAAGATAATTAAAGTGAAATTGTTTTTTTAAAAGAACTTTGTCATAATAATAAGTTCAAATATCCTAATCCACACCTCTGTCAACAGTTCCTGCGGGATCGGAATTGCATTCCCTGCTGCTCACGTGTGTTCTTTTTGCAGACAGCCCTCCTCCTGCTGATGCTCCTGGACCGTCTTAACTATTTCTCTCCCCTGGATGTCCAGACGCTGCGGGAGCGCCTCCTCAGCTGCAACCTGAACCCAAACAAGGGTGGGGGTTCGGCCCCTTCCACACCCACCCACAAGTCCAGCCGAAGCCCCGTCCACTCTCGCCTCTCCATCAACTCCGTGGATGATAGCGAGGTCGTATGCACCCTGACTCCGGAGCTGTTTGTGGGGGGGCTGCTCCTGCGCCACATCCTCCAACTGGTGTGCAATGCCAATGCCATCACGGAGCTGCAAACCATCCCACAGCCCGGGGGATCGGTCCTCAACCAGAGGCAGGTCAAAGTGGCCACGGGCATCTTCCCAACGGCTAGCCTCATGAACCACTCCTGCAATCCGACGGTCATCTCCAGGTAATGACATCTGTCCCTTTCCAGCACATAATTCACCCAATATGTTTTCTGTATCCTTTTCCAGCAACAGGCATAAATTTAGGGATGCCACTTTTTCTGCCAATCAGCAAATTTCTGCTTTTTTTTTTATTTTTTATTTTTTTTAATCACTGCATGTTCAGTAGAATTCTAAAAATTCCAATGTTTTTGTTTTCCCAACAGTAATTAAATATTAATTTCCAGTATCTCATTGTCAATCTTTTTCTTTTCCTCTTGTAAATAAATATTTTTCTTTTAGCCTTCCTTTATTTAAATCCCCAGTGCTGTAAGAATACAAATGAACTGTTGTTTCAAATTTAAATTACTTTTCCAAAGAAATCAGTAGAGAATAAACTTCACGAAGAAGAACAGGTTCAGATATGAAAAGAAAATAGTGTAAAATAATTAAAGTAAAAGTTGAAACGAAGAGTATTTTGCCAAAAAAAAAAAAAAATAATAATATTAGTAAAGAAAACAAAAAATAACGTTTACTTGTTTTTTACTTTTTTCTCCTCATAATGACATACTTTCTTTGAAATTGTGCTTTTCAGCTATGTAATTTATTGTCTTTCTTTCTTTCTTTTCTTTCTTTTTGTCATTTCCACTTTTTTTTTTTTTGGCTTAGGATTTCCTCTTTTTCCACTTTTTTTAAAATTTATTTTTTATTCATGCATCATTTCCTCTTTTTTGTTATTTTTTTAGTGGCATCACTGATCTATTTGTCTATTGTTGTATAACCATTAAATTTTCTCTTACCTATACTTAGAATCAAACTTAATCAATATCCATTTCATAGTTCTGCCTGTTAAAATAGGTTCATTTCCCATAATTCACGTTTGTCACTGTAATTGGTACAAATGTGTTGCTAAAACATTTCCAAGTGAAAGACTCACTGGAACCTCTTGTTTTAAACACTTAAGTAGTGCTGTAGAATGAGTCCATGGACTGCCCTACGGAGTTTGGGGGTTACTTTCTAAGAGGACATCTGGCAACATTCCTACTGTCTTGGAAAACTCTATCATGAATCCATACAACGTGAATTGGGTTAAGAAGTTTTTCTGCATTTCTTTTTTAAACGACATCGGGACGGGTCCATGTCATGTTGCACATAACATTGTACTTAGTTAAACATAGCATACTTTGTATATTATGTTGCGATATAAAGATAAATATAGGTTGACTTAAACTGCTTTGCAATGTCCTGAGAGAAGAAAAATCGCATTGGAAGATTGGAATTCAGGGGCAGTGCACAATTTATGAAAGAAAACAATGACTGCCTATATACCTAATACTTTTTCCATTGTTGTTATTGAATAGCACCTTACCAGCTTTGTTGGAACCTATCTCTGAACCTTTTTAGGATGAAAGGCTGAAATTTTGTACGTCACTCCATTCATGTATGGAGCGCGTTTTACTTTCTGGCCAATTCTTTCTTTGGAGGCTGTGTAAAAATATAAATTTAATATCGGTTGGATCTTCGGAAATTTTAATGGATACCCTAAAATTCTGTACCTTTTTTTTATGTAACTTTGTAATTTATTGTGTAGGTCTATGATAACATTTAAAAATAAGTCTAGGCCAGTGTTTTTGGGAAACCTTGTATGCACGAAACAGTTCATTTTTCTGCTCCAAAAATCTGGATGGCGGCTCCCCATTGAGAATTCTTTTTGCTCCAAAAGGCCAGATTTTTCGTCCAAAATGTACATTTTTCTGCTCCATAATTTCTTTGAAACATTCTTGGGCCACTGGCATCCCTTCAGCTGTTTGACATTTTATTTCCTCCACATGTGTGACAACCTATCCAGGATGGCAGGTCCTCTGTAGCTGCACAGGAGCGATGAGACTGGCTCGTGCTCTGTGATTAACGGCTGTGAGAAATGTCTCCTTTATCAAACAGACTCCTTGTCAACCGATTTTAAAAGTGAGAGAAATAAACTCATTATTATTACTGGATCAACTTGGATAGAAAGGATTGGAAAGTGCATGAAGAGTTGGCTATTCTATGTGTCCTTCATTTCCACAAACGGCAAAATTTAGGCCACAAATGGCAAAATCATTGACTTTATGGATCTATTAGCTGAAATTTTGGGCTGGGGCGGGCTCCAATTAAAAGTCCTCGGGCTCAGGCTTCAAAAAATGACTCCGAACTCATCTCTCATGCACATGAATGAGCCCCTTTGCTATTAGAGGAAGCATCCTCCACTGTCCAAAAAAATCAAAACTGTTGCGAGATCTTGATTCATCCTACAGGATGGATACCTATCCATAGTCAGATACTTTATTTTCCTCATATATGAAATTGGATGAAGTGTACTTCATTTTAATAAGATGGATTTTAAAATGAGGATCCAGCAGCTACAATGACTTTAAATACAACAGCAACAACAACAAGGAAAAAAAAAAAAGAAACAAATAAAAAAAAGATACTTGGGAAAATGTCTTTTCAAAGAATACTGAGCCATTTTTCTAAGATGAGCATAATTATGTTATAAGACCCTCCAAACGTGTATAATATCTTGGATAATCATTTGCCGTTCGAAAATTTTTAAATAATGAGGCTGCATGCAAAAGGGTGATTTATGTATCTATTTTTTGCCAGATTTCAACTGATTTTTTTTTTTTTTTGGGCCCCACTGTTGAAATAAATTACACACACTTTGAATAGCCTCTAATGAGAGTGTTTCTGTTCAGTTTTTATAGGAATGTGCTCATCGTTCGTGCCATTAGTGACGTAGAGGAAGGACAACAAATTTACAACTGTTATGGTGAGTAGGATGTGTTGTTTTATGCTATTTTAAAGTGCCCATGTGAATGGCTGGGCAATATCAATATATAAATCATTAAAATGGGATGTATCGATTTGATTGTAGCATTGTCCATCTAATTTATAAATTTCAGAAACATACATTTCAGAAACAAAGTATTTAATCTTTAAAAGTAGATAAAAACACATTAAAAGCCGTCAGTAGCACTTTTGGTGGCAGCCACCACCTTCCTCAGCTCTGGTCTCAAAATGCCTTGCTCTCTTCCTCAGTATAGCATTCCATCCAGGATCTATCTGCGCATGCATCATGTCATTTATAGTGCCATCTGTTGTTATAATCTGCAAAGCCTCCATGTTTAGGGCATAATAGTTATTATTATTATTATTATTTTTTTAAAATAACTATTATGTCCTATGGCTTTGCAGATTATAACAACAGATGGCGCTATAAATAACATGATGCATGCACAGGTAGATTCTGGATGGAACGCTATACTGAGGAAGAGAGCAAGGCATTTTGAGACCAGAGCTGAGAAAGGTGGTGGCTGCCACTGAAAGTGCTACTGACAGCTTTTAATGTGTTTTTATCTACTTTTAAAGCTTTTAATTCTGTCCGTCCTATTGCTTTTAAATGAAAAAACATCAAAGTATTTTGACAAAAGTGTAAAAGGAGATAAAATCTTATTAAAAAGTTAAAATGACCTTGAAATCCTTTTAAAATAGCCCTTTCGGTGGCCACCTCACCACCCTCCTCAGTCTTGCTGTTGCGCACGGATCTGCTTTCATTTAGAATCACTTTCCATCCTGGATCTATTACAGCGTACGTGGTATCATGAATGGCACTATCTGTTAGGATTGGAAGAGCTTCCATTTAGAGTCAGCAGTGAGTACTGTCATGTTGGTTTTTTTCGTGTGTGTGTGTGTCATAGAGATATCAATACAAAGAGATGGCATTCGCTATCTTCAGCATTGGACAAAATGAAGTCACTGTGTCGGTCTAAGTAGGGTGGAGCATTGAGTGGGTTTCTTTTTTTTTAAATAACGGTAAAAGATGCGTGGTTTTACGGATTAATAAGTAAAAATGTACAATTATAGGTCACGCAATAGTTCCAAATTCAAAATCTTAGCATTCTGCAGTTAAAAGTGTGACAGCCATGTCCAATAGGTTATCATTGTTGGCACCCCCACTTTGGCGACATGACTTCTTTAAAATGAGAACTGTGCCACCCTCGAATAACGCAGTCCTATTGCAGTGGGGTCTAAGCAATAGGCCTGATCGGTTACAGTTTCGGCTTCACTGTCCGATAGCGAATGCCATCTCCTTATATTCATATCTGTATGGTGTGTGTTCTTATTTTGTGTTTTTTCCCCTTGTTTTATTTTATTTTTATCCTTACTTTTTTTTATCGACACTCCTTTTTTTTGACCCCTTCTTTATTCTCCGTGGTTTGTTGATTTTTCTCATTGTAATGCGAGAAAATAATCTGCACTGTTCACTGTCATTGTGAAACGCAGGAGGTATTCCATGCATCCTGTCCGTCATGAGATTCCTGTCCTGTTACTTTCATAACATGCCTATTTTCTGCTTAAAAACCAGCATTATTTTATTTTTTTCATATAAAATGACTCATTATTCAAAATTAATTTTTCTCTGTCTATTAATTATTGAATACTTTAAAAAGTCATTTAATTCTTTTTATCTATTACTTAGCATTCTGTTCTTAAAAATCGGCTTCTTTTCCTGCAGTTTTATCTCAAAACCAAAAGTTGTCACATGTAGTATTATTATTTTCTTCTTTTCTCTCGTTGCTCATGCAGCTTTTTTTTCCTTATTGGCTTTCAACTTGAAAACTACATGTATCATGATGTCACTTCTGCTTTCGAATGTTTGACACATTTCGAGTGCCTTCTTTGTGGCTGCACATTTTCTGTCTAAAGGGAGTGGATGGTTATTTTCTAAGAGTTGTCATGAGTAGACAGCTAAAGGGCAGGCAGGAGCTCTCCCTCTCTCTGGGCGAAGGTTTTAGCCCAGCTCTGATCCAAGAGGCTCCTTTTTGTGTTGAAATCCTACATAACCTTTATTTTGTGTATAAAAATAATGATGCCTATTGGATTTTCTTATGAATGGTAACAGTAACAAAAGGGAAATTCATTAAACTCCTGTTTCTTTCTCTCTTTTTTTTTTTTTTTTTGGACGTGTGCCTGTTAATGGGTTCCCCTGATAGAAATGTGTTCAGCACAGAAATTTCATCGAGATAATCTTTTACATAAGAAAGGATCGCTGCCATTTTAGTCATTTCATTTTCTGCAAAATGGGAGCTGTTTCTCAGGGGTGGGGCTGTGCTGTGTCGCTGATGCTTCTAGTGCTTTTTTTTCTCTCCTGAATGATTAAGCTTCAGTTTTTATCGGCTATCAGCATACCTAACTGTCATTTTGTATTGAGTGCAATGGTCTTTTGTACTTCTTTCAGTCATTTAAACAAAAATACATCATCATCGTTACATATTTCTCATCTACCACTATTTTACAAAATATTCATGGGCTGCGAAAGTAATAACACACAACACATCCAAACTAAGAAAAAAAAAAAATCGCAGTGGCCTGGATTCAAAATAACCTCTTTGCAACCCCCGCCCTATGACATAGGAATGGATTCTGCAAGTTGTTAAAGAAAGTTCTGATCGTGCACTCCTCCTCAGTTTGTTGGGTCGCAGTTCTTGGATGTCCCCAATGTTACTGAAACAGTCTCCTTTTAACCCTTTGAGGCGCAACCCTTTCCCAATGCTGAAAAAAGGGCACCCGTTGCCATCGCTCGACTTAACAACCAGCAAAATGGCGGACGATCGAAACGTTCATCGCGTGCCACAGATCGAGAGACCCTTTTTTGACGACAGCTGGCTGTGACAGCACAGCCAGCTGTCGTCAAAAAAGGTCTCTCGATCTGTGGCAGCGTGATGAACGTTTTAATCGTCCGCCCTCTTGTTGGTAGTTAAGTCGAGCGATGGCAACGGGTGTCCTTTTTTCAGCATGGGGCCATCTATCCAGCTGTTCTCGCATTCTTCCATTTTTCAGCCAATGTCAGTGCTGTTAAAAAGAATCGTGACCCTTTTTGGACGGGAAAGGACGTGCTCAAAAGTAAAGTATTCTCGTGGAGCAATGTTACCCGCCACTAATTTTATAGAAATCCAATCTTTCTTCGTGACTGGCAAAAGTCAAAACATCAGAGTTGGGTGTTCCCAGAGCGGGAACACTGCGCGTTAAAGGGTTAAAGCCTGTTTTGGAAATAGGAAAGAGGTCTAGGGGTGCCAGGTGAATAGGGTGGGTGTTTATGCACGCAGATCTGTTTGTATGCCGAAAACTGTTTTATGTGTACTGCACAGTGCGTCGTCTTGCGATGAACACACTGGAGGAGGTAGGTGCACCCTCAAGACTCACTGCATTCTTCTAATAACTTGTAGAATCCATGTAAACATTGTTTGGAGGTACAAGGTACAACTGCAAAATTGAAATAAAATTCTTTGTGAGCAACTAATGGAAACTTTTGGGGAGCGAAAAATCAGTCGTTAAGAGAGGGGGTCGCTCAAAGAAGCATGAACATTGGATAGCCAAGAAAAAAAAATTTGTTTATTTTGTTTATGAGATGGCATACTAATGCATAAGTAATTATAAAAACGCATTTTTAAAATTTAAATTTTAATAAAACATTTAGAAATTTCAGATTACTTCATTCTTTTTTCTCTCTCCAAGAGTACCTGTCTCTGTTTTATTTTTTTACATCTGAGAAAAGAGCATGTATCCTGCTACTTTTCATGCATTCCGAATGGGCCATCCTAAAATCTATTTTCTTCAAAATTTGCTTTTTTGGTTTTCCCCTCAACCAAAAGAAATTGTCAACGTCTCCGAACCGAATTTCCTTTTTTTTTTGTGTGACTTGATCTTGAGAGTGTGCTGCTTCAACAGTAAAATCACCCATTTCTTGGACATGTCTCTTGGACAAGATTTATATGTAATGTATGTGTGTAGATTTGTACATAATGTGTAACGTGTACTGGATCGGATGTCGATTGGCAGTAGAACCACTGCTTTGGAATTTTGTTTTTGTTTATTTTACTTCCAGAAAAATGCAAAAAAAATTTGGATGGTGAACCAGGACCGGTCACTTAGGGAGAGTTGTGGCGTCTCTTCTAGAGGATCTTTTAACATTAAGTAGATAGGGTAAAAACTCTGTGCTTTTAAAAATAGGTAGCTGGAGGAGGGGGGTCCTTGAGGGGGGTTGCTCATAAAAATTTTACCGTAATAACTATTTGTGTTAGTGCTAAATACGTAACAAGGTAGAAGTTTCACTCTAATACTATTTGCCTGTTACACATTTAGTACATTGTGTAAGTACGGAAAAAACACTCAAAATACTGGTGTTAAACAATAAAATAAATAGAACCTTACACAGTGTCACAAAACAGTGGGAACTCTTTTCAACCAGTGGGAACATCGGTTCCCACTGTTTTGGGAGACGAAGGGCTTTGACTGAGAAAGACAGAGCGAATTTTCAGTCAAAACGATCGTATCTTTCTGTAAGTATCATTTTATGTGTGTTTTTTATGCAAAATTTTTATTTATTTTACATTGTGTAAATGTTCTCCCCCCCCTCCCCCACACACACACATAAAAAAAAAAAAATCTGGTTCTGAAGACAAATATGAATGAAAAACTTTGTGCAAAGCAGGCAGAATATTTACAAAATAGTAGGAAAGCACTCGCTTTAGTCCCTACTTTGTGGTTTCGTGCAGAGACGAGCTTTTGTACCTCTCAAAACATATGCATGTATTTTTATTCTTCTCGGTTTTGACCCGTGGTCATTGCCTGACTATAATTAATATTTTTAAAATGCATTTATTTTGTACAATATTATTAAAAAAAAAAAATACTGGGTATTAAAGTTTCCCTATAAACAGCATTCTACAGCTGAAATGGGTAAGCGGATGGCCGCCCAGTTGGACATGCAGACTGTGCACGAGATTCGCTCCAGGAAGTTTTTTTTTTTATAAAGATTCAATCAAAAAATGTCTACTGGATAGCACTTCACATGATGAAATCAGCTTTAAAAGGACCCAAATAAGTTTTAAAAAGGCTAAAAGCTATTGAATAAATCTTGAAATGGTCTTTACATATCAAACTAGCCATTTCTATTGTTAAATTAGCTGTTTTCGATACAAAGTGCCACCTAGTGGAAATGTTTTGAACTAATTTTCTTTTTTTGGAAATTCCTTGAGCGCATCTGCTGTGTTGTCTATATACCCAATTTTCTTACAATCCATCCACCCGTTTTAGCTGTAGAGCCCTTTTTATAAAGAACGTTAATTATAGCCACCCTGTATATATAGAAAAAAATTACTTGGCAAAAGTTAGCTAAATCTTCACATGCAAACCACCAAAACTGTGATAAAAGATGCTTTTAATCGCCAAAAGGCTTCTGTAAAAAGCCCAATGTATGCCAGCATTAGCGATTCCCAAATTGCTTTATCGAGTTCTGCTACTGTTGCTTTAAAAAATATTTTAATCGCCAAAGCGAAGCTAACTCTCCACATAAAATACGTAACAACTGTAATGGAAAGGGTGTTTTACCAGCCAAATGACTTCACCCAGTGCACCAGAGAAGCAATGTTCCAATTTGCTTTTGAAATCATTGTTAACGCTTATTATTACAAGATTTTTCTGAAAAAGTTATTATTTTGATTGTAAGTTGCTTTTTTTTTTTGTGAATATACAAAATATTGTTTGCAATCATCCAATACAGAAAATATATATTTTATAAATTCATTTATTAAAGTATAATGCCAATTTTTTTCCCTCACTTTGGCATCTACTTCTGCTAGTAATGTTGCCATCGAGTAGCCATACTATAAACGCCAGCCGATAATTTAAAGGCAAAACTCTTTAGCCAACTTAATTTTCAAGAAAAATTAAATGTATTGCTTGCCTGAGTAAATGCCATCGCACGCTATTGATTCTGACACTGATTTTCATCCATGATATGGCTGACTTTTCTCATTGACAGGTCCACATTATCGTCGAATGCCACGCGAGGATCGACAGCGAGCTCTGCTAGAACAGTATTTTTTTATTTGTGAATGTGAAGCATGTGTCAATGAAGATGAACGGGAACAAAGATTTCAGGTAATTATGAAAAGTTGCGAAGGGAGTGACTCCATTTTTCCCATGTTACAAATCTTGTAAATGATGTAGATTTTGGCTCTTGGGCAAGATATTTTGCATGCAATGTTTTGCACTCAGTCAGGTGATTATTCCAGTGTTTTGTCAATCTTAAAAAACATGCTTATGTAATACTAGAAATTTCTGGGAGGCCACTGAAACTATAAAAAACACTAACAACTTAAAAATACAGGGATGCCACTTTTCTGCTGAACAGTGGATTTCTATTTTATTTTGTTTTCTTATCATTCTGTGTATTCAGCAGAATTTTAAAAATTCCACAGTATTTCTATTTATTTTTCAGCAGTAATTAATTAAGTATTAATTTTCAGCATCTGAATTTGAATGTTTTTCCATCCGTCTTGAAAATTAATATTTTTCTTTTAGCATTTCTTTATTTGAATCTCCAGTGGTGTAAGGATAAAAATTAACTCTATTTAAAATTTAAATTATTTTTTTTTCAAAGAAACCAATAACGGAAAAACTCTATGATAAAGGACAGTTCAGATATGAATGAAAATTGTGTAAAATAGCTCAATTAAAAGTTTAAAGAAAGAATACTGTCGACTTTCTGAAATCCGTAACACTCTATAATCCGCGATAATTTTTAGATGTAAACAGTGAAATTTGCAGTTAACAGTTAAGTAACACTAGGAAATTACGGGTGAGTTGAGTTGTAGAATTAAAAGGAATTTTATGCTATTTTTCATATTTTTTGCATATATCTAATTAAAATTGTTCTTTTAACCCATCTAACAAAGTCTGAGCAGTAAAATAAAAGCATGATTAGCTGACAGAAAAGATTCTGAGAGACAATCTCGCACACTCAGTTAAAGAAACGTGTATTATTTTGATTTTCATTTTTTATTGAAAGAAAGGGAAATTTTCAAAAAATTTCTCTTGAAGAAGGCTTATCTTTAGGCTATAAATATTTAGAATTCATCCAAAATTATTCATTGGCATCACCACAAGAAATAATGACTATAAACAGACTGCAGGAAAAAATATTTAAACACAAATCAAAAGCCCTAAAAGAAACAACAATTGATTCCATGTTTGCAAAATTAAAAAAATAGTAATATAAAATTAAAGTATGAAAGTTTAAGCCTTCTTTAAGAAAAATTTCAGTCTGCAAAAGTTTTGTAAAATAAAATTAATTTTTTTTCATATATTTTAATAAATTCTTTAATAATTAAACTAAGTGTGACAGTATAATTAATTTCAGCCATTAAAAATGTTCTGTTGCTTCATAACTATAGTAAGAAAAAATGTAAGCAAAACAATGATCTGTAATCCGCAAAATTCTATAATCCGCAAACCCCTTGGTCCCAAGGTGTGCGGATTTCAGAGAGTCTACTGTATTTTGTCAATAAAATAAAATATATATATGAAACCAGAAAAAAAAGGAACTTGTTTTTTACATTTTTTCCCTTACATTATATGCTTGTTTTGAATTTACATACATACTTGTTTTGAAATGTAATTTGAAAGCTATGTAATTTATTATTTTTGTTGTTGCTGTTATAATTTCCACTTTTTCTTATTTGCTTTATTCGCATATGATTTTCTCTTTTTCCACTATTCTTTTAAAAATTCATACATGATTTCCTCTTTTCTGCTGTTTTATAAGGCATTACACTGAAATTATTTATTATCTTCTCTCGGGGTTTTTGAAGAGTGCAAAAATGAGTGTGTTTATCTTACTGGTGAATTGGACATTAAAATTTGTACTGTTGTTTGAACTGTATTTAAATTAAATTTTTGTTTTCAAACTCTAAGTGCATTCAATCCAACAAACCTGTGTGTAACGATGTAGATAAATTGTGCTGACATTTTAATTATTTTTTTATTTTACACTTTCCAGTTTTATGAGATTCAATCCAGTATTTTATTCTTAATTTTTCTTATTGCAAAAACATATATTAGTGTTTCAAAAACTCTTAAAATTTTAATATTATTTTAAGAATTTCTCATTAATCAGTAATATTTGAGCATGTTCAAGATAGGTACATAAATTTTTTTGGAGTACATAATGTGAGCTATTGCTACTTCCAATATGTTTGTTGTTTTGCTACTTCGATTAACCAGCTTGATGAAGAAAATGAAATCGGTGAAAATAGTTTGAATATTATTATCTCTTAAACTATTTGGAAAAATTGTATTAGTTAAGATATATATATATATATATATATATATATATGTATTTATATATGTATATATATGTATTTATATATATATATATGTATTTATACCTATAAAAATGTTTCTAGGATCTAAAAATTCATTTTACCAGCTACAAAACTTTGTAAATTCTTTAACCTGTAGGCATATCAACCTTAGGGGATTTTTGGGTCTACTTTGGGAAAACAATTATGTTTCAGAATGTTTTATAATGGATGGCTTTGGTATGCTTTATCTTTCCTGTTCAATATTAAACTTGCTAATTAACTGTTCAGAAAGTAGTCACAGTTATTGTAGCTTTAAGGGTATTGCGTTTCTGTACAAGTATTTATTTAGATTTTGATTCAAAATATAAGAGGAATTTATAGAATGACGAGATTTTTAACACTTATGACTTTCACCTGTATGTATGTAATGAAAACTTGTTATTCAATTTTCACCACTTTCAGGAGCTCCTAAAAGAATTTGAATGCATTTTAGTCTATAGACACCCATTGTTTTTTAAACATTCTGAGAGTCTCTCAAATGCCTTTTAAGCATTTGAGAGATTCTCATTTATGAATCTGAGTTTAGATCCTAAGCATAAGAGAAGCATCTCCTGAATATTGGTACCTTTTGTAAACTGCTAATGACCACTGCAAAAATTTTTGTATTTCAGATTCAGCATCTCTGTCCATGAAATCTATTTTAAACCTTTGATCCGCTTGAAATGTAATTTGTGATATCCTATTCTTTTTTTTTTGTTTGTTTGTTTGTTTGATTTCATTTTTTTAAATATGCTTTTTATTAAGGTATGAAAAACTTCCGACTTTCAGTCTTCCTTCTTTTGAATGACAATTTCTTTTTTAACATTTTTTATTTAAATCTCCAATGTTGTAAGACTCAAAATATTCTATATTCATATTAATTTTTTAGAAGTCTATGATATTAAAATACAATTTTTGAGAGTTAAGCTGATTTTCATGTTCAAATCTAACTAAAAGATATGTATGTGTTTGTGAAAGATTTATTGACAAATGTCTATAGGTTGCATTTGATGAACTCAATTTAGGTGCACATGTTATGGGTGACTGCCATGCATACTGTAAAGATTTTAGCATCTGCAAGACTATAATTTTTTTATAGGGCTACAAAAAGCACTCTTATACATTACACCCTGTTGACTCCAATTACTATTTGAATGATTCACCCGTTCACATTAATTTAAACTCTTAATAATGATCAAGAACTCAAGTAGCATCCCTTCAGAGTTTTAAAAATAGAATATTTGTGGACGTTGTTGTGATGAAATACACTTGCATCTTTAATAGATTGCATCCAATTTCTGTTTTAGGCCCTGCGTTGTTCATTCTGTAATGGTCCCCTGCGTGCACCTGACACTGCAAATAGGGCGTCTTGTTTAGACTGTGACAAGAGCCAAGACTGCGCTGCTCAACTGCAGGTAACTGTTTTGGTTACTTTTCTGTCAATGAGAAGGACCTAAATTTTATCAGGAATCCATATATACCCTGTATCTTGGCATATAACACGCACTTTCAACTTCAAAAAATGACTTTGCATGCTTGTTATATGCTGAATGTAAGATGGCTAATATAAAAAACTTATAAATGAACATTACAAATATGCATTGCATTACGAAAGATGATTAATATCGTAAGACACATCTTCAAATGACTGCTGCGTGGTATACCTCGGCGTTTATATACTGTAATGCTATTGTATACAAATGTAGATCAAATAGTGTATTTAATTGTGATTATTTCCCCCCCTCGTGTCTGTAATGTGGAATGCTTGATTTTTCAGAAAGTTTTTTCTGCTCACGATCTGTTTGTTCAAGGATTGCAACTTGCCGCTAAAGGAAATTTCAAAGGTAATTATTGTATTGTTCTTATTTCACCTTTTTGTACCAGAAGAAAGGCAGCTCACAACTCAAAAAGAGGGTCTTTGAGACCTGTGTCCGTCTCTCTTTTCCATACTTGCCAACTTTTATACTTTTTGTATAAAACGTGTGCTTTTTTAAAGAGTTTTATGCAGAGTTAGAAATAAGTGGTCGTTAGTCGTATTTTGCACCCAGAAATTTAAGTTTGATGACCATGAAATAATACCAGGTCGTCGTTTTTGACACCTAACTAAAAAAAAAAAAAAACTTAGCAAAGCTACTGATCAATGACCATCGCTATAACATGCCTGACACATTCGGAATATTTCTAAAGGTTTATCACCCATCGTCCTTCAAACCCTATTTTCTGTTTCCTGATTGCTGCACATCGTCTTTTGTGCTTCAAAAATATTTCCACTTTGCATGTTGTAAAAAAAATTTAGAGCTAAAATATTTTTGCGGCATAACACAGGCCCACTTCAAGCCTATGTGGCACCGACATGCAAATGTCTAATGAGCACTAGGAGGAAAATGGCCTATCCTTGATGGGTTTGAAGGGGTGAGGGGGTGGCAAGACCTGAATACCAATTCAGAATTACAAAGTCATTATTATCAGAAATCTCATTTATCTAGGGTAATTTATCTGATTTTGAGACCCCAGACTAGTGTCCCCGCTTACCCATGTGATAGTTGGGCTCTGTTTTTGCCATAAATATAATGAAACCTTACATTTGTTTGTTTTTTTCAGGAAAATTATTTTTTTCCCCTGGGTTTCTTTTGTTTGCTTATTTCCTTTTTTCCCCTTTAAAGGTAGAACTCAGTGCCTTTTTAGCTTGCCGATGGTGCGTGCCGCATGACATTGCACGTATGGACGGCACAGAGTGTCTGCATAGGATGCAGAATTTTATAAAAGTGCAGTATTTTGCAGCTCTTGACTTTTTTTTAATATTGCAGTATTTTTATTATTAATAATTTCCTTGCGGCATTTTCCTGCATTTAACATTGCACATATTTACTTTCCTACTTTAACATGTATATATTTATTAACCAAACTTTAATCAGTATTCGTACTTGGCTATGATTTGATACAATAAGTAATTAATTTCAAAATTATGCCTAAGTAGATCATTTTGGTAACTAAGATAAAATAGTTGGGTGCATTGACACCTCACTTAAATATCTTAATTTCTAACCCTGGTTTTACGATTTTACACTAAATGCCTATTTTTTAATAAATTTTGAAGTTGTTTTACTTTTTCATAAAATTTTGAAATGAAATCACACCACATATTTTCTTTTGATGTGATTTTATCTAATCTTAAAATTTAGAGACGAATCATAAAATTTTTCATTCAAGAGTTTCCCGTGGTTTTGCTTATTCTAAATTTACCGGATTTTCAGATTTTCCTTTTTAGATCGACTCATTCTGCTGTTTGGCAGGAAACATTTTGTTGGATATGCTCCAGCATCTTTATTTTAATCCTTTTCCATCTGTCTTGAAAACAAATATTTTTCTTTTGGTATTTTTTTATTGGAACCTCCAATTTCATATGAGTAAAAATTGATTATTATTTCAACTTTAAATTATTTTTAAATGCTTTTTTTAAATTTAAAATGGGAAATAAAAATTTGATTGAAAAGGGCAGGCTCAAATATAAATGAAAATTCTACAAAATAATAGTAATGAAAATGTAACAGAGAATGTTTTTATTATAAAAAAAGAAATGTTTATATTTGAGCCTAAAAATAAAAAAGAAACCTTTCATGTTGGTTTTTTTTTGGGGGGGGAAGTGTCATTTTACAAGATTGTCTTATATGAAACAACTGTTTTTGACAACTGAACAATCTGATCTATTTAAAATTATGTAAATTGTGTGTTTAGAGAGAGAGAGAGAGTATGAATGGGTGTTTTTATGAAAATTATTAAATTAAACTTTAATTTTTTTTTCTTTGCAGAAATATACCTAAGTGTGAGTTAAATGTGTATGTTATGTTAGTATAATTTTAATATTTTATTTAATTTAAAATATGTAAATTATTAAAACTTAAAAAAGATTGTCTCGTGAGCTTATTGATTGAAGCATTAAAAATGCTATTTTAATGCTGCTTTGTAAAAGTTATTAAAAGTGTCTTTTACTAATATTTGGCAAAAACATTTTAAAATAATGATTTGCACGCTATTTTACCCCTTGGGAATTTCAAAAGTTGACAAGTATGCTTTTCAAGTAGGACTTTAGACTTTCTTTTTTTAAAAAGGGATTTTCCCCAACATTATGCTACATAATTTTTCTGTACAGTGAGTGTTCTTTTAAAAAGGTCCTTTCTTCGCCTCGGGTATTTCTCCCTGCACTGTCTATGATTAATAGAATATTAGAACAAATATTTGAGTACAAAATACGTTTATCCAATTTTTGTCCATTCTGTGGTTTTGTCTGCTTTCTTTCTCTCTCCCGTCCCATTTCAATGCATACCTATTAAAAAATTATCTGTGATGGGTGCTCCTGGGTATAAAAAACTATCTATGTATTAAATCTTCGTAACCAGTTTAAGGCTGTCATTCAAAGGAGCAGAAGGTGCTTCAGAGGCTTGGTACACAAAACTAATTCCACCAGAGACTGAAAAAATTCAGGTTAGTTTTTTGTAAGCTGCACTATACAGTATTATAGATGAAAAAATGGTGCCTTTTTAATTAAACTTTCAAAAAAGTTAAAAATTCTTAACCTTGGGATTGCACAGCAACATTGACACATTTTGCAGATTCTTAATCTTTTTTAGAATTTTTTAAGTTTCATAATAATGGATATAGGCTTATCCATTATTAGAATGTCTTGTGCAACTTGTGAAGAGACATCCTAAAATGGTTCATGTTTCTGATGTAATCTATTTATTTCTATTTACGTACCAAAATCACATGATTTAGTGCTTCTAATTTCTGATGCATTAGCTGCCAGTGAGGCTTATGCTGACATAAACGAAACATGTTCTTAAATATGGGTGTTTTTTAATGCAAAGAAATAGTAAAACAGCTAATCAAGAATTATTAAGGATAACTGGAATAGTAATAATTGTTTTGATTTTAATTGGGCTCCTAATAATATATAAATCTTACTTACCTAATGTTCCTTTAATATTCATAAAAATATCAGACATTCCAAGTCTCTGAATTCTGACAAAAGTCTCAATTTTTTTTAAAACCTATTTTGGGCGTGAGGCTTCTTAAGGACTTATTCAGAAATTGCAAAAAGTCCCTAATTTTCTTCATCCTCTTTGCAAGATCAAATCTTGTTCCTTTTATGTTGATCAGGCTGAACAACCTGGGGGCATTGGATTTGAAATAATGTGTGCTGAAGTTGTTATAAAAAATTAAATCACATATATACCTAAATATTCTTATGCTCATTATTTATCTGGGAATTCAAAGGTGCATGAAATTAATAAAAGTATCTTTTGGTGCAAAATTAGATATTCCAAATTTTATTGTTATAAGATATCGTTATATACTTTTTAGGTATGAATAGTTTATCTCATATGTATTTTGATGAATGTTTTACATTTTCTGATAGTTCTTTGGACAGAATTTTGAAATTGAATTTCTTGACACATTTATGTGCAACTCATATAATGGGATATTGCTAAGTTTGTATAGACATACATGATTCCTTAAAACAGAAACCAATTATTTTGTCTACATTGATTATGCCATAAATATAGGCATGAGAAAACTTTTGACTTTGAAAAGCGGGAAATCCCAAGTTTCTTATTTTGAAAACTTGGCACATCTGAAACAGGAATAACTTCTCAAATAGCTGATTTTAAATTCTGTTACGAAACCACAGCTGGATTTATATATTTTCATTATTGCTTATGAGATTCTTTGTTGAAATTGATCTGTTTCTTTTATACTGAATCGAGTGCATTTTGAATACCTTAAAATGCACTCAAAAACAGCTTTTCTTTTTGTTGACACATGCATGTTTTAATATCTTGTTCCCTCTTCCTACAGATGCATTGGAGCGATTGAAAAAATGCCATAAACTACGGGAGAAAACTATGTACAAATATAACAGACAACTTTCTGAAGTTTTGGATCAGTTGGCATGTTGCTATGCATCCTTAGGTAACAATGAGGCCCTGTTTTAGACTTATATTTTTCAATTATGAATGTTGACAGTTATTTCGTTGTATTGTACTGTTTTTTTATACATGTATTTTTCTTTGCTAAAGTTGAATATAAATGCAAAAATGACCCACCTCGCTCGGTTTGTAGGATGGACACCGTGAAACTTCTCGGGAGTGACCACCCTCCATTCCATGAAAAATGGGTCATTAAGGGAGGTGGTCACTGAAAGAAGTACAAACATTGGATAGCCAAGAAAAATAGGCTTAAAATTAGTGTCGGTTTTGTTATTTATGAAACTGTGTACTAGTCCATAGTAATACCGTATACTCATTATACAAGCCTATTTTTAAAATTTAATAAAATATTTAGAAATTCCTGATTGTTTCATTCTTTTTTCTCTTTCTGAGACTACTTGCCTCTCTTTCTACTTTATTTGACAAAAGACTTGATATTCGTCATGCATTCTGAATTGGACATGATAAAATCTCTTGGCTTTCCCCACAGCCAAAAGTAACCATTCATTTCTTCTCCAAAGCTCCTTTTTCCTGTGACTCGATTCACATCAGTGTGCTGCTCCAACAGTCACTCACTCGTTTCTGAGACATGCCTCTTCTCTAACCTACAAGATTTGTACATCCTGTGCACGTGTACTGGCACCTGCTGTCGATTCGCAGTAGAGCGACGGGTTTGGAATAGGATATATCTTTAACTTAATATCCGGAAAAATACAAGACAATTTTGTCACAGGGAACTGTTGGCCCAGAATTTTCAAATGCTAAATGTTCAACTTAAACTTAGTTTCAACTTTATTCAACTTAATTCTATAGTAATTACCATTCAAATACCTGTGCAGTAATAACCTAATTCTTTTCCACCTTCCTTAGCCCTAAACAACTTTTTAAGTGCTTTAAAATCGCAAATACTGCTTTACTTAGCACGTAGGCTCTTTGATGTGAACAATGACTCCTCCAGCAGACTCAGACATCGGCGAATCCGCCATGTTGTTGCGTCATGATCGGAGTCGGCAGGCACATGTACGCTGGAGTGATGTCATACAGCAATCTGATTGGCTACTGCTTACCGCCGCTTCACCACTCGACCGGAATGGGCGTTTCCTCATATCAGTCCGCGGCAGAATTGTTTAAAAGTAGCGATCTTGCATGTCAGCTTCGGTTTTGTGCTTCGTTTTTAGTTTAGCACTATGCTAGTGTAATACGATGAGTCAAGAAGGCTACCTCTGCCCAGTAAGGGCATTTCTTCTCATTTTAAGCAGTTTCTAATATTTAAAGGAAAGTTTTTTTTTTAGCAATACTTCAATGAAGTTTAACGTTTTTAAAGTATCTCAAATATATAAAATGTAACCAATTATAAGGAAGTGGACTTACAATAATCGCTTGTTCAATGAAGATAAATATGCTCCGGCATCCAATAAATAAAGTATCAACCTTCAACAAGAATATTTGAGATCAACAGATTGTGCTATTGCCATGTTCTCCTTTTTGTTTTGAATGAAAATTAGTAAGATAAATGATCTCTCTAATTACATCAATTTACTGATAATTAAATTACCTAGTCATTTTATAACTGTTGTTGTTGTTTTTTTTTTATTAATTGTTAAAAAAAAATTAATGTTTGTTATAAATTTAAAAGTCTGGTTATTTGAAGTCTTTAAAGCAATATTTTTTCAGCATTACAAATTTGAAACTTATAGGTATCTAGGAAAGAACAGCAAACGCTACCACTGCAAGTTATTATGACTCTGCTAAATTAAAATAATGGTGATAGAAATTATTTTCACTTAAACCCTAATGGGTATTTCAGAATGCTTTTCAGTTCAACAGGAACTGAGATGGGTCGCTTATAGAGGACCTTTTACCATGAAGCAGAGTTGCCAACTCTCCTGATTTAGGCCGGAGACTCCTGATATTTCATTGATCTCCTGCCAACCTGATTTCCGATACATTTCTCCTGATTTTTATCATTTATCGCATGAATAATGCAATTTTTTGAATTTGAAATCTTTTTTATGCCGTTTTGTCGTGGCAAAGTTTTGTTGTGGAAAGGAACCCTTCTCAGCATTTTCCCCTTTCCTGCAATCAAACTAGTTCCAGGAACCCACGCATGCATGTGTGACATCATAAAGTTTGGATTTCACTGACAAATGTATAATAGTGAAAGAGGTGCAGCTTCATGTTCTAAAGCATTGAAATTTCTATCTTTTTCCATCACTCATAAAAATGATTATTTTTCGTTTGACATTGTTTTGTTTAATCCTCCAATGACTTAAGAGTAAAAAATTGACCCCAATATATATTTTAGAAAGTGATTCTATCAACCTTTCAAGTTATTAGGCAAGTCTAAAATATTCTTCTTAGAACTTTCTAAAATATGTATAACTTCTGCAGTGTAACGGAGTTGTCTCGAATTAATGGATTCATCTATTCCCTCTGTGGTTTGCAGAGCTTCCTCTGCAATGATAAATGCCAACGTTTCTAATGCGAGAAATTTCATCTGGAAATCGTTCCAGAGTAGCTCAGTGATAGAGCACCGGCATGTTATGCGGCAGTCCTGGATTCGATTCCCAGCTTTGGAATTTTTTACATAGTTGGCAAAAAATAAATTATCAGCCTAAACACTCCAACTTGCCTAAATACATTGACCCCAATTTTTAACTTTCGAACTTAACATTTTTCATGTTGCTAAATTTTTTACAAGCTACTGACTACCTAATAGAACACATGACTCAAAATTGATTTTTTTGTGTGTTCCAAAAATATCTATATCTGGCAACAAACAGCACCAAAGATGCTTTTTCTCTCTCTCTCCAAAATGTCGTTTCAGCTGATATAACCTTGATTATTTAAAATTTAGTTTTTGAATCGAAAACAAGTCTCCTGATTTTTAGAATAAAATCTCCTGATTTTTCACTTTGCCAGGTTGGCAACTCCGCACAAAGTAGATAGGATAAAAGTCAGTGCTTTAAAAAAATGGGTTGTTGGAAGGGCGGGGGGCAGCTCTACAAGTGGTTGCTCATACTAGGTGGTTTCACTGTATTAAAAACATGCAAGGTGAGCCCATGGAATGGGGTGATTTGGGAACACCCCAGTAGAAAAAGTAGAGGGCAGGTGAGTTTGCACTGTCCGTATTAGGAGAGCAGGAAGTAAGGTATCGCGAATGTGGGTGGGTGCATTGGCCACTGTAAAGCGTATTACCAAAATGAGAAAGTTTCATCTATGCAAGACAAGCACACTGCCATTGGCCACCCACATTCATCTCTTAAAATGCGGGTTAAGGAACATTGAAAGCAAGGGTTGAACAACAGAAAAAGGATGTGCCAGTGGCAGAACGGTATGCATGCCAGAAACTATTCAAGTGGTACGTCCATTCATTAGGAAGGGAGTCTACATAGACTTGTTCAACAACTATTATCAAAAAATGAATGATTGTGCACTAAACTGTATTTCAATGGATGCATAGTATGCCTAAATCAATCCATTATACAAAAGAGGATGTTCAGAAATCATTGCCTCACATTGCATGTTTGTTGTTATAGCATTGGGAGGCTAAGTCACTGAATGATTAGAACTCGGACATTCTAGTGCTCGAGAATAAAAACATGCAGAATAAATTGGATGTTTGCTAGAACATCTTAAACTGTCATCCAAAGGGCTTGTGCTGAGGGGTGAGACATTCTTTTAAAACACGGACAGTTTATTAAAAAAATGCAGTTAACACATACTAGCTCTTTTAACACATTACTTGAAAACTATTCAACAGGAAAAGTGCTTCCTGTTTGGCATAAAACCTTAACGCACTCACAAAATGAAGCTAACAGGGTCGAATCTTGAGAGGATTGCATCCCTTGCATAAGTGAAAATTTCGCGATGTGAAATAGGGTATATAGACTTTTTGAAGCCGATCCATAAAGTGACTTCAGACACTTATAAACATCCCTCAAACTGTCTTCACTAACTACATATTGCCATTTCCTACCTAAAACTAAAACCCAACCCACGGCTTGAACAGAGGATTTTTTAAGGGATTCTCGCCCAAATTCCTGACGGTTAGATGGACAGCCGCACGATAGGCCCAAACAATGGACCTTCACACTTCATGTGTCGACCCTGTTAAGTATTTTATCCACTTGCCCATCATGGGATTTCTGAAATTGGAATGTTGGGTGCTCTTGCTTCATGAAATCATTGCGGGAGTGCCTTATCGAATGCCAATCTCTCTCCCAGGGCCAGACTGCGCCGTGTGCTGTCATACACTCGCGATTTTGGGAGGGATGTCGAAATGAGAAAAAATGTAGAAAAATAATAGGGTAAAAACTAAAAAATGGATGTCATTTCAAAGGCAACTAAACCATTTGAATGTATCAGCATTTTTTTTTTTTCAACGAATGTTACCTGAAAAAGCATGGATGGGTTGCTAGCACGTCTCTCCGTTGTTATGACAGAACGGAACAGTTGTAGATACTGAGTCACCATCACTGTCCCATTCATGAATACATATCCAAATTTATATTAATTTTTCCACGAATATTGAATCGAGCAAAATTTTAGTTGCAGTTATAAAATAGGTCTGTTACTTTCTATCTGGCATAACAATCAACTGAATAAAAGAGTTTGTTAGGAGTTTTAGATTTTTTGGCAAGTGCAGTACAGTACGCCTACTGAAGTTTAGAAAAATCAGTTAAAAAAATGGCAGCTGAAATAAATCATTAAAAAGTACTTTGATGATTTATTTTAGCAGCAGGTACTAAATACTTTATATAAATATTTTCTATTTAGAACTGCTCATGAGTTTTAGATTTTGGTTTTTAATTCCTCTAAAATGCCTCATTCAGGTACTAAGTTTTCCCTAATTTTAGTTATAGAGCACTCATACTGTTTTTTGGAGGGTTTTCTTACCCATTTTCATTGTTAAAGATGCCAAAACTCGTTCTTGCACACACAGTGTTTTGCTCTTAGGCTGGTTATGGATCTTCCTCATTGAATTTTTGGCCGTTTAGATTTGGATCCCAAAACAAATTTGTGTACTGCTTCAAGAATTTTTGCTTTTCTTGCTAAAATACCTCTAGATTCAGATAGCTGAAATTGTCTTGCGAACTGGACTTTAGACATTCCAGCACTTTTTTCCCACTCTTCAATAATTTTCATTTTTTCATGTACAGTAGACACCAGTTATAACGTACTCTCACGGAACCTAAAAAAGTAGTACGTTATAAGCAGTACCGACGGTAAGATTCAATAATACACAAAAAAAGAAAGTGGGCTCATCATTTCATTGTAATATGTGTTTTAAACAGGTCTGATTTTTTAAAATTTAAATGAAACAGAGAAAATTCTTTATTACTTACAATTTTTATCGAGATAAATATGTGCAATGAGAAATCAATGCGGTATTCAAAAAATTGTGATAAAGTTTGTGCAGCATTGAATGTGTTGGGTATGCTTGGTATAGGCTCCTCTTTTTGTTCTTCACTATCATCAGAATCATTATAGATAAGGCTTTTCAGGAGGCATTTACATGGATCAATGACAAATAAAAAACAGGGTCTTGTTCTTAGACCTTACCTAGCAGGCGAGAAAGATAAAAGATCGCTTCCTTCCTTCATACACAATTCATCTTACTAGAGAATCTGAAAACAGACAACGCGTGTTTTTGTAGGTATTGAAATTTCCGAGGACAAGGAAATAAAATTGTTAAGAAAAGCAAAATTTTATATTTGGCTTTGGTATAAAAAGTACGTTACAGCCGAAGTACATACTTTTGTTAAGTACGCTTTAACCGAAGTTAAATATAGGACTTCAGTCGGCACCTAGCTTCTAGGTACGTTATAACCAATAGTATGTTATATCCCAGGTCTGTTATAACCGGTGCGCACTGTACTATAGAGATACTTTCACTTTGATGCCATTTTGCTCTGCTCACCTCGTATTCGTACTGGAATGAGCTAATGAGCTACTGCACACAATCATTACTTCTCTAAAATAAACATGTAACCAAAAGACCCTGGAATGTCCTAGTCTTTTATTGAAAGCAAACTTGTGCCTCCACAGAAGGTTTACTTACTGTAGATAGAAGATGAGTAAAAATGTAAGAACATCAGAACCACTTTCAGATTTTAAATATGCACTAAAGTGCTAAATATGAAAAGCATAGCATAATCCATGCATCTTTCCTTATTCCATTTAAGTTTTAAAGTGTATCATTATTCAGGAGTGTGCCATATTTTTCTCCCTTGTTCCATAAACACATTGTGGCGGATGTCAGTCCGTACAGTTTATGTTATCGTGGCAGTTCAGTGGTATAAATTCTATTTTTCAATAATAATCCAAATCAGGTCTAATATAATTATATGCAATTTATTTACAAAATTCCTATGTACAGTTTACACGTTCAAAATAACAGATTCAATCTAATGCCCTTTTTGGGCCCCCAAGCAGAAATCGGTCTGCTCCTCTACGAATCTGTTCGAAGTGTGTGGGGAGTTTTTCACGGTCACCCAGGGGGGAAAGAACCGCGTGACGTCATAGCGCAAGTGGCGCTATATGGGAAGCAAATTGCGTCAACATCTTTTGAATCGAAATTTATCTTGAAATCGCCTACTAAAAAAATTGTTTTACAATTTCTGCCAAGCATATTCCAATTATACTTCTCTGTTTTAAATATTATTTGGAGTGTGCATCATAATCCGTGAGTGTGTCGTGTTTGTCTTTTTTTTTTTTTTGGGAAGGGGGGGGGGTTATTGCTACTTTGACACCCTGACTCTCGCCAAGGTGGTGTTAATTTAACATATACAGTTACCACAATGATTTTTTGCATTTGTGTGACAACCACAGTTTAGAATTAAAATGGGGATTTGAAACAACATGTAAGTACAGCATTTATTTATTTCGGGTTGCCAATTAATGAGGTTTTAATAATTACTGGTAATGAACCTTAACTGGTGTGTTTATCCCTCATTTGTTCACTTTTGTTTTCATCTAGTTATTTTTGGGAACATTGAAATTTGTGCATAATTCCTAGAGACCCATGACTGCATGGCTCGCCAAAGTATGGCAATTTTTTTTTTTTTTTTTTGGTTGGCAAGAGTGGGGTAGTTAAAATAGGAATCAAATCTATCTTGTTCCATAAAACACATCTTTGGAATCGAAATCTATCATAAAATCACCCACTGAAACTGTTATACAATTTTCACTATGCCTATTCCAACGACACTTCACCATTTTAAATAGTGTTTGGAATGGGCATCCTAATCCATGAATGTGCCGTCTTTGTCTTTCTTGTTCCATAAAACACTTTTGGAATTTAAATCTATATTAAAATTGCCTGCTAAAACTATTTTACAATCTTCACCAGGCATATTCTAGTAATAAACTGTTGCATTTGCCAGTTTCTAGCCAAATTCAGAAGATATCGCCAAGCTCGATTCGATTTTGATGTTATTTATTGGCAGCATACTTGGCAATCCATTATCAAAAATTCCAAACCTAGTGCGACTTTCAAGATTTTATTCTCACCCCCTCCACGTTATCTGGCAAACACATTGGAGACGATCTCCACTGTGACAGTTCATGTCAACAAAACCTGTCTACAAATCATGTATCTCCAAATCATGTACAAATCATGTAGACAAAAATCTGGTCTTGAACAAAATAGCACCCTAGTGCTAAAAAAAAGTTTAATAATGAATTATTTATTTATTTTCACATGATAAAGAGAAACAATGCCATCTTTGAATAGAAATTTTTTATGGCAGAGGGTCCGGGACTGCGAAATATCATCCTTAAATAGAAATTTTTGTGGAAGTTTCGGGGTGATCTTGCATACCTGAAAACTCTACTAGATTTGGATGGTTTCTCCTGGTCTCCTAATTTTACATTAAAATCTACTGGTTTTCTGACATTTTGAAGCATGAATAGTAGACAGATTTATTTCTTCACCCGTTCTGAAAGATGACTGCTGTCAGGGGATATTCATTCAATATGAACGAATATACCATGGTATTTTGGTCCAATAATAAAGAGATTTGTCCTATGTTGATTATTCATTTGCAAAGGATTCTTGGAAATCTCAAACTTAGATCTTAAATCTTTAATTGTAACATATATGAGTTCAAAGCCCCAGAATTTTGTTGTTGTTGTTGTTGTTGTTGTTGTCTAAAAAGCAGATACTTTGTAAATGTTTGAACATTTAAGAAAAAACTTGTGTGGCCCTGAAGAAAAATGGAAGATTTATTTATTTCATGTTAAAATAATTCTTTTATTTCTCAGCTCTTTTACAAATTTTATGAACATCATGACCTTATCTGAAATTGAAATTTCAAGTAGAGATTGTTATTAAAAGCAAACTTTTTTGAAATTCACAGTTGTGTGTCATGTCAACTTATATTTTAAAAATGATACATAGAATAGAGGATGAAATTGAATGTGTGAAAAGAATTTTGATGTGTGTTTTGTGATGCAGATAAGTAATGATCGCTTAAAGATTGTGAAATCCATAGTCAGATCAAAAAAAAAAAAAAAAAATTAGCCTATCTGCACACAGAATCCAAAAGTATTTTCAGACTCATAATAGCCCATGATAACAGAATGAGCAGTATGTCTATGAACATGTGTGTGTATATATATATATATATAGGTGCACATGCCTATGCAATGCAGTTGTGCAAAAATGATTTTTAAAAAATCTCCACAAAACCTCATAATCACTGGAAAATTATCTGCACGATCTTCGAATGTATCCGTGCATGGCATGCGCAGGTGCATCTACATTATATGACTATGGCGATCTCACATAAATCTTCTTCACTCGATGTTGGCAGGTATGTTAGTGGGCCATGCAGTGATAATCCTGTTGTATATGTATTAATTGTCCAATTTGAAATTTCAGACAAAATGATGTTGGCTGTGGAATACCTGAGGCCCACGCTCACAACGACAGAACACATCTATGGCAAGAACAGCATCGAGTATGGAAACGAGCTTCAGAAGTATTCCGACTTGCTCCTCAATGCTGTTGCTCAGATAAGCAAAGAGAATGTCTCCTTTGACGAAGATTTCAGGTGAGCAGGACCCACCCTGTCAGGTGTCGATTTATATATATTTTTACTTTCCAAACATGTGCCGTAAGTAAAGTATTGTCATCGTTAAAAAGTTCAACTTTGAAATTTGGGTGTATTCACACGTTTTGAGGTCTTCTGAATTCAAGGATGCTATTTTTACAAGATGTGTGTGTATGTGAGTGAACACAATAGCTCCTGAACAGTGCATTCCATCGAGCTCAAATTGGGTATATAGGTTATAAACCACCGTCTCAATACCAGTATTGATCTGGGTGTATATAAGACTTATAGTTTTTTTACAGGATAACGGAAACAATTTCTTTTACATTCTGGCCTACAGACTGAAATTCTTGAAAGTGCGCCAGCGTTTAAACAGTGTGTTTGATTAAGGGATCTGTGTTATAGACCCCCATCACAAGACCGCTATTGATTTTGGTATGTACACTCAAACCTGTTTTTGTGCAGTGGATAGGGACTGCTAAAAGAAAATGCATTAAAAAGCTTCTTGTAAAGCTTTCTAAAATGAATGCAGTTAAACAGGTTTTCACACATTATTGTATTTATATTAACAAAAAATAAACATTTATGAACATTTATTCCCATTTTTATAGATTTGAAATTCTTTATAAAAGAATTTTTTTTATGTTTTTTTTTAAGGCTCTCAGGGTATCGCACATTTATTTATGAAATTCTCGCAACTTCACCTATTCTTGTACGATTGTACACATTTTAACACCATTTTCACTGGGTTAGCATTGGAAATGTTTGAATTTTTAAAAATTGAATTACATTTCAAATTTCCTGCTCGATGTGTGTCACATTTAAAATTTAAAAAGAGATAGTCTTCGCACTCTTTAAAAATCAAATCCTTTCCTTTAATGACTGTTGATTTGCATTCCTCCACAGTTAAATAATTCAGCTAACTTTCTTGCTGATTTGCCACTCTCCTATTCACGCAAAACTTCAATCCGCTGCTCAAGATTTAGGAAAACGCGTTTTGACATCGTTGCAACTCCGATCACTAACCCACTCATGAAACGGAACTGGCGTAAACATGGACGTGAATGGCATGTTTGCTCCAATGGACTATGCACGTTATTCCTGGGTCCGACCATAAACCTGATCTTGAATTTTTTGAGTTTCGCTCAAAATGAAGCATGAAGTGAGTGAGTACAAATTTTCGAAAAATGAGATAGGCAATCCTGCTGGGTGGACGTTTAGAGGGGGTCGGGTGACCGCTGATAGAGGTTATTTTAACATTAGGTCTATGAACTGAAAAATCCGTTCCATGAAAAATTGGCCGTTTAGAGGGGTGGCCGCTATATAAAATAAATTTAGGCCTGGATATGAGACGTGTATTTTTTTTAAAAATCTAATTCTGTTGCTGCCCTTATTTCGTTAGATTAAGAAAAAATACACGTCTCATATCCAAGCCTAAATTTATTTTTCAGCATATTATTATTATATGTATATGTATGCTTTCAAAATTAAAAAAAAAAAAAAAACCTTCTTTCTAAAGCACATTTTTGAATATTAGTTGTATTTATTTATGTATACACTTTTCAAAATTACTTTAAAAGCTTATCATTCTCAAGCCTATTGTTTACTTTTAGATATTTATTTACTTTTTTTAACTTTCAAAATTGTAAAAAAAAAAGAAAAAAAAAAAAAGAACGTGTTAAATATATGTATCTATGGTCAAATGTTACTAAGAACAATATTGTGAGCAATTGTAAACCATTGTAAACTAACTGCTTTTATATTGTATAACACTGATGTATTTTACCAATTGTAATCCAAAAATTGTGCTGTAAAAAAAATAAATAAATAAAAATGAGGGAAACCGCTGCTTGCTGGACCTGAGCCTGGAGCTAGGGTTCAGCAGGACAGTAGGACACTTCAGGAACTAAAACAGGCTTTAAACCAAATAGGTAGGCCGTTCCTGAAGGTAGTATCTTATAGGATCCTATACCGGGGTTGCTGCTCGGAGAGGTTTCACTGTATATATATTTTTTTCTTTTCGCAGGAGCCTGATCGAGGAGACTCGCGTTGTGCTCGAGAAATCGTACCAAATCTTCTCCATCCACTATGGACCTCACCACGAAGTGCTGAAGGAAATCAAAGAGAAGGAATCTCAGCTGGAACAGTTCGCAGCACACTAACAGACGCTCCGTTCTTCTTCTGCTGCTGCTGCATGAGAAAGCCTGCAAATATTCTGGCCAAAGAACACTTTCCGTTTTTTATGACTCACACATATATGTATGGGCATGATAGATGCAGGGTGTTTAAGAGGAATATATGCAATCAAAACAATTTTTTTTTTTTTTAATCTCACTTTTCCAACACTGAAAAATGCTTTAAAAGTGGAAAAAATGAGACTCATTCCTGCTGAGCACAAAAATGTGTAACATGGAAGGGCTGATTTCCGGCAGGGCATTCGGGGCCAGTGCCCAGGCCCTCAGCCAAAAAAATGGGCCTCCCAATTTCCCTCGAAGTTTAAAAATTTGCAAATTTTGATTTTAATTTAAAATAAAAGATGAAGAAACTTATTTTATGAAAAATAATAGTAATAATTATAACACTGATACTATTTCACGGCGCTAGCATGATATGTTTACAACTTTTTTTAGCTAAACAGTAGAGTCTCGGGTAATGATTCAGCACAAGCAATCCTTTAGGCATCGCCTATGGAATGATATATAAAGATATTGCGAGGAAACCATACCATTGATTTTCAATCACACATAAAAGGAAAGGAGAACAGATAAAAGGAAATAACTTCCCGAGTGGACCCGAGTGAAGATGGATCACACTATAAGCAAATGCTCTAACATAAACATTGGGAAAATACAAAAATAATGTGCAAGATGCTACTTGAAAAATAAGGAATGAAATGAACGATTGAAAATGAAACAATATGATTGAATTATAATTATTCTGCTCAAAATTATTATTATCAAACTATTGGATTTCAGTTTGCATCCTGACTTAATAATCCTTTTTATGTAACATCCTTCTTTGTAAGGCGTGACATGAAAATGGCTTTGTAGGCTATAAGAAAGTTTTCGCAAGAGGACGGGGGCACCCATGAAGCTTTTAGCCTATTCCTCCATCTCTGCCAATGGGTCCCTGGTAGCCTGTATGTTATTATGCCTAAAACTATTAATAAATAATAGTTATTAATATGCGATGGAAAAAGTTGTTTTAAGATGCTGGTGAAACTTTTTTCCCCCAAAATGGGACATTTTCTACACTGCCACACTTCGGTCCGTATGATTTCAGTTTGGGGTAGAACCCTTGAGGATTTTATGGACTCTCTCCAGTAAAGCAATCATTGCAACTCTTTTCTATGGAGGAAACACATTCGAGGTCTTAGAATGAACTATTTAATATTTTTTCATCTATACTTTCTTCCTCTGTAGTCTGAAAATATTTTTCTAACGTTGTTACGATACAAAATTTCTCTAATACAATGAGAGGAACACTTATTCCATTAGGATGCAGTTTCCCTAGTACAGTTAAATGAGTATTAACAATTCCATTGTAATGGCTGTTCCAGTTGTATTTCTATCCTAATGACATAAGACGCATGTTTTGAAAATAAGGGAGAAAGAATGAAGGATTGAAAAATACACAGTTGTTTGTTCTAAAACCTTGAATGGGTATAGGTAGTTTTCTCTTTAGGAAAACGTTGTACAGATCATGAACCGGGAGAGAGGGGAAAAGCCCATAAATTAAAAAATTTCTTGAGTCCTGTACATGAAGTCATTTGAAAAGGTCCCGAGTGAATCAATCGTTTGTACAGATGACCGTACAATGTCATAGCTGCCAACTCTTCCTGTTTTCCAAGAAGACTTCCTGATTTTGAACTTCTCTTCTGTCTTCTTGCAGGAAGATTAAATCTTCCCTTTTTTAGTTTCCTGCCATTTTCCCTTACATACTAAAATTTCAAAAATAATAGATAGGATATTTTTAAAGTAAGAAGTGTGATGATTTCAATTATTCTCACATTTTGAACACAGCCTTTCTGAACGGTCACAGTCCTCCTGATCTTGCCCCTACGTTGGGACTTTTGAGCAGAAGAGCTGTACTCCCCATACGCATTGGCTGAAGCATCGGAAAAAAGGTCTAAAGTACTAAAAAAGCAAGTCGGTAGTAAAATTAAAAATTACTTTTCGACTGTATGGGACGCAACCGTTAAATACCCAGTGCTTATTTAATAAAGCACAATGGACCAGTCAACGCTGCCGATCATGTGGGTCCATGATTTTGAAAGATATTTCCTAATTCAAAATAATGAAAAAATATATAAATGTGCGAAAATTAAATCTTCTGGAATCATCATGGATGAAAAAGAAATTTCAAATCCTTACTTGGGCCAAAACAAGCAGATGCTGCTTGTAACATCTATTCACAAAAATGATCAAGTTCAGCAATTTTTTTTTTTTTTTTTGTATGGTTTAAACTTGACTGGGAAAATCTTCCTGTTTCTCAGGGAATCTTCTTGGTTTTTTACCCTAATCTTCCTGTTTTAAGTCGAGATAGGTTGGCAGCTATGCAATGTACTGTCATCTATACAAACAATGAATGACCCCATTGAAATGCCATTCACCTGTACCAGTCCCCCAGTAAACCATTCCAAATTCTTTTTACATGACAAAGGATTTGCTAAAAATTTTGTAGACAAAGTAATGAAGACTGTGAATGTTAAAAATCTAAACGTACACACATGAGTTGAACCTTTTAGCATGCATGGCAGGACTCACAATCAGTGGCAGCCGCAAGCAACCATAGCCAAAGCTCTGATAGGAGCCCAAAAAACCCAGTAATCTAGTAATCTGGAAAAATACTAGATTTTAAGTATTATTAGAGTGCTATTTGTGTTTTGAAATTTAAAAAAAAAACTTAAAAAACAGGCTTTTATATTCCTTTGTAGATTCAACGTTTTTGTTTTGATACATGATACCTTTACTGTACTGTTTTTCACATTCATAATCTTTCTGAAGACATCTTTCCGGAGATACTGATTTTTCATCTTCAGTTAGTTTTCATTTTGCCATGATGTACCTCCTTTATTTTGAAAAAGGAAGTAAGCAGATGGGGTCAATTTCTTTTTTCAGATTTGAAATGAAAAAAAAGACATTAACATTAAAAAAAATGGAACTTAAGAATATATTGAAAAAAAAATAATAATAATAACTTAAAAATAGATTTTGAAATTTAAAAAATGAAACTCAAAAACAGTCAAAAATTTTAGAAGCTTGAAATGAATAGCACTCTGAGTGCTGAAAAGTAAAGCATTCTATTGAGTGATTTGTAATGGGGTTATCACACTTGCACAAAATCCGAGCAACTTTCTGCTGGAACAACTTTTCTGCTAAACTTTTTAAGCAAAGTTATCGTTAAGGGTTGTAAAGTAAACAAATTTTCAAATGCCAAATAGTCATCGCATGTTAATGTATTGCTGATTTGGCATTTGGGTTGTAACTTGACTCAGCATCCAGCATAATCCTTTTGTTGGTATATTTAAATCATATCGATGGAGATTCATTAATGATTATGATACTTGAATTGATTACATTTATCAAAATAATAATCAAAGTAATGATTGATTTGTCAATAAAATCGACTTCTAATTCCACACTCCACTTGGGTGCCGCCATACTTTCGTCACTTCAAGCCAAGCAGAACTGTAGTCAATGACATAGCAGGAAGAAATAATCTGATTGGCCGACTCAGATTTTTTCATTTGATAACCAAAAAGTTTGAGATTGCCGTTGTCAAGGTAGAGAAAATCGGTCTAAAAGTGGTTCGGCAAGAAAGTTGCTTGGATTTCAAGCTAAACTGATAACCCTATTACAGGAAAGGTCTAAATAATTAACTTATTGGACTCTTTATTTAATTAACAGTACTTTTATCTTTGTCCTTGTGAGATTTAATGTACAAATTCATTTAATTTAGCCCCTTTGAATGGCAATATCCAAGTCAGGGTTTCATGCATCGTGCTTATTGGCCCATCCATAATGGAAATTAATGTTAATAAGATCCATTGAAATAAAAGATGCTAAATGTGTGTTCCATTAAAATTTCAAGCACTTTCATGTTTTGCATGAAGTGAATCCATTTATAAAATGTAATATTCATAGGAAAGTGCCAAAAATAATGTATTTTTATCATTAATATTTCAATGTATTATAGTATGTAATTATGTATATTGAAAGTAAAAAATGTCATGCATTATATCTTTTCATACTCAGCAGAATGAGGTCTGATTTTTTGTTGGAATTAAGATTTTTAAAAATCAACTTTTGGGGCATTTTTGAGTGTCTGTCCCTTTGAGTATTTTTTCCCCTCTTCTTGAAGAAAAACTGCTTTTATTCTTCACTTTCTACATCTCTTGCACTTAAGAAAAATAACTTTTATATTGCTCTAACGACTCTGTACAGAAACTGTTTCTAAATTTGTGTGAATTGCATCTCTATGATAATTTTATAAATGCTTTCTTCTGTTATTTTTTATTTTAGTTTCTTTTCTGGACACGCTCATAATAATTTATTTATTTTAATACTTGTTTTAGAAATGAAACGACTCCAGTTAGTTTTGTATAAATTGTAATATTTTTAGTTGTTTTCTTTAGCTTTTTTAATTAAAAGCCAAAATGACTCATTCATATGGGGCTTCTATAATTTCAAACAATTTTAATTGCAGAGCAAAGCTGAGGCATTTAGTATCAATCTATTTTTGCAAATTTCTCCAGAGAGACAAAAAAGATTCATGATCTGCCCATTTAATTTTTCTGAAAGAAGTTATTTTTGGTAATTTTATTCTTGTCATGTGATGTCAAATCTTTTTTAAATTAGCAACACTGCCTAATAATTTGGCCATAAAAAAATAATTTAAATCAAGCTGGTTTCGAAAAAATTTGATTTTTCCCCTCTTTTTTCCTTGAAATTTCAATAAATTCATAGGGTATCTCAATTTTATGAGTCCTCGAAGTTTATGTGGGTAGCCAATGACCTTCAGTGAAAGCATGGATTGAACTAGGTCTGAAATAAAAGTGGTATTGGATTGTGTTTCTAAACTAGATTAAGCTGGAGTAGTTCCAGATTGCTTTGAGCATGATAGTGTTGACCGAAAATTGCTGAATTACAAGAACAAAAATAAACTCATTGATATTAAATGCCTCAACTATTATTACTGTCACTATGGCAGAATAGTCAAAAGAAATTTAAATAATCCAGTAAATTTTGGTATAATTGGGCGAATGCATGTTTGTATAGAAACAGCATAGTGTTGGAAATTTCAAAGTGAGTATAAATGTTAGTTAAGGAATTGGTTAATGGTTGCTGAAATCACAGGAGGAAAATTCTTTAAGCCTATCCACTGAGGGTCAATTCAATTTTTTTTCAAACGTTATGCCTGATACCTAATGCCTATGCCTGTATAACGGGTTATGTATATATATTGAGCTACACAGCTAGTATATATGCATAAGTAGATTCAAAATCTTAAGTTTCTAGTTAGTTTGTCAGTAATTTTTGTAAATCTTAAAAAAAAAAAAAAAAAAATCTATATCAGTACCATTTTTGTGAGTACTAAAATTTTGTCATTGACATTTGTTGCTGCTATCATTAGTTTTAAAAGACATAAAATAAAAATGTAGTAGTGTGTTGTTTTGAATTTCATTTAATCCAAAATGAAAATGATCCATTCCAAGTATCTTAACATGTTTTGTATTTTTTGTTTTCAAACTTTAAAATGAATTTTATAGAATGTGATTTCTTGTACTCAATGTGTCGATAATACAAACATTACATCGCTTTTTTTAATCAATTAACTGTTGCAGCATAGACTTCATGCTGAAAGAGATAGGAGGTCTGATGTATTGAACTGATTCTTATCTGTTTAAGCCCTCTGACATTGTACGGAAATAAAGTTCCTTTATTTACACTTCTCTTTTTGTTAAAACGCATTTTACTGGGGCACCTTGTATATATTTATACATACACATTAAGGTGGAATGAAAAATAAAAACTTTTGAGTTTGAAAATGCCTGGGGGTGCAAAATTGACCCTTGATTAGAATAATACCCAGGTACAATTTGCACGAAATTTGGAAATATCTTTTGTCCCCACCAGTACAATCTTCTGTTTCATGCTAGTTTACTGTAGCTTCAGGGGGGGCTTTGCAAAGTTATAATAATTTGTAATGTGTAAAATTATTCATCTTTTTTTACTTTATGAAAGGATAATGATCTGAAAAAAGAATTCCTAATTTTTTTTATCGTATTTTGATCGAAAATGTGATTACAAAATAGGCCATTTCTTACATGATAATTTGTCTGCTCTGAGGGACTTTTTCTGTCTTTTTGATAAATAACAAATCTAGCATGAGGTAATTACTTTCTCTTTAAAAATTTTTGTATGAATTCATTTGCAAATAGCAAACACAAGTTCTGAGTTGTCGGTTATTCGAGGAAAAAGAAATTGGATAATTCGTAAATCAAAAAGCAGGAAAAGCCTTATGAAAATCTAGGAAGACTTAGACTAATAGGAAGACTCTTATATTTTATAACACAATTTTTCAATTGAAATACAATATTTAGATTAATAGAAATTTCTGAGTTGAGTGTTACATATCAACAATGAAACCTGCTTTTGCTCTCAGCCACAGGATTTGTACTTGATTTTCTTGAAATGTGGCATCATTCTTCTCAAATAAATTTTGTTTCATATGGAACCTTAACTTCTGCTTTGCAAGCACTTTTCAAAATGTGTTTTTGGTAGTTATACATTTCTGTCAACACACAGAATTGAGTGCATGTCAAAATTAGGGATGGCATGGTGAATTTCCTCAGAATGAAGTCCCTCTTAGCTGATTCTTTTCCTGTTTCAATGGTGACTGGAACTAGAGTTCCTTTATAGGATGCTGCTTGCCAAATATCATTGCGAATAAAATATTTTCAGGAAAATTAAAATATGCACTTCCTTGGATAGTATCATAAACTACATTATCTCTTGAGGTTTGCACCCACTTCTGAGAAGGGTTGCATTGTCTTATGAACCACATGGGTGCATAGACTTTTACAAAGAATTCGACAATATGGGCACGTTTCTCTGACGTCCCACATACAGTCTAAGAAACCGGTTGGAAAGCATATTCCATTGCAAATAGGATAGTTTCCTCGGGTTTCTTCCTGATAAGCTGATTGAGAAATTTCCAGAGTAAGGATGGATATGAAAGGATTTTCCAAAAGGTGAAACTGAAATTTACAGCTATTTTGAGAGACAAGACAAACATTATTAACATTACAATATACGAATTTTGTTAAGCGAGAAAGCTTTTCAGCTGTTTTGTGGAAGACATGAGAGGCCTATTTTTCCTTTTGTGTCCATCCCTATCTCAAAGGCTACAGCCTGGTAAGGAAGTATTTGTAACAAAATTCTAACAAAGGACACAAGTGGCAACGGATGACAAGTTTCCATTTGCTTTCTGATAATATCAGAGAAACAGCATGGTCCAGTTGTAGCACCCTCTAAGTACTGAAAGGAAACAGCATGGTCCAGTTGTAGCACCCTCTAAGTACTGAAAGGAAACAGCATGGTCCAGTTGTAGCACCCTCTAAGTACTGAAAGATGCAGAAGTGCAGACTTGGTTCCATGAAAAAGACATATAAACCTTTGCAATGGCCTCAGATCTATCTCTAGCAACCTTAGTATACCAACGTTGTAGCCAGTGTTTATCAGACCTGCCGCGTCCAACTGCACACACATTAGATACATTAATTTCACTTTTTGTTTTAAAATCAAGTATGCTTTTCTTTATTTCTAGTTGTATGCATTTTCAGGTATGTCAGGGTCCAGATACTCATTTCCTGCCTCCAGAGCCCGATTAACGTCTGAAGTGAGAGAAAGCTCAGTCTCATTTCGACCCCCCCCCCCCCCCATCTACTTTTTTTTTTTTTTTTTTGAAAAGTAAAGTTTTAATGATTTTCTTTGATAAAAATATTTTATTCATTAATCTGAAATTTTCCTTTCATAAAAATATTTTATTCATTAATCTTCATAATAGTTTATTTCATTGTAATGAGATTTTACAGTGTTTTTGAAATGACTTTAAGAAGTAAACTAAAAACATTACCTTAATGGAACATTAAACTTTATTTATCGAGTCCGATTTTCCATTAGACATTTATTTTTTCGAGAATTCTTTGTTTGTTTGGATGGTATTCTAAAAATCACAACATGACAGTTGGAAGATGTTTAAGACTCTGTTAGAAGACATGAAACCTATTGAAAATCGACCCTTTGTGCCAACTCAATGTTCCCCCATTATAGAAAAAACTCTCAACTGAAGCAGATATCCCCAAAGACATCGCGAACTGAAACAAGTTGGATAGGTTGCGACATGAAGTATCTAGACTTCTGAAAAACTTTAAAAATAGCTTTCCACTTCTCTGCATTAAGAATCTTTACAAAAACTTAAAAGTTCATTTAAAAACAAAATTTTGAATTTTTATCGCTGTTTATCAGTCATGTTTGGGCCCACCTTCAAATTTTATAGGGAAGCTCAAGCTTCCCGAGTCTTTTCAGTAATACAGCCCTGCCAGCCTCCCGCACTCGCATCATGTGCTCCTCATTCACTGTATAGCTATAGTATGCCCCAGTATCATCTTTATAAACTTTTGAACAAGGTTTGCACCTTCCCTCCCATAAAATAATCATCAGAATAATGGAAATGCTTCTGTTGTGTTCTCTAGTCTTCTTTTTTTCTCTTCTGACATGACTCCAGTCGACTACAGTACTCAAGTCATCAGATAGGACTCATCCAATGTCTCTTGGCTCTTCACATGCAAGGGAAGTGGCACTTGGTCATGAACCTCCTATCTGTCCACCATTGTAGTGAATGTTGAAAATCGAAGCTACATCTGTTTAATCTTTTTTCCGTGTCTTTTGAAATCAAAGTTTATGGCACAAAATCAACAACAGCATCTGAGAATTTATCATTAGCATCTGGCGATATGGAAGCTTCATCCTATCAAGTTAGCATCAGCGGAATATCGTGCTGTATTTAGGTGACCTGTGAAACTGCTGTCTCTCTCTTTTTTCCTTTTCAAATGCTCTGGAATCTTGCAAATCTAAGGATTCAATGACCATTTTGCCCAAATTTATTCACAAAATCCACAGAAATATTTCAATCATATCTATGTCAGAAAATCAACTGAATCGCGTAAAACTGTTTGTTATCGAAATAAAAATGACATATTTACCGAAAATACTGCAAAAAAATAGGTATTATTAATTTCAGATCATTTTGGTAGAGCATAAAAAGAGAAATAATTTGGTATATTACAAAGTATTGTAGATCTGCAAGAAAGGAAATATTGTTGAAAGAGATCCGGTAACCTGCAATAATTTATAGTGAAACATAGATGGCATGGGTGGGGTTAGAAGATATTGCAGAATTTCTTCCAAGTTTTACCTGGTTGTTAATTTCACCCATGGTCAACTTTCTCTTTCCCCCCCCCCCCCCCCCCCCCAGGCATTTTCAGTTTCAAGAATTTTTAGTTTTGACTCCACCCTAATATAGAGATGTAACGAATAGTGATTTGGCCGAATACCGAATATTTGGCCAATAGCACAGGCCGAATACCGAATATTCGGCGGCCAAATATTGCATTTTTAAAAATTTCATTTTAATTGTAAATTAAATATTGCTTTTAATTTTGTAATTAAATACTAAATAAAGATTAATTAAAATTCATTTTATATTATTTGTAGGTACTTTAAAACAAACAACAGTATATTATCTGTAAAACTAAAAAAAATATTGGTCATGATAAAATATCTTTTACAAACTTAAACAATTATAACTGCATAATTATATTTTGAGATATTCATAATTTAATAAATATGCTATGCTAAATGTTATTAATCTGGTAACATATTTAGCAGCTTTTCAAAATTATGCTTGTAATTAAGGATCTGAAAAAAATCCCTTCTACCCCTTTCCCAATAAAGAAATAAAAAAATCAAGTCAATAAGTAGAAAAGTCTGCATTTCTGTAATAGTATTATATATGAGATTAACTCATTGAGGTATAACTAAGCAGTATTATTTGTAAATGCATTAAAAAATATTTTTCTCTCTCTTTTTTTCTGAAATTATTCAGTCGAGTACCTGTTCAGTATTCGGCCTACCGAATATTCGGCCAACTGAATATTCGGCCAACTGAATATTTTGGCAAAACAGCCGAATACCGAATAGTGGCCGAATATTCGTTACATCACTACCCTAATACACATACATTCAGGGTGTCCCAAAAATAGAGCAGCAAATTTAACATATGTATAAAATGTATATACTTCATGCTTGCCAATCAGGATTACCACACAATGCTTAGTCAACCCATTCAGTTTACAGAAACATTGAATTGATTCTCATCTTGTTTGGGCCGGTAGAAATATTGCACCCATTCAAAAATCAAAGTTAACAATCCATAGCTTTTATTGGTGTTATTTAAGTAATTGTTTCAAAGATGTTCAATTTCAGTACGAGGATTTCTTTTAACACCCTGTCTATCACATAGTCACTTTTTGTGATACACTGTATATGACTCACTGTTAAAGAAAAAAATATATTAATCATTAACTATCATTGTTATTATGCTCTGGTCTCCAGTAAAAAAAAAAAAAAAGCAAAATGTCTATATTTTTGTACAGTAAATGTTGCAAAAATTTGTGATATGTTTGTATTACAGAAATGGAAGTTCAAAAATTGCAATGATGTTTTTTTTTATTTTCCTTGTAAATATTTTCAGTTATCGTTTATGCCCAAATCTTAGTATTAATAAACGGGAATACTCTGTTTCATGTCTAAAATGTAGATTTATTTGAGGGATTTGGGAGTAAAATTTGTTAATGAAACTTTATCCAAGATTTGCACAAAGGTGCATCAGGCTAATTTTTTTTTTTTTTTTTTTAATTGATCTTCCTTTTAAAAAAGTTTAAAATGTACTCTTAGATTATATGGGGATGAGATTCTTCAGACTTTTGTCTGATTTGAAGAATTTTTCAGTATTTAAAAAAAAAAAAATCACATTTTTCAAATTGATCTGAAATTTTTTATTTTTTATTGAGGCAAATTTGTGTATAAGATAGATTGAATGTCAGTTGCAATTGCAATATTTATTGAACTTTAAATTAATTAGTATTGTTGCTTAAATGTTGTTCGCACATCCTTTCAGACTATTTCCTTTTTTGTCCATTTCATCCTTGGTTATAGCAGCAGCCACTTGGGGTAAAGGGTGAGGTGAAATGTGATAAAAAGTTGTGCATATGGATAGACATTAGCAGTCCTAAAGCATAGCTCCAATTTTGGCTTAATTCTAATAGAGTGAAGCAAAGTCTGTGGCTGTTATAATCTACAAGTAGCATTTAAAATTTGCTTTTACAGATTATTTTAAAAACTGATAAAAGTGTTGCATACCACAATAAATCTTATTTTGTCCAGTCAACTAAAATTGGGCAGTTTCCAACATCTATCTTTGAAACGTCGTTTCAGATTTTGCAGCTGTCATGATTAGCTACACCCTGTATTGTTTTGTACTATTTTTGAGTTTGACAAGTCTGTACATAGGATGCTGGTTACATTTATTGGGTAGCAGTGCTATGATGCAAATAAACTATCCGTAATGACATCCAAGACATTTTATCATTACTGAACTAGACACAAAAACATGACATCCATGCAACTTAACAACAGTCTTGAATAGTAATTTAAAAAAAAAAAAGAAGAATGCTCTGCTGACAGAGAAAAAGCTTATTCGCAATAAGCAACCTAATGGCCAGTCAAAATCCCTACAGTAGTCTTGTGCTGATCTGTTTACTATTATTATTTTCATGAGAAATGTACAAATCTAAATGGATCTATCTTCATTTCACTGATGAACTTCCATTACTGATACTTTGGCCTTTACATATGAGTCTGTTATTGTGAATTTATTCTATTTCAATGTTTATTGTCTGAGACAATCTGATTTTTGACTCTTTCCCTTCCATCTCCCGTTGTTTGAACTCGCCTTTTCAGTGGTGCACAATAAATCTGGCAATCAAAAATAAAGAAAGAGGTTAATCCTCAAAAAGAAAAAAAAAATAAGAAGAAAAAATAAGAAAAAAGGCGTTTTTTTTATTTTTCACTGAAAAAAAAAAGTGGGTACAATTGAGCTTATAACAAAGTGTGTATTATACATTCTTGTATTCAAAAACAAAATTGAAAAGCTAAAAATTTAAAATAATTTTTAACTTTAGAAAGGAATTCATCATGATGTTCTTAAATTTTATGTATCAGCCTACTAATAACTCTTTTTACTGGCAGTGCTGGGTAGGGATGGAAGCGAGACAAAAATAGGCACCTCGTCTCGCAAAATCCCTGTATCATAATGTTAAAAATGTTTGTCTTGTCTTGCAAAAAAATCTGTAAATCTCTGTCTCGTCTCGCATCCATTCCAAGTGCTGGAGGGTGACACCATTTTAGGCTATTAGGACCCGTATTGCATGTAAATGAAAATTTTCAAATCGGAAAAGGGTCAACAAACCTTTTCTATGTCTGGCAAAATGACAACAAATGAGTTCTTTCTTTTTTGTTTGTAAAGTTTCTGACACATTAATTTGCATAAATAGGAGTCAAAATGGCAACAAATGAGTTCTTTTCTTTTTGTTTGCAAAGTGGATGGCAGGTTATTTGCATAAATAAGAATAAATGACAGTATAAGAGGACAGATCCACTTTCTCTGCCATTTAGACTTTTTGGATGATGTCTTTTCATCTTTACTTGTTTTTTAATAAAGGGTCATAAGTTCACAAAGGAATAATCCTGTCATTCAGAAATTCTTCTATCACATGTTTTATACAAATCAGGTGCCAAATTGTAATCATCGTGCATAAAAATACGAAGAGGCGAGACAGAAGTGCTTAATCTAAAGAGATGCTATCAGCCAATCGCATAAGAGTTTTCCACTGTTAGCATGAAACTTGTAAAAATGTGTATTAGCAGAAAGGGTTAATGGACAGTTCCTGCTAATAAAAAGCATTAAAGGTTGCCCCTTTTATTTTGGCCAAATCATGAAAATGTGCACAGCCTTTACTTTTATAACTAGTTTGTTTCTTTTTGGATTATAATCTGCGTGGGTTTTCTGTACTCGACCTTTGCCAGGAAAAAATTTATGACTCACATGACAGAATTGGAACCTTAATCCATGACAAATTAGGATCCTTATATTTTTACTCACTCAGCCAGGCGATCTCTCCGTAGTCAAAAACATTTCTGGAAGTCTTTATGAAGTAGTGTTCATTTTTGCCATCCGATGTTGCATTATCTTTTCTTTGAAGTTTTTTCCTGGAGAGTTCCAGTGTTCTGTTTGGAGAGTAGGCAGGACTTTTTTAATCACTCTCCAGCTTCCCTACTCTCCAGTTATGTCTCCTTGTGATTTCTGGTGCAAAACAACATTGAAATGACCCCATTCTGAGAGATAATGCAAAACACGATGGCAGGGGAAACGGTCATCCCCCAAAATGACTTCTACAAATGGTGTGGAATTTGAAAGGGTCTCTATTCCATCCTATAAGTTATTTATTTTTCATGGAGAAAGGCAGAGTTTTCAGACAGGCCTCATAATTCGGCCCCTTCTAATGCCTCTATCAAAACTATTTCACAATGAATGACATTCGTAGTTGACCCTTTCTGCCTCAAAAGTTCTTATATCATTTTCAATTTTTTCAGATGCCTTAAGTGATGAATAAATTTCTGACATTAATTTCATAAAACATTGATATCTTATCTGCAAAATATCTGTCGCCTTGGCAAAAAATGTGCAGGATGATTGGTAACCTTTAATCTCATTACTATTTGGCAAATAAGCATTGGGAAATTGACTCATGCTCCTGTGTTTTTGCGATCAAGAGTTATAAGTAATGTTATAAGTTGGTGGCTAGAATGTCTAGCGACCGCATATGAAAGGGTTCAATTCAAGGAATGGATCAGAAAATAGTGATGCAGGCCAGAGGGAACTAGGGGCTATGTACTAGGTTCATTTGTCAGTTTATTGAAATACTTAAACAAGAGTTTGTTGACCCTAAATTTAACTTAAATCTTCTCTTTTCCTTCAAGTACCCAGTGAATAAGAGTTAGGGGATTTCTTCTGTTACCTACCTGACTGTGCCTTATGCAGACAAACATGTCTGCAGTTTTTTTGCTAGATCCAAATTGCGCACCACTGAATTGTTGGTGACTTTTTATTTTTTTATTGCTTCTGCTTATGTCTGTCGAATCCATGTGGAGATGCTATCATAGGTGCTGTCTCTCTGTTGTTGTCTTGTACTAAGCAACATGGTTGTGAAGTATTGTTTCATATTTATTCAGTTGTTTTTCCATTGGATAGATTTTTCTCTAAATGTATCATTCATAATTTTCCATGCAAGCAAATGAAGGTAGAACTTCAGAGTTGGTGCAGAGCTGCAAAGTGAAAAAATGTTAGGGGAAAATCTGATTTTGAGATGGAATCCAAAAGTGATTTAAAGGATCTTGACACTTACTCTTGTGTAGTTGCGGAAATTCTTTATTAAACTTTCATTCTCTTATCTAACTTTATGAATAATTTTAAAGTGTATCCTATAGGAACACATGTTGTCTAGTTCAGATTTTCTTGATTTTGAAACTGTTATCAGATATCAGGGTGTCTACCAAATTTCTGAAAGTCAATTTCCTGACTTTTAATAGGTCCCGGGAAAAAAAATTCCTGACCAATGCATTTTACTTTGGGAAATTGCACAATGCCCTTGTCTTTATATTTACATATTTTGTGCAACTTCTTGAAATCAATTTTAACTGAAGTATACAGGATTAAGCTTTCATCAATCAAGAAACAGAAGTAGTCACACTTTCTGATAGAATTAACTAATTGTTCTTGAAACAAGGACGTATTTAGGATGAGGTCCAAGGGGTCCGGACCACACCCCCACCCCGAAATTTTCATTTTTGTTACTAAAATGATAATGATATTGTCTTTTTGTGAAAAATTCAGCCTTTTTTACCGTTTGGACACCCCCCCCCTCCAAATTGTTTTCCTGGATACATGCTTGCTGGAAATACGGTCCTAAGCCATAAGTTACAAAGTAAGCTAATTTGTCTTTTACCCTCCCGTCGCGATTAATGAGCCCCCATTTTGCCCTCCTTATACAAACACATCACTTGATGCTTTCCCGGTCCAAAAAATGCGTTGCAGTTGCTTTCGTTTTCCAGTCTGACAATTAGAGAAAAGGTTAAAAAAAAAATGATTCTTTTGCTGAATTTTCTGGACTCATTATCCAATTTCCCGTTTTTTTCCAGACTTTCCAAACCCATTTTCCAATTTCCCGGCTTTTTCCAGACTTTCTGGAGCGGTAGACACCCTGGATATGCTTTTGTTAGAATCCAAAATTTTGTCCAAATGTATTTATCATTCAATTGTAAAAAATAAAATGTTCTAAGTGAGAAGAACTGACGTAAGAAACAGGAGAAAAGTCCACAAAAGAAGCATGCCACGTAAAGTCAGGGAAGAGTGTGGTTGAAGTCAGGGAGGCAAAAGCTTTGAAATCTGTACCAACCCTGAACTTTGTGTAAAAAATCTGTTTCAGAATCACAGAATGGGAGTTGTTGAAATCTGTAGCAGAAAAAGTTTTTTTTTTTTTTTTTTTTTTTTTTTAAATAGTTTAATAAAAACGTACAAAGTTAGACCAGTGTCTGTTAGAATTTTATTGGCCTGTATGATTTTCTTCATGCAGGTGTATTTTCTGGGCAATTATATAATAATGTTTGTGTGATAGGGTCAGAAAGCTTCTAATGTTTTAAGTTTCATTGTTTGTTGGAAAAAAAAAAGTACTTACAAATGTATATATTATTTAAAAGCTAAAGCTTGTAAAAGAATTTGTACGAGTTTTTAACGTTTATAGCATTCAAGTTTCATCTCAAATTATGGAGGAAGAAAAAATTGCTCTTTCTTATGTATTACATTGTTCTTTTATTGTATAAAAAAAAAAAAAAAAAAACAATTCTGCGTCAAAATGTAGTGTATTTTTAGCTTGTTATTTACAATCCATTTTAAATATAATTTACTTTATAGTGCATAAACTTAAAATGTTATCTAGTAGATGATAAGTCTCTTTTGCTTCTCTAAAATATCTATAAAATGGTCTCATTTGAGACGAAAAGGTTGGCGGAGGTTGCAAATCTGTTCTGTTAGAATGCCTTGAAGTAGATTGTCCCGTGATTTCATATAAATAGCAAAGTAAACAATGCACCTTTTTAGTTTTTATACCATTTCTGTTTGGGAATAAGCAAATTCAACAAAAGTTTTATACATCCATTTTTGCACAAAAATAAATAAAAGCTATTTACTTAAAATTTTTAACTTTCCTTCTAGAATTTCAACTTTGAAGCTTTGTCTAGTCACATTTTTCTTGTAAATTATTCTAAATGCATTGTAAGTTTCATTTTCTGCTATTAAAATAATTGGATGTACAAATCAATTTTCAGATGTAAAAGATGCTTTTAGAAAGATATACAAATTCAGCTAGCTTGTACGTTTTGTAATCTTACAGGGTGTCTACCAGGTCAAGAAAGTCACTGAAAAGTCGGGAAAAAGTTGTTTCATGAAGGTATTAGGTTATGGAATGTGTCAAAAATTGATTTTGTTTACTGTAATCAGTTTTCTGACATTCTGAAAATTGTTTTCTGACACCTACTTGCAAACTATTTTTGCAAAAAATCTAAATGATCCATCCCATGCAGGTCAAGGAATATCACCAAAATGTCATGTAAAGCTCAAGGTAGGACAAAGTGTGGTAGACAGCCTGTTTTAACATTCCTTCTAGAATTGAAACGTTCAGTTTTATTATTATTAAAATGGTTGGATGCACAAATTAATTTTTATGTGTAAAAGATGCTTTTAGAAAACATACATTAGTTCAACAAGCTTGTATGTTTTTTTGTACGAATCTTAGTTAATATTCCTCACCCTCCTCCTTCCATTGAATGACCAAACGACTTGCATTTCTAGCCATAGTCATTATGACACATTAATGAATCTAGAGCCATAGATGTTTTAGTCTTTCTTAATCTCTAGGATGGAATTTATCTCTTTTTCATCTAGTTAGGTCTCTGCCCTAAAAGTGTTTTACAATCTTACGGATCTCAAAGAAGTGTGCATCTGTTTAGAAACAGTGGACATCCTTCCATTTCAAACCAGTTCATCTTTGAAGAAATTGCTTTTTATATAGCAAAAGTCCACCACCACCACCCCTTTTTTTAACTCATTTTTCCTTCTATTTTTTTATACTTTTATTTATTTATTTTTTAAAGTAAATGTTTATAATAAGAATTGCATCTCCAATTTATTGGAATTTTTTGTTTGCTAAAAGGATGTGAAAAATAAATCATAATTATAGTTGTTTTTCATACTTTACACTGAAACAGTTTTGCATTTTAATGCAAATATACTGATTTTATATATATATGTATATCATGTTTATATTATTGCCTAGATATGACTGATTCTGCAATTTCTTGTATCTATTTCATATGGCACAAAATCAAAATGCAAACAGATAATATTTTATTTATTTACCTTTTTACCATAATTTCATGTAGATAATCTGAAACTGCACTTGCATGTACATGCGATAAGTAAAAACTAAAAATTCAAATTATTACTTTGATCAATGTGTGACACTGTTCTGAATGCAATATATGTAACAGGCAGGTGCTGTACTTGAGCCCTGAGCTGGGGAGATTTTTTTGCCATTAAAATTTCCAGGTATCATTGTCCCTTTGCTTGAAAAGGAAAGCTGTTATAGAATTTTGAAGGGGGATAATAGAAAATTTGAATTTTGAGAGGATATTTATAGGTTCAATATATACAGTAGAGTCTCAATTGTTCGTGTTTCCCATCCATCTGAGTGAGTGAAAAAATCAGTTTAGCTCCCAAATAATGACCAACACATACAAAACACATGACTGAATTTTTTCGCACCCCAAAATTCAAATACTTGGCACCAGACTTTGTTCGAGTGTAATCAATGACTAAAATAATATTTTTCAAAAATTCTGATAAAATTGCATTATTAACAAATTCTATAGATATTTGATTTCTTTAACATCAAGATTACTGTTATATTACTAAATTAACATTCACTAGTATAATCTTTCTGGAAATTGTTAGTAATCATAATTGTAAATCTTGTAATCGATCACAGATGACAGTGAAATCGCCCAAAGTCTGCTTGGCACACCCGTAAATCACATCAGAAATCCCCCTCCCAAAGAAAATAGGTGTATTCTTCCTATAACTTCACAGTCAATGCCTATAGACATTTCTGTGCAGCCTGACATGCTGATTGGATGATGGCGCAATATTGCTGCACGGGAATGGGTTAACGTGTTAATACAAAAAGCAATAGAACTAATCAGCTCTAATCATTAGTAATGTAATAATATGTAAGTACATTTTTCATTTAAATAGGCAGTCAAAGTACAAAAATGGCTTTATTTCCATTTATTTGTTTTTTCAATTTTATAATTTCGATAATTTGAGTTCTTGATAGTTCGAGGCAAGTCCGGTCCTGTCCACCTCAAATTATAGAGACTCTATTATACCAGACAATTCAAAATAGATGTTAAGACAATTACCATAAGTGATCCAAACATACTTCCGATTAGAAAAGTTCGTCAAATTCAGGGTAGCTTTCAGATATGGCATTTTTTTTTTACTGGGGGTTCTACATATATTAAAATACGAAATTTAATTTTTATACGGTCACACCTTCCTACCCTTTATATTTAGAAGAATGTTGCTCCTTGCCTAAGAAAATGAATAAAACAAGTCCATTGTCTCCGCGTGGAATAGTTTCCGAGATATTGCAATTTGAAAATTTTGGCATGGGTCGCCAAGCACTAAGTGGTTGTCTTAAAAGTGAGAGAAATGTAATTACTTTTCAAAATACTATTAAAAAGTAAATAATTACTTTTCAAAATGCAATTACTTAAGTTAATTTATGTTAATAGACCCTCAATAGACACAATGGATTCCTCAAATCCTAGTTTAGCTAGAATTTTCCTATAATGCACGTTTGACAGTTTCTATTGAAAGTTACTACACCATAATAACCCACACCATTATTTTGTCATTTTCTTTTACACTTTAAAATTCTTTCCTCTATCAGCGTGATGTCATTACTGGATGATCAAGCTAAAGCACTAAATTATTGCTCATTTCACAACGCAGTACTGATCCATTCAGGTAAAATTGTACCTGTTCATTTCACACATTTGAACGGGTTTAATTGCCAATCGCAACAATGGATCATTATTTAACATTTATCAACTCAAAGTTAGTGCTCAAGTAAAGATTTTTTCGTGTGAAAACCCACCCCAACACTGTAGGTAAAGTGGTGTCAGTCATCATTTTTGAAAATAAATTTTTTACTAGCTATTCCACGTAGAGACACCGGATTTGTTTTATTCATTTTCTTAGGCAAAGAGCAACGCTCTTCTAAATATAAAGGGTAGGAAAGGAGAGACCGTATAAAAATTAAATTTTGTATTTTAATATGTATACCACCTCCAGTAAAAAAAAATGCCCTATCTGAAAGCGACTCTTAATTGGACGAACTTTTCTAATTGGAAGTATGTTTCGATCGCAAACGGTTTAATAAAGAATTGCCTTAACATCTATTTTGAATCACCCAGTATATATACATTGCAAACAGCAGATTTTTAATGTAAAATGACTTTTTTTTTTTTTTGACACAGTAATTAAAAATAGTATTTAAACAAAACAAAAAAAAAACTAATAAATAAACTGATGCAGATAAAGATTTTTATAACTTAGAAATTTTTGTCATTTTTAATGATGATTTACTCTTTATAAACATTGCTGAAAATTCAAGGACTAGAATGAGTGGAATTTTTTTCTAGAAAAGCTTGGATATTTGCCAGTTATGCAAGCCTGACATTCCTTTACTTGAAACTGCTGTTATGGCCTAATGAACAGTCCTAAACATTTCATCTCGTTAGTGGGTAGCAAATATCCAAGCTGAGAGTTTTCTTTATTAAGTCGGTTTGAGACATTTTTACAACTTTATTCAAGGTTGTTTATTATAAATTGTTTCCATAAACTTCTTTCTTTCTTTTTTTTTTTTTTTTTTTTGTAGCTTGAAAGTAAAATTAGTCAGTGGTGAAACAATATTATTATTTTCCTCCCCATTTTACTACCAAATAATTAAAAAAAAAAATCATACAAATCCTCAAAAGTACACAATTAACCCCCCCCCCCCCCAATAAATAAATATATATATATATATGTTCCATTAAGATATCTTGCAGTTTAGTACAAGATTTAAAAAACCGTTTTCACATTTTATTAGTATTTTGCCAGCTTCAATAATAAAATTTCCTTTTGCATATTGATTTGACCTATTATAATAAAAAATATGATAATCCAATACATTTAGCTTAACACTTTTGAAGTTAATGTATATAATAGGGGAGGGTATAGTTCTTGAATGTATCTCTTTTTTTATCCCCTTTCTTTAAATTGTATACTGGTACAAAACATTTAACAAAATTGTTTTAATGTACAGTAGAACTTTTATCATCCGAATCCATTGGGACTGGACACCATTCAGATAAATGGATTTTTTTTTCTGAAGAAAGGGTCTAGTATGTAATTTAATGAATGACTGTGTGTATGCGTGTTCAAAATGGGAGAAAAAAACCCTATTTTTTAAGAAAAAGAACTTTTAATAAATTAAATGAAAAGGCAACACATTTACATGTTAAGCATACTTACAAGTGCTGTACATTAGTACAGTATGTACGTCACTGTACTGTACTGTAAATGAAAGTCATTGCTCGTACTGCACCTACACTAGCTTCGCAGAGGGAAGTACAATAGTGTGTGTAGATAAATCATTATTTCGTGAATCACGGCATGTTTACGTCTTAATATTTTATTTTTTTTCCTTCTGAAAGCGATTTTGATAATCAGCAATTGGGATAATTGGAATTCTACTGTATATATAGTACGTCACAAATAAAATGCAACCCATGTAAAACAACGAATGAGTGCTATGGCAAGCAGAAATTCGCCACCAAGAGTGCTTAGGAAGGGAGAGTTTTAGAAAGAAGTTGTTAACATGATTTTGTAATTTATGTTCGATGAACGTTCCTTTTCTCAGCTGTCCATGTTTTGTTTTCATGGGTTGTGTTTGAGATGTACATACAGGATGTCATTCCCCTCTAATAAAAAGCATTGAATGACAGCACACAGATTAGAATAGCCATTTTCATCTGCCTGTTCAAAAATGAGTGTTTTTTTAGTTCTTTGACATTTGAAAGGAAGAATAAATTCTATAGCATTAGCATTCAGTAGATAGGCCATTTCCCTTGCTTTGCTGAAAAGAAAAACTAAATTGCCTCGTACATTATGGGCAGTGCTATTATTATGAGAATTAATTTATTGGATAACAGGTTTGGTACAGACCGGGGAAGTTGAAGAAAAATCTGCATTTGTTATGATATCTAAATAGTGAGTGTGAAAGTGTATTACTTTATAGGATCTCATTTTATTCTTGTGTTGTAGAAAATGTTTATTTGAATTTCCATTCTCTTATCTAACCTTGTTTAAAATGTGTCTTATATGAACTATTTCATCAAGTTGAGGTAGGCTTTAATAGTTAAGTTGTTGTTAAATATGCTTTTTGTTGCAATCCAGTGATTTTGAATAAAATTTTGTTTAAATATATTTATATGAAGTGAAATGAAGCCCTTCCCTTTCAAATTCTTCGACAGAAGAACAGTTTGAGCTTTTTTTTTTTATTAACCCTGAACTTCATATCTTTTCTTTTTAGTTGAGAGTTGGTAGCGACTTGTCAATGAAATAAAAATCTGATTTTGTGACAAAATCATCGAAATAGTTGCTGTGAAAGTGGATTTCTGTATAGGATCAGGGTGGGTGCTCTGTTTTGTGCAAAAGATTGAGGCGGGGCCTCCTTTCGTATGAAAGGTACTTTTAAAAATGACAGCATTAAATGTTTTTAATACCTCTGAAATGGGTTCACTATTGAAACTGTTAATAGGCCAATAAAAAGCTATACATTTCAGACTAGCACATTTAAGTGAGATTTAGTCTACCTCGCTTATTAATAAAGTTATTTATAACATCATCATAACTTATTCTCACAGCAACTTCATGTTTGACTGAACTTATAACAAGCAATGTCAGACGTTTTCAAGACAAAGAATCACAAAAAGTTCTTTATCTGTTTTAATTATGAAAACGATAGAAATGTGCAAATAAAATACCAACTCAACTCTACGAATCCCGGGGGAGGAGGGGGGGGGCTATGTTGTCTCACTGTTCAGACACCTGTTACACTGGCCCTAATCTCAATGTTAATCTTTATGGATTTTATCATCTGGGCGGTAGCACCAAGATATAGATACAGTGGAACTTGCTAAAGTGACCACATTGGTAAAGAGACCACCTGTTTTGTGCAATTTTACTTTTTTGTAAGGTGATCATCTAAGGTAACCCGTTTTATTGTTCTGGACGGTGATCACTTTAGACAATGTTCATGGTACATACATACACACATTATAGGAAAAAAAAAAAGTGGATAACATTTTTCAAAAATTTAAAGGTGATAAATAAAGATGGTAGAAAACATTAAACCATAAACAGCCAATTTGATATAACAAATAGAAATCAAACTATCACTTAGGCTTTTTTTTTTTTTAACTGTACTAAGTTTTAAAAAAAGATTTTTTAGGTGAAATTACTTATATTTTTACATTATTATTATTATTATTATTTTCAAATTCCAAGCCGGTGCAAGTGCACTCCCCTGCTGGTGTTTATTATAGCCAGATAATATAGACCCATGCCATGTGCATATACATTCAAAGGTCTTGCAGATAGTTTTACACTGGTTCTGAGGTTTTGTAGAAATTTAGTTACCAACAAGAATTGTTTTTTTTTTTTCCCACTACAGCACAAGCACATTGCATATACTATACGTGTGTACGTATATATATGCATATGTTCATGTATGCAATACATATTTTGTTATTACTAGCTATTACGAGTTTGCAGATAGTTTATTTTTTTATCTGACTAGGGTGTTCATGACACTTTTATTCCTGTGTAGCTGTGGGAATTGTTTTACAGTATAACACCTGTTATCCAGAATGGTCAGACCAGGTGTATTCTGGATTAGTGAATTTTCTGGATACCAGAATTCTGGATACCAAATAATGGTTGGGCATTAACATGACATCCACTGATTTGATTGGTAGCATATATGTTACTTTCTACTTTTGATTATAATTAAATATTAATTGTTAATTAAAAAAAACTCATTGCAAGAAATTTTTAAATTTTATTTTTATTTTATTTATTTTGAAGATTTGATCAATTTTTGGTTATTTAAAATTGGACTTTTGTTTCATAAATATTTCTTGAATTTTACACACAGCCATAGTATCTTATTCATCAATAAAACTGTTTTTGTTCGTTCCATGTCTCCTCTGATTAACTATTTAGTAAGTTCAATGAATCTTAAATTAGATATTTTTTCTTTATTGCTTCAAAAAAAAAAAAAAAAACTCAAACTTCCGAATGAAAATAAATAACGCTTCTCTAGAAAAAAAAAAAAAAAAAAAAAAGGGGAATTTAATCGATTGAAAAGTGATTCCGGATAACTTGTTTTCTGGATAAGAGGTTCTACAGAGTATCCTAAAAAGGTGGTAATGGGCTTTGATTCATTATCTTTTAGAGATAAGTAAGCAGTGTAAATGCAAAAATGTTCAAAATAAGGTCAGAAATAAGTGTTAAGAAAAAATTCCTCTCATTAGTTTTAAGAAAGTTACATATTTTAAATTTGTACATGACTCCCATTAAAAAAAAAAATAATTAGTAAAATGTGCCTCTATGCACTCATGAGATGACATACAAAATTTGAGAATTATACCTTAAAAAGTGTCAGAAATATGAAGATAAATATAACACTGACTTAAACCGCTTTTCTATAGCTCTCAAAGCAAAAATAATCACGTTGAAAGATAACATTTCAGGAGTTGTACAGAAATTACAAAAGAAAATCTTTTTTTTCTCTCTAGCAATAAACGTTCGATAATAATACACTCAAAATCATGTATAGTACCTTTATCATCTTCCTTTAAAGATATTTGCAACATTTTGGGAATGTTTTTGTATGGGGGTCCTATACAAATTTAAAATGTGTCTAACAAATAGCTTTAAAACATGGACTGTATGAACATACTTTGTCTCACTGAAATGTGTTTGATCTTTAAATCACTATCGAATATGCTTTTTTTTTTTCTGGATCCAGTGGTATCCAAATATTTCTAATCCAGTGGTATCCAATAAAATTTTATTTCAATATATTTATCATACGACTGTAAAAGAAAAGGGAAAACATGTAAAAAGTTCTGACTCTATAAATTCCATGAAAAAAGCCATGCCACAAAGTCAGGGAAGAGTGCGATAGAAGTCAGGGAGGCAAAAGCTTTGAAATCTGTACCAACCTTGTTGTTGTTAGAGGTAATGAAAACACTTAGAAGTGTGCTGAAGGAGACTTTTGAAAAAATTGTGAATATGAATATAAATTATTAATTTCCTTAAAATTTGAATTTTAACTTCATGCATATTCATTGAATATGCATGAAGTTCAGATGTGTCCACTTCCAATCTACGAAGAAATCATTGCAGTTCAGATGTGTCTACTTCCATGAATGCACATGCAGTGTCACAGAATTGCTTATATATTTTGTGGGCAAAAGTAGTACAAAAAGTTGATAGGATACAAGGTAATCTGTACAGTTGAACGCCAGAAATCTGCCGACCTAAAATCCGCACACCTTCTCTGATATAAATAATGAAATTCGCAGTATTCCACCAATGAAGAAATTGTTGAAAAGTTTCTTGAACCCAGATAAATATGATTCTGATGATGATCTAAAACTTGGGTGATAATAATAATAAAATCCATTTGATAAAAGTTTAAAGTTAAGAAAAGAATACCCTAAACTTTTACAACAGCTAAGTTCTATAACAAAACAAAAATTAATCATAATTCTGTTTAAATATTCTGATGAAAATATGCAGTTTAAACATTGTTTAAACTGCATATTTAAACAGTTATACAATTTGCAAAATTAAATAAATAAAAGAAAGAAAGAAACAAAGTAGAAAAAAATATTTTAAAACAAATCACCACAGAACATGTTTTTAAAATTAGAGAAAGGAAATTTTGAAACCATTTGCTTTGCTAGTCTTCCTGTAATTTCTTTTTTCTCCTATGCTTTTGTATTTAAAGTGAAAATATAAATGAAATACTTTTGACTGTGTTTTTATTTCATTGTAATTGTATTCTCCTTTTCTTAAGTCTGAAATGTAATAGGATTTATCTTTTATGGCCTGAAATCTACAAAATCCTAAAATCCGCACAAGCCTTAGTCCCAAGCTGTGCGGATTTCTGGCTCTCTACTGTACATTGAAAGTTTGTGTGTACTACCCCATTTACATTCAGCCATTCCCACTGCTCTTCTCACTGCTGCTTGCCAAAAGATTTACATTCTGCTGTACTCCCCTTCTCCTGCCATACTTTTCTGCTATACTTCCCTCCTCACTGCCTTCAAAATCCCTTCAGGAGGGAGCATGGGCGGCAGGTAGGGCAGCAAGAAAGGTTAGGACATGAGCAGGATGAGAGAGGTGTTTACATTCCTGTTACTTCCATTTCTCCTGCTCATTGCCGCAAAAGTGGGCTGAGTGTAAACGAGGTGTATACAGTGCTTAAATTTTGCAATCTAAGCCTTTACAGTTTCTTTCTGAAACAATAGTTTTAGAAAAGCAATTTTTGTAATTAATACTCATTGAAAAATCTGTAGTATTTGCTATGTTAGTAATGTCTCTGTACATAAATTTTAGACTGTATTGCATAGGCATCAATTTTAAAAGGTTTTTTTTTTTTTTTTTTTTTTTTTTTTGGTTTATTTCCCTTTGAAAGAGATTAGTTTATTTTTTAAAATATATATATGTATAAAAACTGAAGATATAAAATAAATAAATAATGTGAATCAGATAGAAAGAATTTAAATTCATTTATAAAAAATAGTTTTTCAGTTTAAGCAGTTTACAGTAAGCAAGCAAGTAATAAGTAGTTTACAATAAGAATATCTTAAGCAGTTTGTATGCAAGATTTAAATGTGTTACATAAATTTTAGCCACAGTTTTCAGTATAACACAAAATTAACAAGCTTTTAATTATTTTTTAACGTTTCATTATTGTTATAAATTGAACATAATGAAATCATTTGTTGACATGAAAATAAATACCTTCACCCATTGGTATAATATTATAAATTTATATTGAAGGAAAACAACTAACATGGCGTAAAGCTTTTCGAGATTTTGAAATGAATTAAAATCATTTTTCTTGTTGTAATATATTATTTCCAAAAGTATTTTCCACATAGCTATGTAAACAATTTCAGTAGAGCTGAAAAACCTGTGTACTTATCATGGATGATGTACTTATGAAAATGGCTCATTCTTTCTGAAAATTGTCTGTTACATTTTGTTTCTGTGTTGAGATTCATGATTCCATTGTACTATGTCCATTTCAGTCAAAGTTGTAAAATAAAACCTTATAACTGCTCAATTAAAATTCAACAATTGAAATTCAGGTCTATTTTCTCTTTTGTAGAATATTTAAATCCTCCAATGAATATGTACTTGCCTTCCCATTTGACAGAACTCAATAACTGCCTTTTCCTTGAATGGAATCCTTAAACTTACCTAACTGTGTGATTTTTATAACATGGAGAACGACAGTTCTACGAGTGACGCAGCTTACACCAATGAACCGTCAACAAACTGTGACATTCTATGCATACAGGCAATTCCAGGCTTTGGGTGGTGTTCCCTTTCTATCTCAGAATCTGCTCTAACAATTTTTTTAAAGTTAATATATGATTTTAATTGGTGTTGAAATCGGTAACTGACGTTGCCTGTTTATTTAAGAAAACTTCTTTTTTTATTAATTGAGTTTAAAGAGGGGATTATTTAACCCCCGCATAATAACACTGAAGAAAGCTCAACTCAGTCATGAATTGGTTTGAGCAGAAGAATACACCATGCTTATGTTAGCAGGCAACCAGTTTAAGATTTTACACAATAAATAACATTAATAAACTTGTTTTTTGTGGGATTAAAAAATAGAATTAGTTATATCAAATGGTAGAGTAAGAAATATGTACAATTTTATCCTTAAAACATTTATTTACAGATAAAAAACTAGGATTCTAAAGATGGTATTCGCAAAACATTCTACCGGCTGGTTAAAGGCCGATCGATTGAAATGTTAAAATTTGATAGATTTATGTGTGAGGAGAAAGTAAAGAATTTAGAAGGCATGGATGAAACAAGAGTTTTCAATACATTAACATTAATGTAAATAAACAGTAGAAACATAAAAAGAACCAATTGGTTAAAACTTGCAAAGTGATCGTGAAATAATAGCAGGGCCGGCCCTAACAGTTTTGCCGCCCCGGACAAAAATATGAAATGCCGCCCCCCACAGTACAATTACTATTAAAAAAAATAAATTGTTCACAGATATTGTTTTCATGCCTATAAAACTGGAATAGCTCTTTAAACATAACACAGCATAAGAAAAACCATATTTATTAAAAATCATACATTAAGCTAAAAACAGAAAGAAAGACAGAAAAATAAAGAGCTTCTTTTCAGACTTTTAATTCCTCAAAATTCCTGACTTTTTCTCTTAAATCAATTTTTCAACTAATTCATGTTCGATAGCCAATGTAGTTAAATTATTTAACCTATATGGAAGAGTTGTGGAACATAAGAAATTTTTAGTTAACTTTAATTTTGAGAAGCTCTTCTCTGCACTTGCCACAATTATCGGCAAAGAAAGCGAAATTCTCGAAGCAATACAAATGTACTTATTAAATTAAATCTGCACTCTAAGGTATTAATCGCTTTGTTTGCTGTAAAAATAAAATAAAACTATCTTAAATTTTAATTTAGGATCTTTCACCCGATCATCTCGTGATTCGCAATCAAAATGAATAGGTTACGTGGCTGCTTAAACTCAGTGTTAGCCAGAATACTATCTCGTCGGTCAGTTCTCTTGCATAACAGAACATTTCATTTAAAATCACGTCCAATCGAAGATCCTTTCAAAAAATCTTTACAGTTTCTTAAGAGTTCTAGAGTAGGTGGTAAATCGTTGTCTTTTGACTGCAATACCTTTCTTAATGGATTCACGCAATTGAAAATTTTATACCAAATAATAATAGAGCAAAGGAACATGAACTGTTTGAGAGAGTTAAATAATTCTAGCCTCATTGGAATTAGATTTGTCGATATCTTTATACTTTACCAAGAATGCGATCTGTTCATTTTTTTTTTTTTTTTTTTTTTTGGTATCAGGAATGCAATCTAGAAATATTGAATAATATTTGGCTTGTTGAATTTCATTAATAAACTGTAATTTCAATCCAACTGGAAATCTTGTGAAAAATCTATGAAAATGTGTAAATATTTGTTTGCACATCACATATAAACAACTGAACAAGGGCATAGCCAGGATTTTTCATTGGGGGGGGGGGGGCAAGACAAAGAGACCATGGAGTCCAACTGCTCCTCCTCCCGGTTTGTCATAATCAGACCCAATGTCTAGCTCAATTTAGGGGGGGCAGCTGCCCCCCCGATGGCTACGCCCATACAACTGAAACGAATTAAATGAAATTTATAGCAACACCAAAAGTGGCAACTTAATTTAAACTGCAGTTGCTAAAATATTTCTAACTCGTTTAAAAGTTTTGAGATTTAAAACTGTTGTTTGAAAACTATGTGTAAATGTATGTTCGCCTATTGTTAAAAAATGGCTCAATGGAATAGAATGAATTTTGAATTATATTGAATGGTAAGTTAATTGAAATAATAGATACCAAAATTGTTTTAAATAATTCATAGACTTTGAGATTTTCTAAAAATCGCTTTAAAAGTTTGTTTTGGCATCCATCAAAAGCGGATTAAGAGAACAGAATGAAATTAGGCCATATGATCGGTAACAAAGCATCATCGAAATTTTTAAAAGATTTGAATAAATTGACAGGGTTTACAAAAGTTGCATTGTATTTTTTCTTTTCTTTTTTAGGGGACAGGGAAAGAGGGGGAGGGCGTCACTTTAAGGCGTCTGGAGGTAATACAATAGGTGGCTGTTCGACTTAAACAAATTACGTCGATTTCTTTTTTAAAATTATTATTATTATTATTATTTTAATTTTGAGAAAATTGTGCAAAAATTTTACAGGCATAGTATTAAAATTTCTAAAGTTAATAGAACAAAATTCAGTTACTATCGATGAAATTGAGTTACATAACATTGATATATATATATATATATATTATTTTGAGAAAATTTTGTGTGACCACTTCGTGAAAACAACTAGTGGTCAGACAAAAGGGAATGAAATGAAATTTTGTTAAATAGTAGGCTGCTAGTAAATTAAAATTTCAGATTTTTAATTTTCTACAAATTTGAATTATTTTTGAGTTGAGGTATTACGTAAACTTTGATAAAGTTTTTCGCGCATTAAGTAAAATCATCAAAATATAATTCAATTGGATGTTGCAGTGTTAAATATCGGCTACTTGCTATTACAAAGAATTTTCCAAATATTCTCTTTTCAGTTTAATATTCATTACTAGCATCTTCTTTTGCAACTTTAAATGACATCTTGATGTAGGAAGCTCATCCACTAAAAGAAAACGTTAATTTTGAATGTAAAATATTTTCTCTATTGACAGTTTGTCTCAGTAATTTGTCACTCTCTAACCTGTAATCTTTGAACAATACACAAGAGTTATAACTTTGCTTTCTATATTTTTGCCAGTATGCTAATTCCATTTTTTCTACTACTACAATGCAAACGAAATTTTGCGCGGTTAGTAAAAACCCATCAATGACGGATGGGTACATCAGCTAGTAAAGTGATATAGAATGATATTCTTCGGAATATTTTTTAACAATTCTTTTACTAATACGAAATGTATTTTTCAAATTCGAGCCAAAATGCCGCCCCTAAAATTTGCCGCCCCGGACAGGGGTCCGGTTTGTCCGGCCCTAGGGCCGCCCCTGATAATAGCGTCGCAGTAGAGCAAGGGATTAGGGAGCCATAATTTCAGGGTTCTGTCCTCGCTGTAACCTAAATTTTCTTCTTACTCTTTTATACGCATTTTTTTACTTTACATCTCTAGAACATTTAAAACTATCTAAATTGTTTCCATGAAAATGAGATCATTTATTATGTAAATTTAATTTATGAAATTAATACATATGTTTTTACAGACTTAAAAAGAAAATCTAGTTTTTGCAAACAACTTTCAAAAACATCCGTTCTAAAGTACCATTAAATACTGAAGAAATAATAAACACTCAAAATCTTATTCCTGTATGTGCAATTTAACAAATTTGCTTACTTTTATTTCACTCAAAATCTATTTATATTTGTTATTAGACAAATAAAAATCAGGAATGCATTTTCCCCCAATATTCATAATCAGCATTTCTTTTTCTTTTACATAGAAGCAATGAAAATATATTTAAAATTAATACTAAATTTTCAAAAATAGGATCTTTTTATTTCTAAAAAAGTAAGGCCCACTGGGGGATGAAGTACTTGACCATTTTAATTAGGTGTATAAATGCGACATTATACTACAATATCAAAATAAATAATGATCCTAATCTTGTCAGAAAAAAAAGTACTACTCTTAATTTTATTTATTTATTATTATTATTGCATCAAGAGCATTGCAAAATTTAACAGACAAAACCATGTGAATTAGTAGTGGCTCTGAGATGGAACATGTTTCTTTAATTAGTCATATATTAGTTGTATTCCGTATTACGAAAAAGCACAAGGCTTTAGCCCCAGGAGGGGGGGGGGAGAATCCTGAGGGTTTGATTTGATTCCCTCTCCCCGAAATTTTACTCAATGCATTAGTTGTTTTTTATTTGCATTGATTCTAAAAATCAACTATAGGTAAAAAAAAAAAAATACAGCACAACATATCCCCCACCCCTTCCTAAATTTTTTATCTGCTTACGGCCTTGCAAAAACAGGAACATGTAGCTTTGAGACAAAAATCCATTGACATTAGTTTTAATTGTTTGAAGAGGGGAAAAAAATATGAATTTGTAACAAAGAGCCTGCTTTAAACTTATAGTATTAATATTTATTTACATTATCTTTGTACATATTTTCCAGAAAAATAATAATTTTTTCTACTGAAGTGTAAATTTTATTGATCATCACAGATATCAGCTCAAACTACTAAATATATTAATGATAGCTTGACACTAACAAGTTGGCTCAGTGAATATACTTTTATGCTGTCTAAATACTCACAACATGCTCAAAGTATGAACAATGCTTGAGCTTTGTGTACATTTTTGACATCTCCATGCTATAAAATCCCAAAATAAGTATGTATTTCTAAGAAATATATGCTAATACTCTGACAAAGGATATTTCAAATTGAAAAAATAAATTAAACGACTAATTTAAAAACAAAAATGCAAATTTTTTCATAGCAATACTATGATAAAGACCTGCCAGATGATGCAACAGTACCACTAGGGCGGATTAAAGGGGGGGGGGTCGAGCACTCCTTTCTAGAAAAAAAAATTTGTGCAAAAGATCCTATTTTACTTCCATAAAATGGATGTATATGTCAATCTTCTAACTAACGCACACCCCGACAAACTTGCATTAATCTGCCACTGCAGTACCACCTATCGACAGAATCGGCATTAGGTCATTTTTCGCGGTAGGAATCCCATTGCCGTTGAAAGTCCTTCTGAATCTAAGTCCATGCTCTGAATAAATAACTAATATAAATCTTGATTTTTGCATTATCCCATTGATAAAATACATCAGAGGGCATTAGTATTTTCTATGAATATTTAAATTTTAATACTATTTTTTCCTGTTCCTAGTTTATTTGAATAAGTTGCACACTTCGTGTTATCTTATTACTCATAAGTTAATCACATGAAAAATTTTATTATTTCAATGTCTGACTACGGAGTGATTAAAGTAGGTCTTTATTGTGGGAAAAAAAACTCTTGCAATTTTGAGAAGAGGTCTGCAAGGCCTTATTTTGTTGTCAAAAATTTCTAGGCCTTAATATGAAAAATCAAGAGACAGTCTAGTTCGAAACTTTAGTTCATCATAAATCATTATTTAAGGCCCAGCAAGAACCATTTAAAAACAATCACACTTTAATATTCAAATATATATTAGCTCTTTAATATATAATATTACAAAACATCGGCAACACCCAGTTTCATCAAAATAGGGTCACTACTGGGTTTCAACAAATGAATAATTACAATTGCATAAAAACATTGTGAAAAATTTTGCTTTTTTGTGCATTTGCAATTTTAATTATTAATACACATCAAAAACTCTCATACCTTCTCCTACCGTAAAACAAATAAAATATCACCAGATTAACTCTAAAATAAATATTAACAAGTTTAACAATTGTGCTGTTTTTGACTGTAAGATACATTAAAAAAATAAAAATAAAAATCCTTCAAATGCCTGTTAAAACTACTATCTTTTATAACCATATATAGCCAGTATCGGTTATATGGTCAGCTCAGCAGTCCAGAAAAATTAGACCATATAAGCAGAACAATTCTATACTATTTAATTACGGCAGGATTATATTCTTCATTAAAATTTATAGCTTATAAACAGATAATGAAACTTTTAAGAACACATTTTAAGAATTAATTCACATAGTAAAAACCATGTAAGAAATACACATTAAAAAAAAAAATTATTAGATTACCTTACCAAGTGCAGTACGCATACGTACGTGCATCCATATTCAATGTACTTATTTAAAATATCCAGAAATAGTAGATTGCCTCCTTTTCTTGGTTGTTAAAACAACTTTTTCTAAATCCCTAATAGATTTTAAATGATCATTTGCTGCTGCAGAATTAGTAAAAAAAACATCTGAGGTCATTTATTGCTTTAAGCGCATCTGATGTTGATACTGATTTCTTTTCATATTCACTGTCGTCTTCATCATCACTTCCTTCAGCATTCGAATTTAATACATTAGGAACAATATTGTGTATACAATACATGATATACAATATTCACTGTTAGTAGCGAGATCTTCATCAATCTTTGCATAGAGAGTTTCGTCTGGAATTGCATAACTGCAATTCTGCAGATTTTCTGCTAGTTCCACTAAGGGGAATATTCCTCAGCATTTCCGATAATTCTTCAGACTCTGGAGAACTGTGAAATCCAGCGCATGTTGAAAGGTAAGCCATATTGATGCGTCATTGACTTGGCTACCAAACGGCTTATTGGGCACTGTCTTCGGGGTCCAAATCTTCGGGCCCTCGCATGGTGATCTAAAGGACTGGCTGTACAGAAAAATTTCACCAATAGGTTATCTATTGGCAAAATTTTCCGCTAAGGAGGAAATAATTTTAATTTGCATGATCGTATTTTTGCAATGCAGTTCGATATTTTTCTGTTTTGTTTTCTCGATTGATGAAATGCGATGTGTAAATGTATTTTATATGGTAAGATTGATTTTAAAATAAATGAATCATTCAAAATATACGAACAAGCAGCTTTAAAGGACATACATACTAAATAAAAATTAAAAGTGGGTTTTTGATTAGTAACAGAGTAAACTTTTCAATATTAACATAATTAGGTAAAATATTGCAAAACTTGTATAGTCATTTTTATAATCATTTGCCATTTGAAAATTTTTAAATACTAACACAGTGAGTACGGAGGGGATAGGTTGCTCTATATGTATACATATTTCCCTGATTTCACATGGCACTATTTTTTTTTTTTTTCCGGGCCCCACCACTGAAACAGCTCACGAGCCACCACTGCCCATTGTCATCCATGCTTTTGAATTAGCATCGTCGGAGAGAGGCAAAGATTCGCAATTCTTCATGCATCAAGACTTAAGAAATTTTCCAATTACCAAAGGAGTCCATTTCACAGATCCATCCATATTTGCAGCTAACAACACGGTTAAGCGTTCCTTACTTTTCTTCCCTCCTACACATTTTTCACCTTTGAAACAAAGAGTTGTGTCTGGCAAGATGTGATAAAAGAGTCCGCATTCATCAACATTGAAGATGTTGGCAGGTTTCTATCTTTCGAGGATGTCCCGCAACACGACCTCTTTCCACTGTCAAAATCAGCAGCTTCTCCGCACAATTTTTTAAAGGATAGCTTATGCCTTGAATTAAATCACTGTAGCCAGTGACTGTACTGGCTACAGTGACACTCCACTGTACTACTTGTTAAACTATGTTTATTTGCTGTCAAAATGTCCTTTAATTTTCCTGGAAATTTCCATCGGTTATCTAGGGAACAGTCCACTCCAACTTCTTTGTTCAGAGGCGAAAATATTGCAGGCTGCTGGAACTCCAGGGCCAATTGTAGTGCTTCCTATTTCGGCGTCAAAACACAAGATGGCGGAAGAGTCAGCCTCAGCCATACTGCTCGTAGTGAAAGGGATCAGCGTGTGCGAAAACAAATGTCCGTGAAATGGAATATCGACATGGAAATGGATTGGATTGACGAAAATAAAAATAAATAACAATCCAAAACGAAGATAGACACGAGGTATAAACAACCAACAATATGCTATTTATAATTGCATGCTCTAGCTGCGCCCATTCGGCGAATCTCTGGCCTTTGTGAACACAGCAGAGTTTGTTGACTATGGCAACCCTGCTTTCTCATCTGGGCTCACTGACTTGCTGGAATGAATGGCAGCCACTGGTTGCTGCAACCAAAATGGCTCTAAATTTTGTCCGTGTAATAGTATCCAAACTAAGTGAAATGCATAGTGTGTCACAAAGAAAACATTTATGCAAACTTTGCTTGCCCTTTTGGATAGCATGACACAAAAGATAAATTAAATTAGTGAAATAATTCATTTAAATGCATAATATAGGCTCAGTGAAAGTGCGATAATATTTGATAGTGCATTTGATACTTAAAAGCATTGCTTGAATATGTAAATCTTCTTTAGAAAATAAAACAAAAGTAATTGTAATGGAATTTAAAAACAAATCTTATAAGGTCACACCAAGGCATCACTCAAATTTTGATGTTATTATTTTTAAGAACCCTATTTAGAATTCATACAGCTATATAGTAAAAGGCTGTGTCACAAAGTTTTAGCTCATTAAGGGGTTTTGTATGGATACACAGTATACATATACACATGACAAACTGTGTGGGGGAGCTTTCTGTAAAGAATTTATTTCAAAACAATTTATAAAATTTATATAATCAAAAATCTACTTGCTTTACAGTTTTTAATTACTTTTAATTAAAAGTAATAAAATCAACAATAAATCTGGAAAGTTTAGATATGTAGTTATATGATCACAATCATAATTTTCCCACCATGTTATAGGAATCTTGTGCAATATTAAACCATGTTATTAGGAAGGTTTCCTGCATTGATCAAGTAATAAGTTTATTTTGAATAATTATGAATCATCGTCACTTGAGCTCTCTTCACTGAGATTAGGGCCCTGATAGAGAACATTTTTTCTACTTGCTTTATTAGAAAGAGCTTTTTGAATTGTCTTTTTACGAACTGGTTTTGTACCTGAAGTTTCAGGTTTTCGCTTCAGAGCACGCGTCGACTTTGAGTTTGTTTCTTCTTTTTCTTTCTGAGGTGAAGTGATTTTCTTCAGTGCCGACATTATCCTTTTACTGGGGAACAGATTTTTTTCTTTCTTCAAAGTCACGGTGAAAAAGCTGTCTAAGTGGGTTTGTTTATCCCTTTCATTCAATTTTTTGAGAACGGGCAGCAGCGAACTGTCCACTTTACTCTGATTCCAACCAAATCTCTCCTTTGCGTAGTCTCGAATGGCATCTAGGTCCGGACGCCCCCACGTGAATTTTTCCCTGGAACTGTCCACTTCGGGACAGAGGTAAGCCTCGAACACTTTTCTGTCTGGGAAGTTCTCTGCCAGAACTAGCTTCAAGAGTTTTGCTCTCACTTTGTTCTCGGGCGGCCTTTTGCTCCTGTTCGACTCCAACCACCAGTCTTTGAACTTCTGCAAGGCATCAAAGCCTTCTCCTGGAAATTCGCTGATAATTTCCATCGCCGTCACAGGCCCCACACCCTCAATTCCTGTTGAGAGATAAAATCAGTCTTAAGTCAAGCATTTAGATTAGTTTTAAGTAGCGCGCTAGACTTCAAAATTTGCAAGTCATGTTGACTCGCAGTCAATAAAAGTGAGTCAATTTTTGAAAACTGCGAGTCAAAGTCAAAAAACAAGTTTTTTTTTTTGTTGTTGTCTAAGAAAAAGAAAAATGAAGAGATTCCTTTTTTCTCATGTAATTATTAATTTTCACCCACATATTGATTTCTCCACAAGGAACGATTAATATAAACTAGATTAAAGACATGAGTAGCATAACTGTTCGGCCGAAATTTTGCGAGTCAAATTGGACTCGCAGTTTCAAAAAGTGAGAGTCAATTTTTTCAAAAAATATCGATTTACGTGTAAAATGCGAGTACACGCGAGCTCTGATTTGCCACTATTCGGTATTCAGCCGCTTTGCCGAATATCCAGTCGACCCAATGCGCCCGAATACTTGTGGCTGAATATTGCTATGCATTCTTTCAAATAATTTAGAACACATATATGAATAAAATAATTTTTAACGCAATTTTAAAAATGTATTTAAGATAAAATATTACATAATTATACCTTAATGTGTTCATTTTATAAAATGAAATATCCTATCTTATTCAATTTTAAGTTGTATTAAACACAATCACAGTGTAATTTAATGATATTACAGAAGTATAAACTTTTCCTGGTGATATTATAAATCAGCCAGGCTTTTTTATTTTGAATTAAAGCAGTGGTGAATGTTTTTTCACTTTTGTAAATGGCAGTTCATGGAGATATCATATTATTAAGGACACAATACTTATTTATTAAGGACACATAATACTTAAATATGCAGTAACATTTTTTTTTTTCAATTATTTAAAACATTTATCAAGCTGTATTATTCAGCTGAATTAATGCTGGAAGAATTTTTAAGGAGCAATTAGTACATTGAAGTCAGTGGTGCATAGCCAGAAATTTTTCATGGGGGGGAGGGGGTACGACTACTGCAACTCACATATATGTGTATGTGTATGTGATAAGAGAGTGGAGAATATACATTTTGTAAAATAAAAAATTCCTCATGGAGGGGGAAGGGGGGGGGGAGCTACACTGATTGAAGCATATATTCTATGCAAAATCTATTTTATAATTTATTCTCTTTTAAATAATTCGGCCGAATATATGCAGCTTGTGCATGAAGGGGTGCATGGGTTGAAAATCTGTTATAAATGTCCATAACATTCTTGAAGTCAACAGCTGCACAGACAAATTTTTGTAGTTCTGCACTTTAATCACATTAGCTCTTAAAATTTAGTTATGATATAAAATACATGTTAATCTGATGAATATTCAATAATTCATCACATGTACCAAATTAGATTCCAGTGAAATTTGAAAACTGTAATATTCAGCCAAACTATTTATTTATTTACCAGGAGGGGACAGCTCGAGTCACTGGATGTGTCGCTTAGAGCTACATATACGTCCTGCCCAGAATTTCCCGCCACAATTTGGAACCTCATTAATTTTACAATTTGAAAATAAAACAATTTCTATGCAGAGGTTCAAACAGCCAATATTTTCTTGATTTTACCGCAAAATTCAATTTTTCTGGCATTTCCCTGACCTTTCTTCCATTTCTGCCAATTTCCCTGACTTTTTTCACAAATCCCTGACCAGAATTCATATTCCTGACTTTCCAGGTCTGTAGAAACCCTGTGAAAAAAGAGCATAGAAAGTATGCGATTCTATGGAACAATACCTTCTGTGTAATCGCTGCCTGTGAGCAGCGCAAAATTGATGAGTTTTTCTCGGCTCAGCCCAAAGTGCGTGAATATCTCTTTGTCCTTGTAACACTCCACGAACTTCTGCTGGGTGAAAAAATTCTTGTAGACCCTCTTGCCCCCGAACAGCCAGACATCACTGTCGTCGGTGATGGTTCCGTGGGTGAAGTCTAAGAGATCGTAGAATGCGCACTGTGCCTCCGCCTCCAGGGGACTCACGACGTAGGGAATGCCGAACAGCCCGAGGAGCTCCTTGCACTCTTCCACCATGTGGTCCTGAACCGTTCTCGACTGCCTGTCCATTTTGGCCTGTTCCGCTTCTAAAATGGCTGTTTCGGCCAAAAGCTCTCTCCCGAGCTCCAGATTCGCTTCTGGGTCGATGGCGGACACGTTGTCCAAAGAACCCGAAGGCACGGGGTCCGATAAAGTGCCGCCTTTGTCGTTCGACACTGGATGTGAATTTTCATCTTCACTGGCACTGGATTCAGTGTGACTGTCGCACTGTGTGGCAGCGAGGAAAATTTCAGACTGAGGTTCATTTTCCCTGCTATTCACAGCAGAAGCCATTGGTACATTTCGATGCGTCTCACTCTGCTCTAAATTGTTTTCGGCAGAGGATGATGTTACAGACACTTCTTGCACTTTTGATCTCAAAACACTTCCTTCATTCATTTTAAACTTTGGCAGATCAATGTTTATCTCATCGGCAATTTGTCCAGGAGCGTTCAACGTGGAATGCTGATCATTCCCGATGCACATGTCTGCGTTTTTAAGGACGTTTCCATCCGGCAAGGATGATGTTACAGACACTTCTTGCACTTCCGATTTAAATGCATTGCCTTGATTCATTTCCGACAGATCAACATTCACCTTATCTATTGCTTTCCCAGGATCATTCAAAGTGGAATGCTGATTATTCCCATCGCAGACATCGGTACTTTTACCGATATTTTGATCGATTCCGTGCAGTGGTTCTTTTAACAAAGGAGGGTTGTCGACATCTTCTTCATCGGACAGGTCAAGAGAGTGAATTTCTTGCTTTATTTTGGAACTTGCTTTATGCGTTTCGTATCCTAAAAATTCAATATCATCCTCTTTGTCAGTGAACGCATCTGTGTCAGACATCCGATTCTCACTCTGTGAACAGTGCTCTTTATTTTCTTCCAATTTGATTTTGGAAGACAAATGGTTGTCCTGGAAATCGATGTTTTCAACATCTCTGATGAACGCAACCTTAGTGTCGGCCATAACAGACGCGGCAGGTTTCACGTCCTCCGATTCCGAAGAGTCTTTGCCGTGTTTGCTGATTTTTTTCAGGAGGACGTAGTAAGAGGTATCATCAGACATAATTTTATTGGTTTCACCGATGACGTGATCGTTCGTGTACTGTGACACATACGCCGAGGAGTTGACTCTCCTCATGTCTTTCTGGACCTCTTCCAGCTTACTCTGCAACTTGCGTTTCTTGAGCAGACACTGCATCTGGTAGCTTGAGAACGCATCGGATTCACGAGGCAGGTCATTGTACTGTTCCCACGATGCGTGCTTGCGACTCTCTTTCAATGTACTCAGAATCTCCTGCTTCACATCGAGAGGAAGCGCCTCGAAATCCTCTGACTCCAGATCAATCTGATTCAGGTACTTTATGTCTTCTCTGCTGAAGTGGGTGAACTTGCGCTCGTAGTCTTGACCGCCGTCAAAAGAATCTGACAAAGCATTCTGGGAACTTTCAGGCAGGGGTGGGAGTTTGAAGATTTCTTCTCTGGGTTTCTCTTTTATTTTGAAAGAAAATTTATTGGAGTTCAGAACTTTGGAACTGGATCCCAGTTGCTGAGAGGCGACGTAATTGGAAAGAATTTTCAAACCAAACTCTCTGCTGCTTTGTTTAACGGCTGCTCTTCGTTGTTGCCTATTAATAATAGTCTGCTTCTTTAATTCGGGAAAGCCACCATCGAACACGATTATGGGCCTGATTTTATAAAACAAAAGTTTGCAGAGCCGGCTGAATAAACTCAGTAAGTGAGCGTTCGGGACTGAACCTCCTTGAGCATCGCGGTAACCTTTCACGGCCTGATTCAACCAAATGCTAATGTCAACAGCAAATATTTTATTTTCCAGCGACTCCAACGTAACGGGCTGTCCAACGGGTGCTAATAATTGCCATAAACCCAAAACACCCATGATTCAATTCTGTTTGAAGTGTATTTTTGCTTGTTTATAACAATACACCTCGTAAAACGGATGTCTTTAGCAGTTCCCTCGAGAGTACTGCTGATAAAATAAGAAATCTAAGTTGTTGTTTTTTGCGTGACATAGTTCTCGGAATTCACAAGATGAATTAAATCGGAACCTAAAAAATTGAAAATTTGACATGAATGGATTTTCTCGTATTTAAAGATCCTCATGTGCAAACACAAACAGTAAATAAAGAGAAGTTGCCAGATTTCACGAAGTTTTCAGGATGTAAAAATCCCTAACGGCACTGCATCCGGCAATGACATATTTATGACGTTAGAATGAATAGAAAAGTTGGAATATGTGACGTCATTAACAAACCACGAAGTTACTAGACATTGAAATGAACAAGACAGACTAGAGAGCCTGTGAAGCGGTGGAGACAACTAAAAAGTAACTAGTTTCCGAATCTCACTGATTCATATTCATGGTATCTCGCGCTTTTTCGTCGACTCTAGACCAGAAATCGCCATAAATACTATAAAATGGATGATGAAGAATTGCAAGTTTTAAGAGCCAAACGCATGGCTGAACTGCAGGGCCAACGGAGTGTTTGTATTCATATTTCTGTTCATTAATTTAATAGTGTGGAAACATGCTATAGTGTTTATCATACTGTGTGAATTCAAAATCGAACACATTTCACACAGATGTTGAGTGCCAAATGTTTCAGTTGGAATTGTGCTAGTTCTGGTTGCTAAATAAGGTGTAGATCGATTGCATCCAAAATTCTGATTTTCTGGAAGTAATACTGAAGCTGGAGTTTTGGCATAGTTCCCAAAAATTGTCAAATTGCAGTGGCGTATACATGTACAGCAGAATGACTCAAATTGGGACTTCCAAACTGCACAATTTGTATAATCCGGCCGAAATCGTGCCTTAAAATAACAATAGTAATAATATTTCGGTATTCAACCCTATTTAAAAGAGTTTTATTGTATATGTTTAAAAAAAAAAACTTTCAGTTTTATGTAATTCCTCTCTGTAAAATCGATCCAGACGGTGCGAGCCCCATATAAACACGGCGACTGTCACTAACCATTCTGCACGATCACCAAAGCAAAGAATTTTAACACATTAAAATTGCACATAAATTCCACTAACAAAAACGCATAAAAATAACAAAATACACTCCCTATTAAACTTTTAAAAAATCTGAACATTCAGCAACAGCTAATTTAAAATGGTCACAGCTAGGTTGAAAACAGAGGACCGTTTTCAACCTAGTTGTACATACATCTGATGCAAACACCGGCCTGTTTTCAACTCAAAAAAAACATTGGATTAAACAAGCTAGTTGTACACCTCGTATAAAGGCAGTGCGATTAGAATAGCACATAATAAAACAGTACTTTTTTGTTAGCCACGTGCAAATGTCGCCAAATGTGAGCCAAGTTGCCAAGCGAAGCGAATGAGAAAACGGTGAACGGAATAAAAGTTGAAAACATTGAACTATAAACAAATAGGGTACTTACGTATTATCCCAGCGGTCCGCCAAGAGAAATGCCAGGCATCTGAAATCATGAATGGTTTTGAAAACGATTGGCAACTCATTTGACAGAAAAACAGTTTGGCGCGAATGACTGATGGGATAATACGTAAGTACCACAAATATTAATTAATAGTAAGCAAAACAAGTTCAACTATAAACAAATATTAATGAATTGTAAACAAAACAGTTTTACCCAAAGAGAATGCTTTTAATTATTAGTTTTTCCAGAATACGTTGATGTCCTTGAGAATTCGCTCAAATGGATCGGTGACTCTTTTTCTCCACATAAATTCAGCATGTGTTGTCTTAAGGGTTAACAGAACATCCAACTAGGGATCGCCAAACGCCAAAATGGCATCATTCATCGCCCAGGGAATGCGACGAAATCATCACCCAAGCAAAAACATAAACAGCACTGACTCCTCCCTCCCTCCCCTATATGAACACTGGCTGCATTTGTAAATACGGTCCTTCCTCTTGAAATGTTTAATTTTTATCATTTTTTCCAAAAAATGTAAGTCTGTTTTGTTTTTTTTTACATTACTTGATGATTAAGATTTTTTGTCATTCAAATGACAGCTTTACTATAATCCGGAATGGTAAAGTCGTAGCCATTCCAGATTTGAGAAGTTCTTCTTTATCTTTTTGAAAATGATTCTATAAGTCCTTTTCCTTTCAGTTTTCTTAATCGGATCCCCGTATCAAATACCCTCCCTCCCCTATATGAACACTGGCTGCATTTGTAAACGACCAACTCGTTGCACGAGTTTTCGTGAGAAAAATTCGTGGTTCGTGGTGTGTTGTTTTCGTGGAATGTGTGTGTTGAGTGTTGTCAGTGGTTATCAGTTTCCTTTGACTTTACGAACAACTTCAGTTTATTGAGTTTTGTCGCCTAAGAGACGTGTTTGTTTACAATTCCCGAATGCGTTCATTTTGCTGAGGAGAGTTTTTAGTACATACGCAATATAAAATCAACAGGATTTTTAAAAGAAAGAGTGGCCATCCTTGAAGTGCACAAATCAAAATTTAAAAAATTCAACTTAAACTTTATTTTTTCAAAAGTATTTAGCAAGAGAAGTTCTCACTAATAATTGATTCAATCAACTTCAATCTCAACACTAAAACATGCATTTTTGGATTGACTAAAATTAAAAATACAAGAAAACGATTACAGTCAACTCCCGCTAATCCGCGACTCTATAATCCGCGAACGCCTGTAATCCGCGATATAATTCAAATGTAAACAAACTTGTTTGTTTACATTTTGAGCGGCATTTGACTGGTAGTATTACAGTTATAGAAGTTATTTGATTGGCTGAATGTTATAAAGACATTTATTAATGGTTTTCCACAGGTACTTGAAGTAAATAATTTCATATATTTGAGCATATTATCATGTAATTAAACATACAAAAAACTTATATGCTAAGTTGCATGTGTTCAGGCAGTGAATGGATGTAAATAACGAACTCCAAAGCAATGCACCGTCTAATCACATCGCTTTACTCTTTTCCTGAATGAAACAAACAAACAATCAACGAAAACATTTGCTCTATGAGAGAGAGAAAAACTCGCGAGATGATCGTAAAGATTGACCGTTGCAATTAAAATTGGGTGAAAATATGTAACATGTTTAACTTTAAACGCAAACCGCGATTTGGCAGACGACACAACAGTTGCGCAATTTTCCGATTCTCCCCCTACCTCACCCTTTTGATCTTCTGTCTAGCGATTTATTATGCAACAAAAACTTTCTCCACATAACTGTAGTTCTGTAGGAAGAAAGAAAGAAAAGCATAAACAGATCACATGGCCTTTCTCTTTGTTTATATTTAGCTGCCGGAGGAGCACATGCAAAAATAATGAATCATCAGCACTTGAAATGTAATGCACGTGTGTGTGTGTGTGTGAAAAGGAAAACATTCTTTTCCTCTTTAGAGCTTATATAATAGCATAGAATATTTTTACATTAGGAGAAACCGAAAATTACCTCACAAGATCTGAAATTAATGTAATTCTGAGATATCAAATATACAAATGATGCACCGCATGCCTCCCCCCCCCCCCTTCGTGAGCGACCATTGAAATTCCTCCCTTTCTGATTGAGCTTGTTTATTTTATAATACATATATAGTTAAAAACGGTCTTTTAAAGAAATTAACAACAACAACTGCCCTTAAAAAAAAAGAATGTTTGTTTGTTGAAAAACTTCCAGATTTGGGGTCTCTTTAAACATTTTGCAAAAGCAATCATTTGTCAGTGACCAAGAGTTACTGACAATTAGAAGGCTTCAGGACAAAATTTCTGAAGAAAAATTAAAATCTCTTAAACAAATTACAATCACTGCAATGTTTGAAAAAATGAAAAATAAATAAAAATTTAGAGAGAATTTATTCTTTTAATTTTGTATTAGTAATTGTATTTAATATTAAATAAAATAGTGTTTTAGTTCAGCAGTATAAATATTTTCTTTCATCTGTCCTTTAGTAAATTCTCTAAATTTAATTGTATTATTTATTGCATTTATATTGACATTTAATTGTGTTTTTATTCAATAGCATATGCATTTTCTTTCATCATTTCCTATCTGTTTACAGTAAATTGACTATAATTTAAAGGGAAATTCCAAATGTAAAAATGTAAACAAAAAAAAATGACCTATAATCCGCAAAATCCTGTAATCCGCACAACCCTTGGTCCCAGCGAGTGCGGATTAGAGGGAGTTGACTGTACCTCTGAAAAATGTACCTTCATTGCAGTTTCTAACGTACGCATGAATTCCCTCCTCGAAAAAATAATATTGGCAGCTTTAGAAAACGTAAAATACTTCTCACAACAACATACTTTTCCATAACAACAGATGCCATTTGAATACAACAACGTGCAGTGAGTGTATCTTCTAAACAACAGACGAAACCTTAGCAGAGATCGATTTATTTCGTTTGGAACGAATCGCACTCAGTTTTGTATACGAACGCTCTAGTTTAAAAACTGTATGCACTCAGTTTCCTTTACAAACGTCTTAGATGGAAACTCATTGCACGAGTGTAACTCGTTTGGTGTTTACGAATGCAGCCACTGTCTGTCATTAGACTGAATTTTCACTATCCAAAGTAAAGATTCTGCTTGCCATATGTAAGTGCAAATTTCATATTCTGTATAAAGATTAGCAAAAGCATGAACGTTTTCAGTTGCATGTATACCTATTGGATTCATACTATTCACATGGTTTTCCAGATTTCTTTTGTAATTCCATTGTATTGTAGGATGGAGTACTTTGCACTGTATTCAACAAAAAAAAAAAATAAATAAATAAACGGACTGAAAGCTTTAAGTACCTGGGTCATTCCATTTCAAATCAACTAGGCCATGTCACCCACCGTCTCGGATTTCTTTGAAAATTTTTATAAATGTAGCCATTAGTGTTCTAATTAACAATATAAAATTTTACTTCAATATCTCTAATACTTTTTAAGATAAAAATTATTAAAATAATGGGAAAGTGACCATAAATGGCGTTTTTGCATACACTTATTTTAATGGTGCTTTTTCAGATGAAAAATCATAACTTTCTTTATTTTCAATATATTAAATTGAAATTGATACCAAAATGTTCACAAAGGTTTGGAGATTATAGAAAAAATTAATTTGATAGTCCTGTTTAAAACTGGAACCCCTCAAAAATTCATAAACTTTTTTTTTTCAAAAAAATTTCATAAAAACAATAATTTGCAAAAGCTGTTTCAGAAAAACGCATAGCTCTTAACAAAGCAAACTATTTTTTACTTACATGTAAATGTATAAAGTAAGATAATTTAAAATAAAAACGGTGGTATTTTGAGTCCTAATAGGTTAATTTAATTAAAAACCTAATATTTTGATTTTTCTTAAAATGTTATGCTGCATGCAAATGTTATTATAAAATAATTTTTTATTTATTTAATTTAAAAAGGTGCTTATTTTATTTAAAAGTTAATAATGAGTTAAAGTTATTTTACTTAAAATTTAATTTTTTTATTTTTAAAATATAAAACTTTTTAAACAAAATCTGAATATATGCATATAGTAAATATGTGTCAAAACGTGGAAGTTTCTCTTTCTTTTTTTTTTTTATTGTCAACTACAAGTTGAATTACACTCATTCTGACTTATTTTAGATCAGTAATATAACTGTTAATTTTATTTTTTTTTTAATGTAGACAATGCTTTGTTTATAATGGGAATCTCCTCACCTGTTAGGTAAAAGCTTGGTATTTATTTATATTTAATTGTGTGTCATAGGAAATCAAGTTAAAATAGTTTATTAATGTTTAAATCAGTATTTTTTTAATCTGTTCAAGCAAAAAGGAAATATAGAGAGTGTGTCAATAACAAATAATTAAAAAATGGGCGTTGAAGAGAAAAAGTGGAAACAGGCTGTTTTTTTCCAGAAATGATGCAACTTTTTAAGTTATTTTTATGCAATTAAGTTATCCTAATTTAGAGATTCAAAGTTTTTTAGACTGTCTCTTCAGAAGTTGTACTATGCACTTTTAGGAACAGTTAATGAAACATGCAGAAAAAAGAAATTTAGTTAAATTTATGGGCTGCATGGTTTGAAATTTTTCAAATTTAAATGTTGTCTCAGCCAATTCTGTAATTTTTTGGGGTGGGGTGGGGGAGGGAAGGGTGTAAATTGCCTGAGGCATGAAGAAGGCATATCTATATATTGTTTATATATAAAACAATTTTAAAAACTGTTTTGTTTTTATCATAATTTTGTTTATTTTTACATCAGTTTAAAAGAACTAAGTAGTCCCTTTTCAGTCAACAGGCTTTTGGACTGTAACTAGATCAGATCACATGCTTTCTGTTTGTTGTGTGGTAAGGAGCTGGTGTAAGAGAATATGCAGGGGGAGATACTGAGTAGTGTAAGATAGTAAAGGCCATTGCCCACACCCAGTGATTGCTGCGGCTACAATGTATTTGAATGAGGATATTTGGCCATGTCTTGCATTGGGTGACACATATGCTGTCCTCTACTGAACAATAGATGGGGTGCGTGGGGGGAACAATAGAGTGGGGCCCCACAATAATATCCACGGTCCCCAATTACCTTTTGCCTGGAGTATCTCCTCTTTCTCTGCAGTGCGAAAAATTTATTGCTTACAAGTGATAATTGGCCAAGCAGCGAGTGGCTCCCTCTCGATGTGGAAAGCGGCTTTAAAGGGGTGGGGTCCACTCCCTCTTCCAATGAGTCACCCTCTTGGTTGCAGGTGTGAATATCTCTTCCTTGGTCAGATGCTTTGAGAATTGAAATCAGTTTTGCCTTTCTTTGATTAAGTGAAGATGTTCTTTGAGTAATTTGGAATTCTTTTTGATGTTCTCTGGGATTGTTGAAAATATTTTAAAGAATTAAACCAATAATCTAAAGCTAAATTATTCAGCTTGATATATAAGCTCATTTTTGTTTATCTAATTGAAAGACTAAATTAGAATGTTTTTTACTATTACTGAATATCAATTCCATTTAATATGGCAGCAGAACATTCTCAAACGGGCTGTAGTATTGCCTAAGAAAATGGAACTGAATGCCATAAAAGGACTTATACTCAAGTGGAAACTGTATCAAGTTCTGCATTATTAAGCCCTTCAGACTTGAACTTAATAAGTTTGAGAAGAAATGTACAATCTGAGCTTTTACTTAATATTTGTGAACATCACAAATTATTTTATTTGAATAAATTTGAAATACTTCAAACATCATGTTTTGACCTGTTTAAGTGCCATAAAAGAAAGATAAAAAAATGTTTGAGAACCATTAATTTAAATTTATCTGAGGTAATTAACAAATTGCTGAACTGTGAAAAATCGATTCCTGGATAAAAAATATGTAGTTTTTGTAGGAAGAACGTAAACAAACTTATTTCTGAGATTGATGACAAAGTATCAACTGGCAGTGATACCAGTGACAAAGTATCTTCTGGCAGTGATGGAACTGTCACAAATTTCAAATTGTCAATTTCAAAACAAGAAGCTTTAGAAGATGTTAATGTATCATTACAAAACGTAGGTGAATCTCAAGAAAATTGTTTGTTTTTAACTAAAGTATTAATTTGTAGTTGACAATAAAAAAAGCTAGAAAAATTTTGACGCATGTTAACTCTATGCATTTCCGATTTTGTTTAAAAAAATTTTAAAATTTTAAGTAAAATAACTTTAACTCATTATTAACTTTTAAATAAAATAAATGCTTTTTAAAATTAAATAAATAAAAAATTATTTTATAATAACATTTGCATGCAGCATAACATTTTAAGAAATATCATCAAAATATTTGGTTTAATTAAATTAACCTATTAGGACTCCGTTTTTATTTTAAATTATCTTACTTTATGCATTTACATGTAAGTAAAAAAATAGTTTGCTTTGTTAAGAGCTACGCCTTTTTCTGAAACAGCTTTTGCAAAATTATTGTTTTTATGAATTTTTTTTGAAAAAAACAAAGTTTATGAATTTTTGGGGGGTTTCAGTTTTAAACAGGACCCTCAAATTATTTTTTTCTATAATCTCCAAACCTTTGTGAACAGTTTGGTATCAATTTCAATTTAATATATTGAAAATAAAGAAAGTTATGATTTTTCATCTGAAAAAGCACCATTAAAATAAGTGTATGCAAAAACGCCATTTATGGTCACTTTCCCATTATTTTAATAATTTTTATCTTAAAAAGTATTAGAGATATTGAAGTAAAATTTTATATTGTTAATTAGAACACTAATGGCTACATTTATAAAAATTTTCAAAGAAATCCGGGACGGTGGGTGACATTTTTGGAATTTACGGTTGATTTGAAATGGAATGGATCACCTATTTCTTTTCATGCATGCATTGTCAATTTATAAAATATACCCTATTCTGCCATGGTTGGATGAAATGCAGGATTTGAAATTTATAAACTTGGACACTTTTATCTTAGAGGGCATGTTATGTGAAATTTCATGTTTTTAGGGAGGTCCTGGCAACCCAGCTGCAGCAGAGGAACAAAAAGCAAAAGAAGAAGAATTCAAGAATCACGTATTAACGCAAGTTCTGTCAAAAGAAGCACGCAGCCGATGTAAGAGCCTCGTCAACTTCTTCTTTTGTTCTTTTTTTTTTTTTAACAAATTTGCATATTATTGTAAACAGTTTGGGTATGTTTCTTTATATAAGCTCCTTACTTTAATTTTATTAATTTCCTTTCTATAGTGTCAGGAGAGGTAAAATGATCCTCAATTGAGCAATATTCAACTTTGCAAAGATACACATAAAAAATGATGCAACACATTTTACATTTAACTAAATGCTATTAAGATGGATAATAGGTAGAAAAGCCATTTCAAGACTGGGATGACCTACTCATCTATTTGTACTTTTTGGGGAGTTTTCACAAAAGTTCTTGCAAAATCTATCTGTAGTAAATTCTCTATTATTTTTACACCATTTGTGTAATGCTAAGTAAACAAATCCCAATCATGTCAAATGTTGCTAGTCTTAGCAATTTTTTGGCAAAATATCGACAAAATGGGTGCCAAAAATAAGCCCCCAAAACTTAACTCGACCCAGCAACATCGTGAATATTTAAAAGAAACCCCCAATCCTGATGCTATCCTATGTGAATATTAAATGTTCCTATCTTGCATTCTATTTAACTGATTGATACCCAACAAAAAGCAAAACTTAATTTTAGCAACACTATTATGTTTTATGAGTGGTAATGTATGCTTCATCAAAATGAATACACCTGCTTGTTTTTAAACTGTATTTTCCCCAGAGTTTATACTAAATTTTTAAAGAGTCATGCATTTTTATTTTGAGTATTTGTTTAATTTTTAATTCACATAATAATTCAACAAAAATGTATGTTAATAATTCCATGATCTAAAATTCTATAACCTGCATGCTTATTGATTCTATGTAGTTTTGAGAGAGTCTACTGTGTTTTGCATTTTATGTTTAATTTAAAATACATTGAAAACTGTCTGATTTATAACATCATAATATTCTATGACCTTCTGCTTCTAAGGAAACAGAACTAAAGCGCAAGCATTATCTGTTGTGGAGTAATATGTAATGAATAGAATCTTCACAAACATTATAGAAACTTCTTTCAGGAAACAAAAATGTATTTAATATTTTGTTTAGAAGATTTCAGTCTGTTTCGATGGTTAAAAAGGCTACTATTTTGTACACTGAAGGCTACTAAAGCAACTATTTCTGTGGCTGTACTGTGTTGGGCATCCTGAAATGGATTGCATACTGATTCTGACTTGTGTCATGAGCTAATAATGGCTCTAGGCCATCAGTTATGCATTCCAGATTTAAGTAAAAGATTTTTTTGAATCAATTCATTTAAATCATTGGCACACTGTTCTTTTATGTAACAGAACTGCTTTTGGTAAAATCTATCGAGATGGTACGAGCCCCATGGCAACAGTCTCTGTAGCTGGGCAGTCACCAACCATTTTTCACGATCGACAAAGCAGTCAAATAATTTTAACAAATTAAAATCATGCATAAATTACACTAACAAAAACTAATTAAAACATCAAATTCATTATAAAATCTTCAACCACCAGTCCATAATTAACCTAAAAAAGCCTTAAAATTTAGTAGCAGCTAATTTAAAATAAGCAAAGGGTGAACCCTTTTTAACCTAAAAAACTACAGTGGATTAAGCAACCTAGCTGTACATCAGGTGTGAAATGGGCAAACACTAACTCGTTTTTAACTCCAAAAAAAAAAACTACGATCGATTAAGCAATCTAGTTGTACAGCTAATGTAAACTGGGCAAACACTGGCCCTTTTTCAACTCAAAAAAACTTCGGTATCTTAAGCAACCTAGTTATACACCTCATCTATAGTGAGTAGGATTAGAATATCTCATAAATGGTACTAACAAATATCAATTTAAAATTCACATTAAGAACGCAAAAAATCATTTGAAAAAAAACCCACTTACCTTTATTTTTTAAATCACCCCCCAGAATTGTCCATACTACATTTCTGACAAACACGCACAATAACATATTTCATCCTATTTCACATATAACATATTTCATCCTTTTCCATACATAACAAGAAAAAATTTCAAATTCCAAACATTTCTACCTCCTACCAAACTGACGATAAATTACGATATACGAATACACATGTCTTTAGGATTGATGACCAGTGAAAACATCCATTGCGGTTCAATGGTGTCATTCATCGCCCGAGGAATGTGCCAAATTCACGAAGAGATCGAAATGTTTGTTTACAGATCAATATATGTAAATAAACGAATAGATACCATCTTCTCCATACAGTCCCTGCTTTTTTTCTTCCCTAATGCATTTAAAATGATATGAATTATGTGTTTAAAATGAATGTTTCTTTTATGAAAGTTACCAAATTAAACTAATTAAAATTTTTCTTTTTAGAAATATGTATTTTGATTTTACAGTAACTGATTTAAATTTTTATTCTTTTTAAATAGTATTTTCTGTCATTCCAAATTTCACTTTGTGCATTGTTTTCTGTCGTGTTCCAGATTTTGCCACCCTCGTCCCTGATAGTAAAATGTTGTTCATGCTTGTTAACTATCTCTCTTTTTTTTCAGTGAGTACCATTTCAATTGCCAAACCAGAAAATGGGAAAATGCTTGAAAATATGATCATTAATATGGCTCGGACAGGTCAGATAAGGACCCAGGTAAAAGCTATATCTATTCTATGGATCGGACATGTCTTGCTAAAATAACTTGGATTGAACATAAATTGACTGAATTGATTTAACTGAAGTTCTCAATGAGCTTAATTGGCAGTTAAAAATAAAATACTGGAATGTCTATTCTTTACATTAAAAGAAAATAAAAATAAAAATTTTTAAGAGCATAAAAAAAAAATAAGCGTGATATGGTTTTAAGATTGGAACATGCATGATTTAATGGAAAGAAACTGTAATTTTTGTGCTGCCATCTGTCCTGGAAGTACATGGAATAGAAGACTCACCCCCCTCCCCTTTTTCAATTCCTACTACCGTATTTTCCGGTAATAACGCCGCGGCGTTAAACAATATTTTTCTTTTTCGGAAACAAAAATGCGGCCAATAACTGGGTGCGGCTTGTAAGTAGTTCCAAAGTTACAGCTGATCATTTAAACCCCCCCCCCCCAAAAAAAACAACCTTAAATCTGGTTAAGGAACAAAATAATCCATGATCTTTTTCCGTTCCTATAAAAGTCTCGCATGGCGAAAACCTATCACGGTGTTTACGTATAGTAACATTTTTTCAGGAACAAAAAACAGTACTCTGATCGGGCATCGCATCAAGTAACGCTGTATGCCATATCAGGAATAACTCCTCCCATTTTCCCCCTCCAATATTCGCCAGCGCTAAACCTTATCCATAGGCATCTAATTATACTCTATGTTCCCAATCTTTTACATCATTACAAAATATGCATATTCGCGTTTGGTAACAACTCATCATAATTTTACTTCACATTCTTCGTTCGATTTTATTCATTTTATTAGTGTTCTTGCTCCGATACTGATTATTTTCCGTTATGTTTTCGAGCAATTCCAAGAGGCGAAGTTATTCAGCAAAGTTTAAATTAAACGCTATCTCATTAGCAAAAGTGAACGGCAATAGACAAGTAGCACGAGAGCTGAATGTGGATGAAAAACGTGTAAGAGAGTGGCGAAAGCATGAAGAAATACTGTTGAAAATGCCGAGAGAGAAACGAGCTCAACGTCGCGGACCAAAAGCACAGTGGCCAGATTTGGAAAAAGAGCTTTGTGACTGGATTGAGAATCAAAGGGAAAATGGTCGATCTTTATCAACTCTTTTAATAAGAATAAAAGCGAAGCAGATGGCGGCAGAGAATGGTCTGGCCGATTTTAGAGGTGGACCATCATGGTACAACCGATTTTTTAAAAGAAATAATCTGACCGTGAGAGTCCGGACAAGTGTTGGCCAGAAATTGCCCGAAGACTGGGAAGAGAAGAAAACTTCGTTTTCAAAGTTTGTGAAAGTAGAGATTAAAAACTATGCACTGAATCCATCGGAGATAGGGAATATGGATGAGGACCCCATATCGTTCGACATGCCTGCATCTCGCTCAGCAGATTTTGTTGCTGTGAAGTCTGTCCCTATCGTTACAACAGGGAATGAGAAAAACGGTTTTACCGTGGTGCTTTCTTGTTTATCCTCAGGTCAAAAATTGTCTCCGATTGTTATTTTTAAGAGGAAAACAATTCCTAAAGAAAATTTCCCTAAGGGAATAGTAGTGCTCGCAAATCAAAAAGGCTGGATGAACCAGGACGTTATGCAGGAATGGGCAGAAAAATGTTGGAGAAAAAGACCGAATTCCATTTTTCAAAAAAATTGTGTACTGATCATGGACTCGATGAAAACGCACCTTTCAAACGAGACGAAAAAATTTCTAAGATCAGCGAAAACAAGACTGGCAATAGTACCTGGTGGGTTGACTAAAATATTGCAACCTCTAGATTTGTGTATCGGTTTAAAGCTCGCATGCGTCATCACTGGGAATCATGGATGTTGGCAGAAAATCATACGTTTACAAAAGGAGGCCGGATCCGTAAAGCAACTTATACCGAAGTTTGCGAGTGAATTTTGGAATCCTGGAATGAAATTCCGAATGGTATGGTAGAGAGAGCCTTTCAAAAAGCCGAAATTATCGATTTTTCACAAAATAGCTCTAATGGGATTCCTGCAATTTCTAGTGTGTCTTCCGATGATGAAAAAGGTTCAGATATTGATGAACTTTTGCCATCTGAACACTTAAAAATGTTCCAGAGTGACACTGAGGACGAGGATTTTCACGGATTTTCTGACGTAGAAAACAGTCTGTATATATATGCATATGTATATTCTAAAAATAGATAAATAAATTGTACTAATAATGACGTATCGACAAACATCATAAATTTATATATTACATGGTAAGTTATTTTAATTATAATTGTTTAATATTATGTATACTACTTTATAGTATTACCTAAAATAACACATCTAAACTTGATAAGCTTCATTCTATAATACTTTTAAAAAGTGCGGCGTTATTCTCGGTGCGGCGTTAAACTAGTTCCATAAATAGAAATAATTATCTATTTGTGGCGTTATTACCGGAAAATACGGTATTAGGTCACACTCTCCCTGTATATATATACAGGGTTCATACACCTCCTGGAAATCCTTAAAAACTCCTGGATTTCGATTTAAAACATTAAGGGCCCTGGAAAACTCCCGGATTTTACTAATTTTTCTGTAGATATCCTGAAGTTTTAGTATTGACTCCTGGAAATATTGTTTATTTTAGGTTTCTTTCTAAAATTTAAAGTGCAAAAAAAATTTTCGTAAGTGCAATCTGTCGAAATTTTTTTCGACTCCTGTCAAGTGTAATAATCCACCGCCATGTTTATTGGCGTTCCTACCACAGACTTGGAGACAAGTCTGTGGGCAAGTAATCACTTCAGTGGGCTGAAAGCTTACCGCAAAAAGTTTTAATGATGGCACGATTCGCTGTAGACATTCGTCCCTGCTCTCCTCATATCAAATAATTTCATTCCTGAACTAAACCCATTGACGTTCTCAAACTCTTTTATCACTAATGGCTAGCTCTTATGTCACTGCGAAAGTATCTCCTGATGGGTGTATGAGCTGTATGCTCTTATCTCTTCTTTGGTACATGGGGTACATGTTTACAAAGCTCTACGTTTGCGGTCGTGCGTTAGAAATAATCTGTATGCGTGTGACGGTAGTAAAATTTAAAACCATCCTGTGATTTTCATCCTTTTCAATTTGCCTAAAGATGCCAGGTGGAAAATGCATTTTCAATGATGCTTGGTTAGAAAAGGTATTTATGTATACTCCTGGAAAAATTATATTTTCTCCTGGAAAACTCTTTAAAAACTCCTGGAATTCATACTGCGAAAAAGTGTGGGAACCCTGTATATATATATTGTACAATTTTTCAATCATTAATAAAATACTTTTTTATTCATCCACTCAAGTTCAAATAAAAAATTTTGTAAGTTTTACTGGATGACACGGGATGTTAATACAGTTTTGGTCCCTTTAACTGGATAATTTATGTACAGGACCACCCTAAAGATTCTAACTACATTACGCTCTATGGGCCAAAATTCATTCAACTCGCATATCTCAAAAACTATTAGAATTAGAGTGTTGAAACTTTATATTCAGGATTGCTGTAACATTTAGTTGTGCACTCGCCATTTCGGTCCCTTTCGACTGGATAGTTTATTTACGGGGCCACCCAAAATATTTTAAATACATTATGCTCTATGGGCAGAAATTCATTAAAGCGTATTTTACAGCTATTAGGCTAGTTCAAACAACTCAGAAGTGATATATGTTGTTAAGGGCTATAAAATTAGTTTTTCCATCAGAGAAAGTGTCTTTATCATTTATAGTGCTGCTAGAGGAACACTCCAAAGATTTCCAATACTTTACGGCCAATGGAAGTTTCAGGGACATTCATCCATTTCAAGTACAATACCATCCTACCCTGTAGTTGGGTAATGGTCTGACCACAGTCACGTGCCTCCCTCAAGAATTATGCCAAAAGTCGCCAAGCTTGGCAAATTTTGTATGTGTGTATGTATTTTACTCTCAAATCTCAAAAACTATTACTTGTAGAATGTTGAAATTTTATATATGAGATTGTTGTAATGTCTAGTTGTGCATTTCGATTTTTGGTTCCAATCTACCGGAGAGTTTATTGACAGGACCACCCAAAAGAATTTCAATGCATTAATGTCTATGAACATCTTCAAAATATTACATCTGTAGTCAGTCATTGTTGGGTCCATGCCCAAAATCTTGCCATTGGTCATCGACCTTGGCGAGTTTTGCCAAAATAGATCCCAATTTGGCTCCAAAAATTATTTCTCATTTCGCATAACTCTAAAATTTTTAACCGCAAAATGTTAAAATTCTGTATTTAGAATTATTGTAACATCTAACTGTTCATCTTTTTTTTTTCTTCAATTCATACTATTAGTTCACACTCTCCCTATATATATTTAGAGTCGAGAGCCAAAAATCTGCACACCTTCTCTGATGTAAATAATGAAATTCGAAGTCATCCGCCAGTGATGAAATTGTTTAGAAGTGTCTTGAATCCAGATAAATATGATTCTGATGATGAAAACTTGGTTAATAATAATAATAAAATCCATTTGATAAAAGTTTAAAGTTAGGAGAAGAATACCTTAAATTTTTAGAACAGCAAAGTTCTGTAACAAAACAAGAATTAATGATAATATGCAGTTTTCAAAAATAAATAAAGGAAAGAAAGAAAGAAAAAGAAACTGAAAGTATGAAATGATATTTTAAAACAAATCATAGAACATGCTTTCAAAATTAGAAAAGGAAATTTTGAAACCATTTGCTTTGGTAATCTTCATGTAAGATTTTCTTTTTTCTCCTATACTTTTGTATTTAATGTGAAAATATGAGTGAAATGCTTTTGACTGTTTTTAATTTCATTGTAATTGTATTCTACTTTTTTAAAATCAGAAATGTAATGATTATTGATTATGATGAATTTTATGGCCCGAAATCTGCAAAATCCTAAAATCCGCACAAGCCGTGGTCCCAAGCTGTGCGGATTTCTGGCTCTCTACTGTATATACAGGGCTCACAAATAGTCTCTTTTTTCCCTAAAAGTCTCTTTTTTAATAAAGACACATAAAACAATATTTAATACGGCGGATTAATTAGTTAAAACTTTTTATTTGGGAATACCTTATTCCCCCGTACATGATATATATTTCGGTTACATACATAACCATCTTCAGTCGTTTCTGGAGCTCTCACTAATGGCGGCTTCTTTTTATATCTTCGTCGTTCTTCTTCTTGAAAGTTCGATGCATGACGTCGTCCCATGATTGGTCGATTGTATGAAGCGTATCGTTGATGCTGCCTTCTGTCGTCAATATTTCTAAGCTCTCACGAATGTAGGCATATATACTATTTTTAAAGTTGGCTATTTTTTTAATATTTTTAAAATCAATGGTAATGGGCTCTTTCAAAGCTAGACGGGCAAGGGCGGTACTTTGTTTCTGGAGGTTAATGTCTTTAAAATGTTCGTTTTTTCGTTCTTTAATTTTCCTTTTTGTAACGCCGATGTAGCAATTTTCTTTATTAGTATCGTTTGACATAAAATTAATTTTATAGATCCCTGCGGTTTCGATGGGGTTGATTGGGTCTTTTTCCGATCTAATGCGCTGAAAGATTGTTTTATTAGGTTTAATTGGAATACGTAAGTTCTTTTTACTGGCGATATTAGAAAGTTTATTGGCTATCCCTCGGCTAAAGGGGATAGCGGTAGTAAAACGTGGTTTATCTTTTTGACGGTTGTCTATAACATTTAATTTTCGTTGCCTAGCTTTGAAAACTTAACCGCCCACTACCCTCGAGAAATTTTCGATAAAGTTTTCAAAGCTAGGCAACGAAAATTAAATGTTATAGACAACCGTCAAAAAGATAAACCACGTTTTACTACCGCTATCCCCTTTAGCCGAGGGATAGCCAATAAACTTTCTAATATCGCCAGTAAAAAGAACTTACGTATTCCAATTAAACCTAATAAAACAATCTTTCAGCGCATTAGATCGGAAAAAGACCCAATCAACCCCATCGAAACCGCAGGGATCTATAAAATTAATTTTATGTCAAACGATACTAATAAAGAAAATTGCTACATCGGCGTTACAAAAAGGAAAATTAAAGAACGAAAAAACGAACATTTTAAAGACATTAACCTCCAGAAACAAAGTACCGCCCTTGCCCGTCTAGCTTTGAAAGAGCCCATTACCATTGATTTTAAAAATATTAAAAAAATAGCCAACTTTAAAAATAGTATATATGCCTACATTCGTGAGAGCTTAGAAATATTGACGACAGAAGGCAGCATCAACGATACGCTTCATACAATCGACCAATCATGGGACGACGTCATGCATCGAACTTTCAAGAAGAAGAACGACGAAGATATAAAAAGAAGCCGCCATTAGTGAGAGCTCCAGAAACGACTGAAGATGGTTATGTATGTAACCGAAATATATATCATGTACGGGGGAATAAGGTATTCCCAAATAAAAAGTTTTAGTCTCTTTTTTAGTTAGAGCTCTCTAAAAGTCCCTTTTCCATGTAAATGGTCCCTATTTCCTCTTTTTCACCGTGGATTCTAGAAATTCCAAAGTCATGTCATGGAAACTCTCGAATGATAAGCACCTGTAAGAAATCTAATTGCAAACCAACTGAGAAACCCATCCACATAAATGTCAAATATTAGAATTTTTTCTGGTCCTGCTTATTTATAATAGAGAACAGAATCTGGATTTTCCTTTTCACCCTCACTTTTTAATGATTCAATCTGAGAAGATGGGGAAACACAAATGAAAAAATATGAGTTTCTTTTCTTTTTTTTTTTTTTTTTTTTTAAGCACTACAGTACTAGCAGGTTTTTTAGCATTGGCATAATTTGCCTACACAATTTCTTATGCTGAAGCATTTTTTTCCAAATGTGTTTGCCAGATTACGAGAAAGGAGGGAGGGGGAGAATAAAATGTTGAAAGTTGCACAAGATTTGCAATTTTTGATAATTGATCGCCAAATTTTGTATCTTCAAAACCGAACCAAGCTTGGCATATCTTCAAACATGACAGTTTATTACAAAGGAAAAGTATAGTTAGAATATTCCTGGCAAAAATTGTAAAATAGTTTAGGAGGCGATTTTAATATAGATTTCAATTCCGAAGTGTTTGTGGAACAAGAATGACACAGCACACTCTATGGATTATGATGCCCATTCCAAGCAGTATTTAAAATGGTGAATTTCAGTTCGAATATGCTTGGCAAAGATTGTAAAACAGTTTTAGTAGGCAATTTTAAGATAAATTTTGATTCCAAAGATATTTTCTATGAAACAAGGAAGAAAAATAGGGATAACGCATGAATTATGATACACTTTTAATACAGAGCACTTTAGTACGTATTAAAATATGAAAGTGTTTAGGATTTTATTTATTTATTTATTTAGCATCTACTTTAAGTTACCGCAGTTGTTTACACTTGTAAACATGTTTAATTTCTGTGCATTGGTGAATATCAAATACTTAATGGGATAATCCTTACAATTATATGGCAACATCAGGATGGATCCAAGTCAAGTGCACAAATAATTCCCAATTTTAGGATCACTACCGAAAAGTTAAAAATTCTAAATACTGAAAAAGAAAGAGTTACTAATTAAAAAAAAAAAGAATGCATTAAACAAAATTATTCTTCAGTGTTATTTTTCTTCGTTCGTACAATTGTTATCTTTATTGTTCTTTTGACGCGAACTCTATTCTCTCCCCCCCCCCCCCCTTTTCAAATCATACTTTTTTTAAATATCAGTATATTTTGTTCAAATTTAAGTTTGTGTGAGTAAACCTTTGCGGAATAGTTTAATTTTGCACAAAAATGCAGATAATGGTGATCCACCCTGACTTGAATTTGTTATAGCCACTTAAAATCGAGATATGCTGACTTTAAAAAAGAGAAACACCGTTTTTTATATTTTTAGTTTTCAGACTATCATATAAGGAGTCCTAAAATTTATTACAACAAAAAAACAACGACATGTGCAGCAGATTTAACCCCCCCCCCCCCCCCCCCCCCCCCCCACACACACACACTCTCTACCTTTTCCTTGGATTTTCCCTGCCAATTTAATTTTATTTACATACTGAACTGTGTGGAATTTTCACATATCTGGCATTTGGTGTTTCCCCAGGCTTTTTCTGTCTATATATTTCTATTCATATGAAGCATCAGATACTATGCATTGCTGATAAAGAGCAACAATTTTTAACATTAAAAAGGTGGATTTCAATGTTCTGATTGGTCTACATTTGTTTAAAACTTATTGTTTTTTCCCCTCTCTTTCTATCTTCCTGCTTTCCCCTATTTTCGTTATTTTAGGTCCTCATGCAGAGTGGCAACAGAGCCAGCTGGAAATATGAGGGAATTTCATAAATTTGGGATTAGGGAATTATATGAATTTGTTTTATTCCTCCTTTTTTCTGATCTTTTTAAGTACAAATTAAAAATATCAGCTAAGCTGAAATCCCGTAGCATGAGTGAAAAGAAAAAAATATGCAAATGTTGTGGGGTTGTGTTTTACTAAGTCTCTTTTTAGTCTCTTTTTTTCTAGAATTTGGTCCCTTTTCCTCTAGAGATATCATTAAAAACAGTTGTGAGCACTGTATATATCTTATTCAAATTTTTAGTCATTAATAAAATACTTTTTATTCATCCACTCCAATTCAAATAGTTTTTTCAAATGTTAATTCATTCATTAAATGTAATTAATTAAATTTAATAAAAAGTAATTAAAATAAAACTTTTCTTTGTTGACCCAAGTAGGAATTGACTTAAAAATTTTCTTTATATATTACTTGTTTGTTTTCGAGCTAAAGCATTTTGTAATCATCCGATCTGCTATTTCTAAAATACCGTATATCCTGGCGTGTAACATACATTCAGTAAATTACAGCTATGTCAAGCAACATGTTTTATATTTTATAATCGAGGTATAACATGCCCAGAAAAAAATGTAGTAATTTTTCGAAGTTGAAAGTGCATGTCATACATTGAGATATACAGTACATGTTGTAAATGAGAGTATTTTCACAGATCACTGAAACACACTCTCTAGTCAGAAATATCCAGACATCCCCCTTAAGGGGTTCTTACTCTCTTTGGGCAAATGATCACCGCAGTGCTTTTCTATGGAGAAAACTGCCTCTACAAATTGATATTTTTATAGAAAGAACTATTGAATGTTTTTGAACCGTCCTTTTTTCCTTTTTTTGAAAACATTCATCTACGAATTTTGCGATTCAAAATTTATTGAATGCCAATAGAACGTTCATTACATCTGAAAGTGATATAAAGATTTCAAAAGCACCTAGCTCGAGGTTCAAATGACTGCTATAAGAAAACATTACTAATTTGGAAGTTTTTGAAAGCAAAATGAGTAGGCTGTGCTGTTGTCACCTATTTTTAAATGTAAATTCTCATCCAGGGTCATTCCATGTCAAATCAACCAGGGGTCTGGACCTTGACATCTCAGATTTCAATCATTTTTGGTTTACAGTTTGTACCTATGGAGTATATTAAAAATCCAATTTTTTATATTTTTTGGACCTTTTTTTTTAAAATTATTCAAAATGTGTTGAGAGGGCACTTAAGATTTGGGATAATATTATAATGTTTATAGGTGAAGCAAAGCTTCCCATCAATGCAGTCGTTTCAACTGTTAAGATTGCTGTCAGTTATCCATTTATCAAATGCAAATTTGTTTTTTGCAAAATGGTATGAAATGCATGTAAACCATTTCTCTGCCATTACCATACATCCAATCCCATGTGTTGTTTTTTATTTTAAGATCTGCATAATTTGATTCGCGTCGTTAATGACATGTTTCAATCTGAAGAAACTCTTAAGAGTCCAACAACAGCATCCAAATTAGTTACAATAGCCTTATCAGACTCAAAAAATCTTGCCATAGCAGAAAATGTTAATTTTCTGCTATGGCAAGAAATATTAGTTTTGCAAAATTAGTTGCATATTAGTTTTGCAACTCTACGGCTCTTGAAATTAAAGGTTAAAAAGCTTGAAAGAAACCAATTTCTTCAAGAATGTTGGGAGTTTTTGGCGGGAATGATATCAAAACTGATAGAGATGTCTCTTGAAATATAAAATTGTTCAGGGATTATTCGCACTTGATCCAGTAGTAATTTGTCATACACCTAACTCAGGTCAAACCAGGTTTGATATGTAGCTAAAAATTTTACACACCAGCAAACAAATTAATGACACTGTAGCAGAGAAAGCAGAACATCAAGGGTCCACTCTGTATTCTTCCAGCAAAAATGAATTAAAGGAAGAATTCAAGATTAATTCTTCTGCTCTTGAAAAGCAAGGTGTTGATGGATTTTATACAAGTTTTCTCGCAAATAATTTGAATTATATGGAACTATGGCAAGTTATGAAAGTATGAGCTTCATTTTGTCCCATAGCAATGCTACTTTCAAAAGTGTTTTTTTTTTTTCCTTTTTTCTTTTGAGTAATTAATCTTTATTAACCAGAAACATGCATGAACAAAATGCATGTCCATGATGAAATCTACCAGACAGGGGGGAATAGAACATAAATATTGACAACAAAAAAAGAGATAACTTATGTCCAAGAAGCTTGTCGAAGATATCAAAAGCATTTAGACAGTATTCATAAGTCAAAGCAAGATAAAAACAACAAAAAGCTAAAAAAAGAGAAATTAGAGTTTGAAATGAAAGAGCTGAAGAAAAAGAAATCTGAAATAAACATTTTAGATTTTTGCAGTTCTTGGATTTCAATGTATCTATACCTAGATATTTTGAGTTGCCAGTAGAAAAAAAAAACAAAAACCTCTAAAATTATTTCATCCAGTTTATTTTACCAGTTTTTGTTCTAAATTTAAGTGAAGATTTTAAAATATTTTTTCAAGAAAAGGTGTAATTTCTGTTAGATTATTGCTGCTTGATTGGCAAATCACTGAAGGAAACTAACAGAATGAGTTTGATTTAGCATATATTTTAAAAACTATTTCTTGAAATCTAAACTTTGTGTATTTTTATGTGTTTCATTTTAATTCAAAACTTAGTTTTTGTGAGAATTTCTACTACACAATTCAAAATCTTTGTTTCATAAAGTTATTTCTTATTACGTTTTTAAAGATGTGCTGTAAAAGTGTATTTCTCTATATGATCTTTGAAATCTTTTAGAAATTATTTTATTTTCTAAACTTAGAAATAATTTTAAAATGTGTTATCTGTCATATATCAACCTATCATGTTTAATTGAAATAGGCTTAATTTTTAATTATAAGGTATACCTCTTGTAGTGTTGTCAATTAAATTTTTTTGTTAAATATCTTTATCATTAGGAGTTTAAAGGAAAAGAAGGAGGGGTTACATGTATAAATTTTAAAAGAAACGAAGTAACACTGAAAATAAGTAGAATATGAAGTCCTCAAAAGCTTGGGGAAAAGGTCGTAGAACTCGGGGGGAAAAGTCAGGAAAACAGAAGCTCTGAAATCTGTTGAAACCCTAATATTTTAGAAATGTTGAGACTTTCTTTCAGTTCTGCTATAAGATAAATTTGAAACAGATTGAATGTTACTGTATTGTGCTTCAAACATTCTGATATGAAAACATAATTGAGGTACTTAATTCCATCGTTACCTTCCTTATGATAAAAATAACAAAAGGATGAAGAGTAGACTGAGTAGTAGTCCAGTGATAAGACTGTACCTCATCCTGTAAAACAAAGGAATAGTTTACCGAAAAGTCACACATTATAAATATTTATCCACTTTTCAAGTTTTCTTATGATTATCAAATTTCTTTTGTTGGTCTGCAATAAATGAGTGTAATTTTAGCTTTAAAAGATCAGAAGTGAAATCATCCATAAAATCCTCTGTTTTTTTCCCAAGTTGCCATTGTGCATCGATCTCTTGCTATCCATTTTTTGTAAGTGTTGTTATCAATCATTTCCTCATCCAATATCTGATAAAGTTGTTTTCTAAAATTTGTAATGCCTGGATGTTTTTTGTAGTCATTCATGTGACGATTGGATGAGGGTAGATTGCAGATTATTTTAGCAAGACAGATTTTATAGATTTTTAGCACACTTCCATCACCATCTAATGAAAATTTATTCATTCCTAATCCATCCAGCACAAGCTTCACATTTTGATAATGGATGCAAACGCAAGCTGTATGGGTCCCATTTTTCCCTGCTAAAATACTGTTTTTAGGTCTCATGTCACAAAACTTTCAAAAACCAACTTTTTGAGTTGGATGTTCCTTTATAAATAATGGGTAAATTTTAAGCTTGCCAAAATTAATCTCTTTTGTACATGGATTTTTGTGCCATCATCTATTACAGCTGATGCAAAAATTTTTTTAACAGGCATTATTCTAATAACTTCATTGTTGTTACAATAGTCAATTACATCCTAGAAAGTTTTCCCCTTCTAATGTTCTTTTTTTTTTTTTTTTTTTCCTGGCTTGGGGTTTGGAGTTGAAAGAATTCCTTTCTGATTAACTAATTGTCTTGCTCTTCTGACCATAAAATCACTTACTCCGAATTCATTTCGAATTTTCCTTTTACTCCAGCTAGCAGGTAAGAGACTTAGAATCAAGATCTTTTCAATTCTTTTACTTGTTAGTGGAAAAAAAAAGTCCAGTTTTTATAGCATTTTTCATTCATAGCCTACTTTTTTGGTCTTCTTTTTTTTTCTTGCATAAGACTGTCTTTCAAGTCCGTTTTTCTTAACTGGTGATTCCCCAACCAGTTCAAAATATTTATTTAAGTAATCTAGTGCTGCTTCAGGATCGGAGAAGTTTTCAGAAGCGCTAGTACTAGGCAATACTTCTTCAATTTCATCTTTTGCCTGTGACTTATCTTTTGAAAGTTTAATTCTACAGCCATCCCGTAATTTTGTGCCCATTGTTATATGGATCTTGAATTGCACATTCAAGAGGTTACATTTCTAAGTTTGTCCAATTTAGAGTGAACTATTTCTTCATGAGGATTACAACATCTTACAGAAAATGTTCACCCGTTTTTATTAATTTCAGTCATTTTAAACTAATATTATTCAAAATGTTGTTCGAAACAGTTGAAGTTAAACTTAAATAGCCCAAAAAGAAAATTTTGAAACACATTACATATCCATTAAATGAAGAGTATTTAATAAATCACTGGATGCACTAGTGAAAATGCTGCAACAAATCTAACCATAACAAATAACAACTCTTCCTTTGATAGGTTGGTCAATTGGCGATCTACCATTAAAGGACTGGCACAAACTCAAACCCAGACATGAAAGAGAACTCTGATGAGTCCAGTCAATGAAAACTAAAATGTGTGCCTTAACCTGAACAAAAATCAAACCCAAACCAAAACTAAAGAAAAGGTCATTCTGATTCCTTTCTCTTGTTGCTGAGTCATGCCAAACCAAAACACAAACAGTGCTGGAAAGAAAAAGAAATATTTCTTCTGATCTTTGTAGAGGCTTAAACAAGGCAAGAAGACTTAAACAAGAAGTATTTTGAATGCTGCACTAATTCAAAAATTAATTTCTTAAAAACCCATTATTTCTCCATCCTGAAACTTTGCATACCTATAGACAATAAGCTACAGATTAATGTATATTTTTTGGAAAAAATCAAAGGTAATGTTTATAAAAAATAAAAATTTTAAAATTTCATTTAAAAAATTAATTTCTATTGCATATCATAAAAAGATCTTTAAAATGATATATCAATGAGCACTCTGGCATAATTTGTTACAGAATTATGGATGGTTTTGTGAATGACAACAGTGTCAATTTTTGCACTTTCTCATTTTTAAAAAATCACAAAAAACTATCTGGCCAATTTAATGGATTGCAAAAGACACAATTAACTAGTAACTACGTTTTGTGAATTATTGTTGTACAAAAAATGACTCTAACCGATATCCAATACTGCATTCTCTCAAAATATCATTTGAATATTTTTAATGGAGTCTCAATGAAAAAATTATTAACATAATGAATGTTAAATATTTTAAAAACACTGTGTTTTTTGAAGCAAATACTCTAGAAAAAAAAATGTGCAAATTCAACCCCCCCCCCTCCTTCCGCGTATTAATACTTATATTTGTTCCGCCCCCCAAACTAGATTCAAAGCCCTACCGAACATTTCATCCTGCTTACGACCCTGCTGCAGGGGAGGGAAAAATAAGAGTAACGTAAGATGGGCTAAATTATTAAGATGGTAGAGTTGCATGCGCAGCAAGTGGAGGCATGTGCAAGCATGCGGAGGAAGAGAGCTGGGCATTTGGAACTAAGACCTGAGCTGAAGAAGGTGGTGGCTACCACCGAAAGTGCTACCAACGGATTTTAATGCATTTTTAACTATTTTTAATGATTTTATACTATCTGTCATTTTGCTTTTAAATTATTTTGTTGTTGTTGTTGATTTGGCATGGAATGGCCCAATTCTGAAAATTCGAGTTCCATGTTTTTTTTTTACCAGGTTGTACATTTAGCTACATAAAGGAGTCATTTTTTACGTGTTATTTAAGGCAATCCTGCAAGCATTGCTTTTTGTGAAATAATTTTTCTTCTACCTTATTTTGAATATTTTTTCAGCTTTTGCTTACCTCTAATGGATGAAGAATTAAAGTGTGTTGCACCCTTTTTTTGAGAACCCTGTGTCTATTTTACAAACTTATAGTGTTTAAATACACTTAAATTTTTTGTAGCTTTTGAACATTATTACAAGCTAGCTTTCTGACTTCATGCATTTTGTAACTTATCAAAATTTTATAAAATATGAGAATTTGTTAAATAATTTTTATCATTTTCATTTATATCAATTGTATAAATTTATTTATTTGATAAAAAATTATTTACTTTCTATTAGCGATGCAATGGATCGCTAATAAAAAGATATTGATTTGGCCAGATATCGAATATACGGCCAAACTTTCAGCTAAATATCTGGTTATCCAGCTGCAGTATGTTTTCTTTTTTATTCAGTTTTATTTTCACAAGTTTTCTTAGATTATTCAGCTATTACTTTTTAAAATCATTTAATTCAAAAATCAGAAATCTTTTTTGGGTTAGTTTCCATGAAATGAAACCAGCTCTACTGCAATTAAAATGGATGCAAATAACAATGTCATTGATGTTTTTGTGCCACAATTTAACAATCTTTAATAAAGATAGAAGCGCTTAGTTCCTCCCCCCCCCCCAGTTTTCTTTACATGATAAAAATGTATTCTCGGAAGTATTAAAAATAAAATATTTTCACAGAACTTTGGGTTTTTTTGCACATTTTATTATTGCAGTTCTTAGAATTTATTTATTTTTTAGGGTTACTTATGTTATTTCTCAATATATAATTTTAGGCCAGATATTTGTAATATCCGGTTACTGCCAATTATCCACCCTATTGGCTGGATGCGGTATGTTTACTGGATATCTGTTGCATCCCTACTTTTTATATCGTGCTAACTTTTTTTCTTCTTTTGTGCCCAAGAATTTTTTCTATAAGTTGTATGAGACATATTGTGTCATTATTATTTTAAGTGCTTAGTAGTTCACGAGTTGTATTAGCATTATTAATTTTCTTTTCAGCTGTTTAAAAGTCGTATCATTTTTTAAAAGGAACAGCTTCAATAGAATGTGTTTTTTACTTCGTGTATTCTACATTCTGAAAACACTGGCATTTGCTTTGACAGCCTAAAGTTTTTATGAATGTTTTCTATGGTCAGTAAAACGTGAAATTATTAAGCCAATAAAGATCTTATGAACTTCCATAAAATTGTATTTTCATATAGTTGATGGACTTATTGACGATAGGGTTTGTAATGTATGTACTATTATTTTTAGCTTGAAGATAAGGAATTTGTACGACTTCTGGAAGAGGTGAATAAGCAGTTCCAAAAAAATACACCTACTGTGAAAGTGAGTGGGTCTGATTGTTTGTTTCTTTTAAGTTCATAAAGATGATCACTTCTATGCTGACATGCTTCACACATTTCTTGATATGTTTTATGTGCATGCTCCATTTGAAACTGAATTTCCTGCGTCCATTTACGAAGCTACTTTTAATGAAAGTCTTGAGGTATCAGATGAAAAAATCATTCCAGTCTGTACTCACTCTAGAGACGAGCTTAATTTGAACACTTTGCATTCTGATGTAATTAATAATGGGAAATGAAGGGGTGCAGCAACCATCCAAAATGGATGAAAGAACTTACGTCCTCTCTAAGCAGAGTTAAAGAAAATACCACTGTCCATCCTCTAAACACTCTTGGAAAGCATGCCCTGTTGGGTCAAGGCTATGAACAAATTGTGCTTATCTCTTTTATCATGAGTGTCCAATTACTTATTAGTAGATAGTTTCTGACAACCATTCGAATATTGGATCGTAATTTTATTGGCTATTCTTAATAAATGCATACAAATGCAGCTCTGTTTTCAGTGTCATTCACAAAACACTTGACATGCGAATGAATCCAAACTCAGGTGTTCAAGTCGTTGATTAGATGTCTTATCCACCGCATGACTTTAACACGCAAGTATAAATTAGCCTGTGTGTCAAGCGTTGGGTCAATATAACTGTTGAAATTAGATTATATTGCTTGATCAGTACCAAACAATAAAGTACGTAAAATAGGTAATGAAGTGAATCATAACTTGCCTCTGGGTCATTTGTAAAATATTGAATCTATATAGATAAAACAAAATGTAATATGTTATAAAGAAAGGAACGATTAGGTTATTGCCATTCCATTTTTATATTGCCGCAGAAAAAGAAAATAATTTAGGAGATTCTATTGCTGAGTTATTGCTTAAATTTTCTTTCGTATTTAAATCACTGTCATTTTTTTTAACAATAAATTTATTGGGCTGTAAACTGTTAAATGCTCTCTAAAAATATTTTTACATAAATGTATAATCCTGAAATCATTATGTATATTAATTTTTTGCATACATATACACACACTCAAATCAATGCCCAAAACATAATTTGCTACAATTGAAAATAATTGCATGAATAATGTGAAAAAAATTCTGTCAATTATGTAATTGTTTCAATTATAAAACAAGAAGATAAGACTTTGTGCAAGACAATAAAAATATCCATATGCTTTATTTTATTGCATTTCTGTTTATACTACAGTACTGGTCATTAAAATGGGTACACCAAGAAGGTGACATGCTACCGAAATTTAAACGACAGGAAAAAGATACTGTAATATGCAAATGATTCATTTTTCATAACATTCAGATAAAGCAGGTGCCAGTAGCGACACCTGCAATGTGTTTAAATGAGGAAATTGAACAGCCAGTTCAGGACAGTAATACGGAATGCCGTGCTGGATCTCAATGGCCTGCTATCACTAGCAGGCAAGAAGACAGGCATGTTACCCGCATGGCCTTACTGGGTTGTGCAGCCTCGTTGCTAGCCCCGAGTCCAGAAATTGGGTCCTTTGCAAGACAAGTGTCTGCACGAACAGTTTGGAGATGTTTGAAGCTGCATGGTCATCTGTACCTGTACATGCCATCCAGTCTCTTTTTGACTCAATGTCCAGCCGTATTAGAAGTACCATTGTTGCTGCCAGAGGTGGTGGCTCTGCGTACTGATTTCTCAGGATCCGTGCCACCCAAATTGCTTGAAAATGGAATCACTCATTATTTCCAGTGTTGTGTCATATATTTGTCCAACAAATGTCATTTTGTTATCAACATTTCTTCCTGGTGTAGCCATTTTAATGACCAGTCGTGTATTTTGTACATTGGCTTTTTTTTTTTTTTTCTTGTACACTTAATGTATTTTAATTAAAATGATTGCACATATCACCTTTTTATTAGGGTGAGAGAGAAAGTCAAAAATAATGTACATATAGTACAATTCTAAGTTTAAAAAGATACGCTTTGTGCGAGACAAAGTATCTATAGGCTTTGCTTTACTACACTTCTATTGGTACGTTACATTTTTAACGGTCTATCCTATTTGTTATTTATAATTTTCAAAAAGCCAATCCTTATTTATTCGAAAGAATAGGCTGCAACACTTTTTAGGAGCCCATTTATTCATTTTTCATGAGTTATATTTTGGGGAAAACTATATTTTAACCCTCTGACGTTCGGGCGAGCTTTCAATGAGTGCTTCCAGAAGTTCAGACCTGGCCGAAATGCGAAGAATGTTGCCTTCCCCCTTTCAGAAAGGATCGAATGGCCATTCACCACGGGTGGTGGTGAAAATCCACACTTCCTTGTGAGCTGGCGTTTAGGATGACTGCGCCAAAGAATGGCTGGGGTAATTTTCATGTGACAAAAAAAGAGAAAATACATCTGGGGGTCCGTAATGGTGTGCATCTCCATTTCTGTTTCACCTCACCCGTAACAGTCCAACAGATTGCGTTGGAAATAGTCTCTGTCGGGTTTGTTTAAAGAAGGTTCAAACAACTATAAGTCAGTGTTAGAAGAGTGGCCACATCCATAGGATGAAAGGGTCATCAGAAAAAACCATGGGGACTCTTTTAAATGGATCACCCTGTATGTGCCAATTTTTAAGTTTGAGCACAAAATATTTTTTTATCAAGACATTTTGTGGGTGGATCGAGAGATTGATTTTGGAAATGGGACACGTCTGCCGATGCATCAAATAGAGAAGAAGAGCAGTGGTACCCATCTGTGAAGTCGGGCAAAGAGGAGAAAAATCTAATTTTAGGATAAAATCGTCCAAATACTTGTTGTGAAGTGTATTTTGTAATATCCATTCATTTTTATTTTTGTTTGCGGATTTCTTTTTTCTTGAATGTAGTGTGAATATAGTTTGTCTAGTTGAAATAGATTCGATCTTTAAATTATTATCCAATTTACTTTTTGTTAAAATGCAGTAATGTTCTTTTTTTAAAAAAAATATCGGGTTGTAAAAAGGGCAAAAAATGTAGAATTTAGAAAGAGTTCTAAGTGAAAAGAAGTATCTGAAAATAGAACCAGTCAGTCCACGAAAGCTTGCCACGTACCCAAATAGACACAAAACTTTGGGGGGTTTTAGCGAGTGATTTCCAGAATTCTGTGTTTCTTTGAGCCAGTGAGGGAAATACATTGAAAAGGATGCTCGCGCATTCCATTTATTTTTTATTTTTTTTCTCCGTATTCCTTTTGCAAATGATTTCTTTTTTCCCTTGAGCTTTCTACTAATAGTGTAGGATGAGTCATTCACCTTTATTATATATTTAATGAATTTTTTACAGATTTATGATAGTTAAATACAAGTTTTTGCGAGTTGAATTGGATGTTTTTTTAAGATCCCGTTGAGTTAAAAGATCTGCCTATCTTTGTGGTACATGGATTGGCAACGGCTGATGAAGTTTATAACGTAATATTTCTCAGATTTAAAAAGACAGAATTTGTTATAATTTTAATATTATTAGTTAAAGTTAATAAAAGAACTCTAAGAAAATAATCTGTTCAAAGTGATATAAAAATGATTTTTTAACGTGCTTGTAGTATTTGTTTAATGAGTAATAACAGATCGACAACCCAATTTTGCAGAGATTGTATTTTAGTATAACATAAACATAAGGAGTACATATTTTTATTTAAGTAATCTCTTTGCATGTTTAAAAAGGGATTATTTATTGGTTCATGGGCTGTTGCCGTGAAAAAGAATACTATTTTCAGAGCACCCTAGACTTTAGGAAAGCAAAAGGTTTGCTATCGGTACCATGCCTGTCCAATGATGCGTGATGTACTTTGTGAAGAGATAATTTTACTAATTTTGATTTTCTCTTTCAGTTTGACCGGAGGCGTGCAGCTTTTGATTCCGATGATGACGACTTCTGATTGTCCACAGCTTTTCATACCTCACCTACGAAAGAAACTAACTGCCAGCAATTTCTATCCGAAATCTTTGTTTCATTTCTTTTGTACAGCTAATCAGCATTTGTTATTTATTGTAAAATAATTTGACCTTATATAAAGCATTTTAAATAAAACATTTTAAAACTAGTTCCATAACTCGTCATTTTACGAGTGTGTTATAAGTTTTAAGCCATACCTTGCTTAAAAAAAAAAAAATGTATCAGCTAATTGGACAGTTCTATCCTTCACCTGGAGAAAAGTATATTTTCACAGCAGTGGCTAATGCAAAAAATCAGCACTGTGTTTCCATGGATCATCCAATATTCTTTGAAAATATAAATATCTACAAACCTCCTATGAAGACCCATAAACACATTGCCTATTTTTTTAAGCTGTAAAAAGTATCCCGTTAAAAAGCTTGACAAAATAGGTTGTCAACTTGTTTCAATTTTTGTTCCAGTTTTGGTGTTAGGTTCATGTTCTGATTTGAGCTTTGAGCATAAGCCTGTAGCATAGGATTGGTTTTCAAATGCATTTGAAGTAAAAATAAGTATTTAAGTTACATTTTTTTTTTTAAAGATTGTACTATTACAAACCTAGAATGATCCCCCCCCCCTCGTGTAATTGAATTTTCAAGTAACTCTTTTTGCAATAACACTCAATGGTAAACTGGTGTTTAAAGATAACGCATAAATAAAATACTGTGTTTTAATAAATTTGAGTGGTACACAAGATCTACCCTTCATCCGTTCCAGAAAAAGCCCCACCTATCCATACAGACAGGAACTAGGAAGGTTAGAACTGAGAATAAAGTAACCTTTCAAGGTTCAGAAATTTTAGCTTGGATGGATTCATCCATCCTCTCAGAAGATGATGGCGTGCAAGACTGAGTCTGCCTTTCTTTATGCTGAGAGCCTTAGCCTTAGACAATGGTTTTAGTCTTACTGTAAATGAATGATTGACCCTTAACACAAAATAAAGGCATAAAATGAAATACATTTGTTTGAAGTTTCATAATAACAGAAATTTTTGTTTGAAAGAGCTAATAGGGGATCCAAAGAAGCATTTGTTTAACAGGAGGGGAAAAAAAAAAAAAATACTCACCTCGATGCTTAGAAAGCTTGTGCTTCTTGTTTTAAGGAACTGTTAATTTAAAAAAAAAAATCAATCTGTGATCTGATAAAAAGCTGGTGTTACCACCTTAAGATGAATGCATAACTATATTATTACATGCAATAACTTCCCCTTCTCATTATCCACCAGTGTCCCCTATGTACTATAACAAAAACTTTATTTTAAACTGAAACTCCCTTCTTTGAACAAGAAGTTAGACCCTCTAAGCTGAATAATGTTATTCCGAACGATTGCCATCTTTTAAGAATGTTATTGCAATTCAAGCTAGATTAAATGATGGAAAATTTATTATGCTAGATCACAGAAGATCAGCAGTCATATATACAGTTTCATAACATACAGAAGATCAGCAGTCACATATACAGTTTGATATCATTCATAATGACTGTTTTTCTTTTTTGTTTGCACAGTCAATATAAATGTACTAAAAACCAATTTCAATCAGATCATAATCCGATACAATGTCCAGAAAAGTGGTAGCCTACTTTTAATTCTTTATCGGTCGGAGATAAGGGGGTTGAAAAAATGTTCAAAAAGGTAGGAAAAAAAGATTGCCCGCCTGTTGTCCTTTGTAAGTTACGTCTATGCAACCTAGCTTATTACTACAGTGGCCCTGCTTGAAAAAAAAAAAAAAATCCTGACACTCTGAGGCGGATTCATTCAGCATGCGCTCGAGGCACTCGCCTTGGGTTTCAGAAATCGTAGGGGCCTCAAAATGCAGTTAGTTCTCTAAAAAAATGTATATGTATACAACAGGTGTTTCAAAATAAATGTTAAAGCAATGATCTTTTAAACCCCAAGTTATTAAAAAATACTTCCAGTTAGAAAAGTTCATCCGATTAAGAGTCGCTTTCAGATACGGCAGTTTTTTGACTGGGGGCTGTGTACCTATTAAAATATGAATTTTAGTTTGTCTAGCGTCCCTCCTTTCTTGTCACTTATATTTAGAAAAATGTTGCCCTTTGTCTAAAACTAAATGTTAAAAATCCCATGTCTCGAAGTGAAATAATTTCCAAGATATTGCAATTTGAAAATTTTGGCATTGGTTACCAAACACTAAGGGGGATGTCTCAAAAGTGCGACGATTTAATTACTTTTCAATAGACGCTAATAGTCACTCGATAGACACAGTTGATTTCTCAAATTGTAGTTTAGAAAGCATTTTCTTATAACGCATGCTTGGTAGCTTCTAGTGAAAGTTACACACCATTATTTTGTTATTCTCGGTTGCACTTTAATATCCCTTCTCTAGAAGCGTAACATAATGAGTTGATAAACACACACCCCGAAGAGACTCAATGATCACTCATTTCATAACACTAACGCATTCTCTAATTGACCGATCCATTCGGGTAAAACTGTACCGGTTCGTTTCATTTGTTTTGAAAGCATTTAATTGGCATTCTTTAACTGTGGGATCATTATTTTTATCATTCATAGTGGGTCCCTTGAAGTCAAGATTTCTTTCACCTGAAAACAAACGCCAACACAGTATGTCAAGTTGTGTAAGTCATCACTTTTAACATTCAATATTTTGGTAATTATTTCACTTAGGGCAGGGGCGTAGCCAGAAATTTTTCAATTTAATTGGGGGGGGTTAGGACTACTACAACTCATATATATGTATACGTGTGTGTGATAATTTAGTGAAGAATATACATTTTGTATGGCAAAAAATTTCTCATGGGGGGGGTTATGACCCCCCTAACCCCCCCCCCCTTGGCTACGCCCTGACTTAGGGAAATGGGATTTTTTTTAAAGTACCTTTTTTGACAAAGAGCAACATTTTCCTAAGTGATAGGAAAGTAGGGACCCTATAAAGATTTCGTTTTTACATCCCCTCGTAAATAAAACAGCCTATCTGAAAGCGACTTTTAATTAGACCCGCTTTTCTAATTGAAAGTATTTTTGAATCACTTACAGTTTAAAAGAGAATCGCTTTAACATCTAGTTTGAAATACCAGGTATATAAAAGACAGGAACTTTGTCATAGTTGTAGGATAGAGTAGAAAGTGCTCTTGAACAATCCTTCCTTTCCTTCTCCACAGTATTGGATCATAATCTAAATTATTACTACCTTTTAGTGTATAAGTAATGAGTGCTTTAATTTCTTATTTCACTGTAAAAAAATCCAGAAACGTGCCTTGGAAATAATGGCAAAAGTTGGACTCGCAAATACCATACAGAAAGTAAACATTTCCATCCAAAACTTTACATTTTTACCTTTAACCCGTCCCTTAGCCGAATATCGCTTTCGCAATTCACTTAAAAATGACCAGAACTGTAAAAAAGTCCAGGAATGCTCTTTGAAAATAATAAGCTGCTGAAGTGGCCTCAATTCCATAGAAAGTTACATGAAAATACCAAGAACTTTACTGAACACTATACAGTTCAGTGGAGTCTTCCTGAGTTATTCATTTAAGTGCCTGGTATTTTCATGTAATGTTCTTTTGAATTTTATTCATGTCAATTGTCCATTATTTCCAAGGAAGTTTCTAGATTTTTTTTTTTTTTTTTTTACAGCGTTGTTTTAATTTGTTCACTCTATTTTGTCTCAAAAAGTACAGACGCAGAGATTCCCTATGCTTATTTCCTACCTGAATGAATCAAATTATGGCACAGTTGCTGGCATTGCAGCAGGACATTCAAACACAGATGCTTTAAAGATCCCCCCCCCCCCCCTACAACCAAAAAGTTTATAGACTGATAAAAATATTTCTCATATTTTAAAAGAGAAAAACCTGAACTGCTTGATTCTACAGCTTCTGATTAAAAAAATTGTCAAAAATTCTCTGTTAATTTATCTTTTTTAGAATCAAAAGAACTTTCTGAGGATGTAATGATAAAAATTTTTTTCTAATTAATAGTTAAGCAGATATGAGCTGATATGCATGTACAGTTTTTGGGAAAATAAGTATTTGATAGTTAAAAAAATGTATTGAAATATTAAAATAAGCAGTACTAAACGTCACCAGAATCCCGTTTGCATGCGAATTTTCAGCTCAATCGAATGACAGGAAGTGGGCCACTCTTTTGAATGCAAACATGAACATGTCGAACCTAGTTTTTGGACACACTTTGCTACATGGCTGGTGTTATTCACAAGATTTCTTCACTTATGGTTTCTTTAAATTCATGGATGTTTGCAAAACTTCTCTGGAAAATACTGTCCACTATTCTAACATAATATCACAGTGTTAGAATGGTTGCCACGTCCGTAAGATTGAAGATTCATAAGAAAAACCAACAGGTTCTCTTAACCCTTTAACATGCAGTGTTCCTGCTCTGGGAACACCCAACTCTGACGTTTTGACTGTTGCCGATCACGAACAATAGATTGGATTTCTATAAAAATAGTGGCGAATGACATGGCTCCACGAGAATCCTTTACTTTTTAGCACGTCGTTTCCTGTCAAAAAATGGGTCATGATTATTTTGAACAGCACTGACATCCGCTGAAAAAGGGAAGCATGCGAGAACAGCTGGATAGATGGCCCTATGCTGAAAAAGGGCAGCCGTTGCCATCGCTCGACTTAAGTACCAGCATGATGGCGGATGATCGAAACGGTCATCGCGTGCCACAGATCTAGAGACCCTTTTTTGATGCAGCTGGCTGTGTGCTGCACAGCCAGCTGTCGTCAAAAAGGGCTCTCTCGATCTGTGGCACGCGATGACCGTTTCAATCATCTGTCCTCTTGCTGGTCGTTAAGTCGAGCGATGGCAACGGCTGTCCTTTTTCAGCATTGGGAAAGGGTTGCACCTGAAAGGGGACCTTAGAGGTATGCTGATGTTTATTTAATGTTCATCACAAAAAGTGAAACGTACAAAAATTATAATGTTTCATGAAGTAAAAAGCTTTTTTTTTTAATGTACTAATCTATAGATATGAAAATTATTTTTAAATTTTAATACTTACTTGTAGATATCCATTCAATTATAAAAGGAGTGAAAACAATTTAAAATAAAATTATTTTAAACATGAATGAACGTTTCTATTTTAGATGTCATTTATAATTAGAAAATACAGTTTCAGTAGAGTTTGAACTTTATCAATGAGCCCCTTCCCAGAAATTTAAAAAAATAAAAATAAAAATTGTATCTTTAGAATGAAACTAATGTTCAACTGTTGCACAAAATGTCCCGTTATTACACAATAACGGGAAAAATTTATTATAATAATTTACAAATACTATTTTATTATTCATAGATTACCAGATTAATAGAAATACAGATAAGTAGTATTTTTTTTTTTTTTTCCTAACCAAGAATTATCAGATAGTTCTGCTAATTTTACCTCAATCGGAACAGTTGCAAACTTTTGTACAGCCACCAGGCAGTTGTAATTTAATATTGGCTAATCCAAGTGAATAAGTAAAACATTCATTACTGTAAAAAGATGTGCATGTGTAGAACGCGCAATGCGAAAGTGTAGAGTTAGTAAAAGTTTTTTTTTTTTTTTTTTTGGGGGGGGGGGGGCTGCTCCATTCGATTTTCTCCTCGGGCTCCATCCGCCACTGCTGCCATCCTCCGGCTGTAGAAAATCAAATTTTTTTCTAGAATGATCTGCCCGTTTCCTCGGTCAGTTGCGAGAGGCATCACTGCTGCATTTTGAACGTCTGCTCTGCTCCTGGCATCCAGTGATTTTTAATGGAAGATCGTGAAGGCGTTATTTTTTTTCTCTCTCTCTCTCTTTGGTTACGTCCATGCGCGCGAGGTTGCGCCCTGGACTCGAGGAGCGAAGAATAGAAATCCCGGGGAGAGAGAGAGAAAATCCGTGGTGGGCTGCGTTACCAGGCGCGGTCCTGGATCTCCCCGCTCTGGCGACATTTTCCTTCGCCGCCCTACACCTACATTCCTTCGTCACAGAAGCAGGAGGGATGAGAAATCCCTCCTTCGTCGGAATATATCCCTCCTCAATCTATTTTTTAAAAGCGATTTCGTGGGTGAAATGAACGTATTTCTCTTGAACCCTTTGAGGCGCAACCCTTTCCCAATGCTGAAAAAAGGGCAGCCGTGGCCATCGCTCGGCTGAACGACCCGCAAGAGGGCGGACGATCGAAACGTTCATCGCGGGCCACAGATCGAGAGACCCTTCTTTGACGACAGCTGGCTGCGTCCAAAAAAGGGTCTCTCGATCTGTGGCCCGCGATGAACGTTTCGATCGTCCGCCCTCTTGCTGGTCGTTAAGCCGAGCGATGGTCACGGCTGCCCTTTTTTCAGCATGGGGCAATCGATCGAGCTGTTCTCGCATGCTTCCATTTTTCAGCAGAGGTCAGTACTGTTCAAAAGAATCGTGACCATTTTTATTTTTTTTTTTTTATTTTTTACGGGAAAGGACTTGCTAAAAAGTAAAGTATTTTCGTGGAGCTATTACACCCGCCACTCTTTTGATAGAAGTCCAATCGATTCTTCGTGACTGGCAACATTCCAAACGTCCGAGTTAAGTGTTCCCTGAGCGGGATCACTACGCGTTAAAGGGTTAAAACACTCGCGTCTTTAAAAATGAGTATTGATTCGAGAACTGTCATGAATAAGATTCATTCTGTTGATGACAGTCAAACCTCGTTATAAGGTCACCCGAGGGGACCGTAGAAAAAGGACCTTATAAGCGGGTGACCCTATAACGAGGTTTGACTGTATATTGTTGCATAATAAACTTGAATACATAGAAAGTGCATTGAGTTTGCTACAATATTGGTCTTTAACTTGCACAAACAGCAAAATTTAGGATACACTATCCATGAACTCATATGCTTTTATGTATCGATTAGCTGCAATTTCGGGCTCGGGCTCCGACTTCAACAATGCCGCTCGGGCTCGAATGATGTCTTCGGGCTTTAAAAAATAGGCTCGAACTCATCCGACTAGCCTCGAAATCAAAGCAGGGATGGACCTTTTAAATCACTACCAGCCAACTGTGGCCCGTCGCGGCTTTTACCGTGGCAAATATCAAAACCCTGTATAAAATACATATAAGCCATTCAAAATCCAATATAAATTCCAATTATACGGCCCGCAACTTCTCAAAGGTTGCCCATAGCTTACCTCGAGCTTCGAGGTTTTTTTGTTCCCGTCAGAAATCTTCCAACTTTTGAGCCGTCTTTTAAAGAACTAGGGACCAAGGCCCCTAGACTCGCTACGCGCGCTTTTCGTATGAGGCATTAGGCCCCATACGAAATTTTCCTCTATAGGGCAGAATGGATTGAATATAGATTTAAAAAAAACTGAAATTCTTCCAGCCGAGTGCGTGAATAAAATCTAGAAATTTTAGATTTTTTATTTATTTATTTATTTCGAGAGTTGAAAGCTGTTCAAAAAAAGTCCAGTGGCGACAATCGCTCTTCGCAGGTGGAGAACACCCTCGAAGGAAGATAAAATGAAGATAAAGAGCTATAAAACTTCGCAGGCGACTGTCTGGATGTCGACAGCAACAACAGCGCAGATTCACTTGTCCGCACATTTCATTCCGTTTAGGACAGACGCTCCACAAAAATGAGGCAAAATTTTATTTTTTATTGGAGTCGGTTATGAGTCTATTATTTTTCTCCGGGGTCGAAATCATTTTTAACCACAATAGCCGCTTTTTCTAAGGCAGCGTGGGCAACACAATTCAGCCGATTTTTTTCGTCTGCTCCAGTCTCATAGATAGAGGGGCATCTGTCCCCAAAGGAATGTTAGGAAATTTTAGAATGGAATAATCTTTTATGTTCCATTTGTTTACACTCAAAGTTAAAGCAACAGGCGTGGGTTGAACCGATACTTATTATCCAATCAGAAGAGACTGGAGGTAAGATTTTTTTTAAAAACTTTTCTTCTTAATATAAATATTGTATTCTCGAAAAATAGATTAAAAAATCAAATTATTTAATCTAGGGATACTACGCAAGTCCAGGTGCATTCAGAAAAACTGATTGAGTGACCTTTTAAAAGGGTTCATTATAAAGGGTGGTCCATTTAAGGGAGTGCCCATTGTTTTTTTATGATGGCCCCTCCATCGGACGGACGTGGCCACTCTACATTGTAACACTGAAGTGTGTGTTTGTTTGGGAACCTTGTTGAAGTGTGGGATACTATTCCCCCAACACTGTTGCCCTGTTACGACTTTATTGGTCAGGTAAACAGGCAATGGAAGAGTGTTACTCAAACCTGTGATCTTTTTATTACTTTCCGAACATGTCCCCTGTAAGGAAAGTAGTGTCATCCTGAAAAAATTCGACTTCGAGATTTGGGTGGATGGACACGTTTTGAGGTCTTCTGAGTTCATTTATGCTATTTTTACGAGATGTATGTATGTATGTGTGTGTGTATGTGAGTGAATACGATAGCTCCTAAACGGGGCATTCGATGGAGCTCCAATTGGGTATGTATGTGACAAACTACCGTCGCAAGACCGGTATTGCTTTGGGTGTGTATAGAACTTATAGTTTTTCTACAGGGCTACGACCCAGATTTCTTTTACATGATGGCGTATGGGGAGACATTCTTGAAAGTGTGCTTGCGTTTAAACGGCGCATTCGATGGAGTTTCCATTGGGTATATATATTTGAATGATTCATCGATTCAAATTTATTGAAATGCTGGGTCATGATCTTAATCGTAAGTGTTCGGAAAGTCGAGTGGAGTCACTCCAGATTTTTTTAGAAAAGCATCCTTCAAATTTTATACATTATCATTCTGGACAGCCAATGTTGAAACTGTTCGCCATTTCCACCCTTTGGATGACGACAGAGGCGCAGAGAGCCCCCGGGGATAAAATCTTTGGGGTCCCTTTGCTATCCAGAAATCCTTTGGATGTCGTATCAGATCCATCATTGATTCCTTACTAAAATTATGAATCATTTAAAGAAACTTTAAATGAATTGTAATCGGAAAATAATGAATAGAATTAAAATGATTCATTTAAAAGAGTATTATACTTTAATAAACATCCGTCACCTCCCTAGAGAAACTGTATCTGAAACGTTAACACTTTTGCATGGCATGTTTCCTCGGTATTGAAAAAATGAATATTTTGATTCATACTTCCATGCAAGCAGGCAGACAAAAAAATTTCGAAAGGCCATAAGAGTGGAAATTTCAAAATTTCTCATAGAAAGTCTTGACCTTTAACATTTTGTTAAAGAAAATTCAAAATTTCGGAGGTTGGGTGGGCCCATAGTCTCTCTTCTCTGACTATACCGTTTCTTCCACTATTGTACAACGTGTCTCGGGGAAAAAAAAGGATTTCTTGTTCAATAAATCTTTTCTACTTTGAGTCATGGCAAACGGTCGAATAACACCGTCCATGTCTACTTTTCTTGCAAAGGAAGACTCCATTACTAACACTCCCCGTTTTTGTCAAGTGGGTGGTTTATGCTCTAGCTGGCTTTTTGTCATTCAAAAAGTAATTTAAAACATCCGGGGACATAATCTGATTTGGGACTTTTTTTTACAAAATTGACAACGCACAATTATTAAGTAATCCTATAAACAGCAAAAGCGGGGGCCCTTCACAAGCTGAGGCCCTGGGGATTTTTCCCTGCTTCCCCCCTCCCACCCTCTCTGCGCCACTGGATAACGACAAGAACACGTCGAACCCAGATTTTGGACCACACTTCTGAACATGTGCTGGTGTTGTTGGCGAGATCGGTGTTCGGTTAGGCTTTGCTTTAACCCTTTAACGAGCAGTGTTCCCGCTCTGGGAACACCCCACTCGGACGTTTGGAAGGTTGCCAGTCAAGAGAAGAACAGATTGGATTTCTATAAAAACAGTGGCGGGTGACCGAGCTCCACGAGAATCCTTTACTTTTGAGCACGTCCTTTCCCGTCCAAAAAGGGTCACGATTTTTTTTTAAACAGCACTGACATCTGCTGAGAAATGGAAGCATGCGATAACTGCGGGATACGCAGCCAATGACAAGGGCAGCCGTTGCCATTGCTCGACGGAACGACCCGCAAGAGGGCGGACGATCGAAACGTTCATCGCGTGCCACCGATCTGGAGATCCTTTTTGGACGCATCTGGCTGTGCGACACAGCCAGCTGTCCTCGAAAAAAAGGTCTCTCGATCGGTGGCACGCGATGAACGTTTCGATCGTCCGCCCTCTTGCGGGTCGTTCCGTCGAGCGATGGCCACGGCTGCCCTTTTTTTCAGCATTGGGAAAGGGTTGCGCCTCAAAGGGTTAATGCATCGATGTTTTGCAGGACTCCTCTTGAAAACACTCTCTTCGATACAACCCCCACACAAAAAGAAATGGAACGGGGGTAAGAAATCATGAATCGCGGAATACGAATTTGAATTCAGTTATGTTTTTTTTTCTAAAATAAAAGCATCACAGGATTCAGTCAGCTTGGGAGGCTCCATTCCTGTTAGACGTCACTGTTAGGGATGGACGAGAGACGCGCGAGACGAGAAACAGGGCTGTCTCGTCTCGTCTCGTATCTCAAACACAGTGTCGCGTCTCGCAGAGAAAGGGCCTGTCTCGTCTCGCGTGGGATACGAGACGTCTCGCAAAATGAAGGTTAAGCCTATTTTTAGTAACTTAATATTAATATTATTTTATTGAAAATTAATATTAATAATAACAATGAGTTATAAATATGACCATCTTAGTACCTATATTCGTTACCCTATTAGCCCATATGCGCATTTGAAGTGATCAGAATTCTGATTGAATCCGTATATGGAATGTGACAGGACACCGAAAAAATATTTGTTTTTATGGATTGATTTCCGGAACTGCGTCACTGTAATTGGTAGGGCGGATGGGCGTTTCATTGGCTTAACCCTTTCCGACGCAAGAACTTTTATTGTATTTTCTCGTTTATGCAGATGCCTGGAGTAATAGTTAAATTTCTGATGTCAATTGAATGAAGGATTGATAATTTTTCTGGAAAATATCTATAACACTTTTATAAATATGCATGACACTTTACCTCCTAATATCATTTTGTGCAAATTTCATTATTATCTGGTAAATATAGACATAGGAAAATTAACTAATGCTTCTGAAATTTGTCATGTACACCCTAAGTAGGTGGCTAGAACGTCTAGCCACCGCCCGCGAAAGGGTTAAGAAATGATAGGAAACTTTGAATTTTGTTAGAAAGGGTGCAGAACTCGGGAATAAAATTTTAATCTCATGAAGGGGCTCCCATGTGCGGAAGAGTGAATGGCCGTTCGACCGCTTTCGACCGGGGACGGGTGCATGAGAGTGAAGTCCTCCCTCTCGTTTCAGTGTATGAGATAGGGGTTGCCTATTGAATCGGGAACCCGGGTTTAACCTGTTCAGGCACGCCCTCGAAAAGAAGAGAAGACTTCCGACCCGGGTCGTTCGTTTCTCAAGATGGATCTTGGAATGCTCCGCTGAGACCCAGCGTTGTAGGAGCGAAATCGCTCCAGTCGATCCTTCGTGGACGTTCGCATCGCTTGGGTTCGTGCTCTGAAAGAAGCCCTTTTAAGAACGGGTGAAACATTTTATTTATTAAAAGAAATATCTCTTATTTTTCATAAAACGAGTTTCACTGTCTCGTTCTTGACAGTATCATAAAGAATTGGCCAATGTTTTAAGTATCATTTGGGGCTTTTCGGTGGGAGCCCGGGCGCTGGCTCCCGAATGCCCTGCGGGAAGTCCGTCCCTGCTCATGTATACTGGGTACATGACCTAGTAGGCTAGTACCCTTGCCTACTAGGGGCAAGGGGGCATTGCTCTCCTCCAAAAAAGAAAAAAAAAACATCTCAGATACCACCTATTTGAAAATATTTTCTACGATGCGAAACATTTTGTCCCTTCCTTCCCCCCGGATCAAGCCAAGGGAGAGTCCCGACAAAAAGGATACACTCTTTTATAATTTTTGCGACGACTACTGACTCTCATTGAGTATATATATAAACTGGATTCATTCATTCACTTTCATATAAGTCAGAAGTCATCCATCCAAGTCATTGGATGACTTATTTCCCAGTCATCTTACGCCAGGTAGGGCAACCTTTGGAAAGGGGCGGACCCAATTTTAGGATAGTAGCGAAGTCGCGGGCCAAACTTCAGGATGTTAACGAAGTTCATTTGGATGGATAGGGGATTTTGAATGGTTTATATGGGTTTTATACAGGGTTCTGATATGTTTCGCGGGCCGGATCCAAAGCCGTGGTGGCCCATCTGTGATTGACACAGTAGCGTAGCGGAGGCGCCCGCTGCGGGAGGGCCCCGAGGTTTCAGGGGGCCCAAACAGCTTTGAAACAGTTGAATGGGGGTTTTAGGCACGTATAAGCCTCTCATTTTCAAATATTACATATTCTAATAGTCTGTTCCCTAGTAAGGGGGCCCCTTTTCAATATCCGAGGGCCCCCAGAAGAGGGGACGGCATGCCCGTTTATGCCCATGACAGAACAGACTATCTGAACTTTTTTTTTTTTCCCAGAATGATCTACCCATGGAAATCCCGAAAGCCATTGTTGTCGGAGTGTGTTCCGTCCAAAAGAGAAAATGGCGACTTTTGGCGGGAATCGGCTTGGCGACGCAGCGCCCCGTCCGATCCGGGCAACCCCGCCGAAGGTTCCATCTTGGCCCTCTCTCTGTCAGCTGATCGAGACATTTTCCTCCTCTTCCGCTCGTACCTTTTCCTCATCTCATGCGATTCGAAAAAACAAAAAATAAGAGGACAGGCCACAGCGGATCCCTTCCGAAAAACACTCGGACACCGGTCACACCTCCCTTTCGGGGGTCCCGAGAAACGCGTGTGGCGAAGAAGTGACAGGACAGCTTGTGCTGGAAGAAGTGTGCGTGCGTGTGTCGTGTCGTCGCTACAGCTGTGGACCTTGGACGAGCGTGCTGATTCTTCCTGATTCGGGAGTTTTCTTTTGTGTGTGTGTGCATCGGTCTCGGGGTGAAAAAAAGCTGGGACATACCCAGTTGGATGATTTTTTAGAACATAAGTGGCTTGATTCTGTTCATCGTTCTGTCCTTCACCGAATTCGCGTCTTTCGTCTTGAGAAAGGACCGGGAAAGTGGAGACAACAGGTTGGATGATTTAAAACTGAAATTCCACCCGCCAAAAAGCCAAAAAAAAAAAAAAAAATTCATTGGATAGGATGTGGAACACTGAAGAGTCGTTCTAGACGCTGTCGACGACTCAGTGTGTACTGCCATTGCAGTCGCTCTCTTGTTTGGAATCCTAAAAAGAAGTGGCGGAACCTCTTTTTGAAAAGATTCCGGTGTCGGCATCGTTTCGATGACAGCGCAAGTGAGTAGGGACGTGGTTAGAACCTATTGAGCGACAAAAAATAATTGCATATCTTTCCGATTTAAATACTGACTCATTGTGGATCTTGACCTGCTCTCCCCCCCCCCCCCACACTAAAAACTCGCTGCTACGACTGGATTCATTCATTCATATTGGAACGCAATACCTTCCCATGATGTAAAAGCTGTATTCTAGCTACTCCATCATGCTGTCCATTTGGAAGAGACAGCTACGCACACTATTATAAATTTTGCATTTTTTTTTTCTCGGCTATGTTCGCGGACGAGCCACTTTCAGTCAGGAAGTGGATTGGGCTACTGGATGTCCATGAATCTCGTTTTTGAGCGGTCCTCCGTTTGAGCGGCCCTCGGCGATTGCCCCGTTCGCCACCCCCGAGCACGGCTCTACCAGGTCCCAGTGTCCCGATCGGCCGCAAACCGTTTGCAAAAGGGATCCTTGCACCCATTTCTGCAGTAGAGTGCTTTTTCTAATCCAAGGGGTACCCTTGCCTCCCTGTTTCTCGCTGATTCACTCCCACCGTCCAAGATTTCCACGCATCGGATGACAGCAGTGGCGTCTATAGGTTCTCATTTTGGAGGGTGGGCCGATCCAGTTATTTTGGTGCGAATAGTGTTTGAAAACTTGGTGACCTTTCGACTTTTTTATTGAAACAATCCGAGAAATTAGAAACTCAATGTTTTTTTAAAGCCTTTCAAAGTCGGATAACCGGAGCAGCCTCACTCAATAATGATTAAAGCTGGAGTGTTTTAAACCTCACTGTGCTTCGGAGTCTATAGATATGTTTTAAAATAGCGATTTTTTAATAATTGTTTCACATTTTCGGGAGGGAAATACACCTCCGGATTACAGGTCATCGATGTCTGACGGATCGCACTCGAGACTGTCACCATGGCGTCTGCATGTGCAAGAGCTCGACGGTGCCGCCTGGTGAAGTCCTGAACCCCTTCTAGTGACCTCACCCCCCACCCATGACGAGAGAGCGATGGACCCCCCAGACGAAGAGGACCCCCCAGCCGGGTCGGTGTCGAGCCCGATCTCGCTGCGCGTCACCCTGGCGACCGCGAACAACAGCAGCAGCAACAGCAGCCCGGAAGGGCCCCCCTCCTCCTCCAGCTTCCGGAACTCGGACACCAGCCTGAGCTCGGAGGGGACGAGGCGGCGGCACCTGTCCGCGGCGGACTCGTCTTCCAACTCGTCTTGCGGCAGCGGCGCCCGGTGCTGCTCCCCGGTCCAGCAGCCGGGGCCCCGGTTCAAGCTGGTCCGGGAAGGGCCGGCCCACGTGTGCCGGCTCAACCACACGAGGACGGTGATCAGCAAGCTGCTCAGCTCCCGGTTCCTGCGCAGGTGGGAGGGGCACCAGGTCGTGCTGGAAAACGACTGCATCGCGTCCAGACACGTGAGTACGAGCATGCACGCATGCGGACGAAACCGCTTCCTCCCTTTCATTCTTGATCTTGGGGGAGAAAAACCGGTTACAGCCACCACTGTGACCGGTTTTTTTTCTCCTTCCGCTGTAGTCTGTTCGCGGAAACGAGAGAACGAAAGTAAACAAACGGGTGACCAAAGAATTGCATTTTTTGGCACCGACACGGGCGCCGACTTGTAAAAATTATTGGGGGGGCTCGTATCCTTACGGAGGTGAACGGGGGGACACAAAATCCTTCTCTCCGTCAGTATAATAAAGGGGTTCAGAAATTTTAGAATTGAGATTTCAAAATGTGCTTTTTTAACATAACACTTTCATGAAAATAAAAGGAATTCCATTTAATAAATTTTTCAAAAATTTTTTGAACTCATTTTTTAAATTAAGTATTTGAACTCAAGATCTCGAATCAGTCTTCAGTACACATATGGAGAAAGCAAATCTCCCTTCTGAAAGAACAACTGAATTTTAATTAAGTTAATAACAGCAAAACAAGTAAAATCTTTTTCGAAATGTATTTAATGATAATTTCATAGGAAAGAAAATGCATGCAGTCAAATGTGGAAAACTGTTCTGCAAAACATTACTCCAGCTAATATTTCAAAATACCCTAGAAGTACAAACGAGACGAAATACTAAAATCTGGATTATTTTATTTACTTGCAAACATTCATCAGAGATAATTTTTACTAATATAAAATAGTATTTTTTATTTTACTACATGATGAAATACCCATAAATTGAATCGACTTTAATTAAATGTCGCACTACTTTAAGACAGAAAAACTGATCACATTTAAATTACATTTTTTGACAACTTTTTACAGATTACATTTAAAATTATTTAAAAAAACATAAACAAAGAAGTAATAAATACCTCCTTTCCATGTATTAAAACAAATCAAACAAATATACAAACCATCATACAAAGTTACAAGTCCTCTCTTCGACACATACATTTTAAACGGATTTCCGTGATTTGAATTGTAAAAACAAATAAAATAAATAAATAAATATATACTTTTAAATTCATTCTCATAGTATTTTCACAGCAGGAAAAAAATTAATTTTTCAATAATATCATCCTTGTTAACATTTAAAAATGATTTAACAAAGAAATCCAAGTGCGAGAATATATCAAAATTCAGAGTCTACACTATTTTAGGTCTTCATAAAAATTTTAATACTGAAAACTTTCATTTTACATTAAACTAAGAATACTCATATAATCTTTCAATAACATTAAAAATGAAAAGAAATGTTGAAATGTGGTGTTATGGCCAACTATCTGCGCGAGGGATCTAGGCCGGGGGGGGGGGGGCTTCGTGTGGAACTTGGCATAGAAAACTCGACATATAAAATCTGCATTGCACTTTAAATCACACTTCTTTTTGGAAAACCGTTCCAGATTACCTTAACAATTATGAAAACAAATTAAACCAGCACATAAGCAATTGGCAAATCAGAGACGCTCCTGGCAAAATGGACACATAGTAATCATTTTATAAACTAAAACCATAATGAATTATGCTATTTGAAACATATTTTGATGATATTTGTGCAACAATATATGAAAATTTATTTTTATTCAGTACGGAAAAAAGTTGTATAAAATATAATCGTGCTTTACATTTAAAAGTGGAATAACACAGAAACAGATATACAATGCCAAAATTATCACTCTGAATTATTGTAGATATTTACAGACAATTTTTAAGAATACTCAATAATATGAAAAATGGAAACAAAATGAATGAAATCTAATTCGAAATCATAGTCTACGCCATATTATTTTTAAAACATATATAAAAACTCCACTGCACTCTAAATCACCCTTCTATTTGGAAAATTGTTCCAGATTACCTTAACAATTATCAAAACAAATTAAACTAGCACACTAGCAATTGGTAAGTCAGAGACGCTTTGGCTAAATGGATACATAGTATTCATTTTATAAACTAAAACCATAACGAATTATGTTATTTGAAATTTATTCTGATGATATTTGTGCAACAATATACGAAAATTAATTTTTATTCAGAACGGAAAAAAGTTGTATAAAATATGATTGTGATGACTGGGGTACGAAGGGTATTTTGTTTATAAGCCTTCTTATGATTACCATAGCCCGTTCGTGTAAACATAGTGCTAAAAGTTCTCCTTATTGAATTTGCAAAATATACATCCATCTAATGCAAGGTATCACTGAAATGTGCACATAAAAATTCAAGCTAAATAGTCAGCTTCAAACTTTCTAGCACATATTCATTCAAATTTCAATTAAGAAGTGTACAATGCCAAAAAGTGTTTCTTGTGTACGAAGTCAATAATGAATCAGAATTATTTTCTCAGAGTTACATATACATATACTGTATAAATATTAACACTAAAATAGCTTTAATAATGTTTGATTATATTTTTTTCCTTCTAAATTTTAACGCAGGCCTCTAAAATGGTAGGAGCCCACAGGTGAAAGCCTACTCAGCCTAATGGGTAATCCGGCCCTGTTTAGGTATAGTCCCTCTTTCCCCATGACAGCCCCTCCTTCCTCCTCTATAATTTTTATGGTTTTGTAGCAGTTACGCTAGTTTGATATTCCATAAATAATAATTTACAAACATAGGTGCTTCATAGAGTGCTTTTACAGAAGAGGGAGGCTATTTGCAAGTGTGGGGTGGAGGTGGGGTCGAATACGAGTATATGTATCACACGCCCAATTCACACATTTTTCTAAAACCATTTTTTGATTTTGATCGTTTTCTTTCATTGTGGGTTCGAGGCAACTACCCCATTCACCCTTACGTTAATCATGCTCGCTGTGACTCCCCTTTCCTTTGCCCTCTATGTATGGATGAATATGGATGAATGCACATATTTACAAAACGGCTGCATATTTTTCTGCCAAGGAACAACGACTGAGCACATAGTCAGAATATTGTGTGCATACTTTAGTGTTGTTATAAAATAAAGTAAATTAGTCAGAGACTAATGGTTTTCTAAAGAGGAATTCTCTTTCAGCAACACAATATGATATGTATGCACATGATCAAGGCCTCTCTGAATTTTGGGCCTTGTCCAAGCTCGGCTTGGGCCCTCGTTTTTTTTCTTCCTTCTTTCTTGGCGAGATGGTTAATCTAGGCCCATGACCACTGTGACCCCCCTCTGGAACCGCCACTGGCACCATATGCAGCCAAGAGTAGCAAAATAATGAACCGAAATTCGCCTAAAACAACGAGTCTTCTTAAAGATTTCATGGTTTTCAAATGTTCGTTTCTAAATTTTCGTATTTATGTGTAAACTAACAAAAATTTTTGAAAATCGTAGGGGGGCTGGGAGACAGCTAAGTAGTGCTCAGCCCGCGTAGCCCTCCCCCCCCACCTCTGATTACGCCCTTGATGGGGGATAGAGTTTTATATGTAAAGAGAGAAGATAAGAGCAAGCAATTATAAAATATAATCCAGAAGTTGTGCTGCTCGAAGATTTTTATGAAATCATTTTTTATTTAGCTCTTAACTGTAGCTAAATCAGAAACGTTAAGCGTTCGATATTAGTAAAGTTTTGATAAAGCGTATAAAGAAATGAATACTGTCTATATCCGAAACTGTATTAAACATCAATTTTTCATCTATCTCACAAGGTTCTTCATGATTTAAAATCTTCAAACTTAAATTTGACTATCAATTTTCTGCCTTGAATTGTTTTTAAGTCACATTTAAACGGTTTATTTTCAGCATCGAAACTTAATACTGCTGGGAAATGGGAATGTCACAATCGTTTGCAGTTTTGCACAATGGGAAAATCTCCCTTATGGTCAGACGTCTACAGAAGAGTCTGTATCTCACAATAGAACAAAAGTGAAAGCTTTTGCTGTACTGATTTAAAAAAGAAAGATTACATTACATGAGAACGACCCTCCTAAAAAAAAACGCAGTCCTCTCCCTACTAGAAAGCAATTCCATCATCAATTGTGTCACGGTGTAAAATCTGAAGGGTTCTTGTGGGGGAAAACACCCGTTTCTTTTTGCCTAGCTATCTGATGGTCATTTGTTTGTGCTTGCGCTCTTGATAAAGAAGGTTGACATCCGTGCCTTACGGCATTACAGGCGCCCAACGTAATTCCTGAATCCATGTGAAAGAAAAAGCGGAGTGGGAGACAGAAGAAGCTAGCGATACATTCTCTATTTTTAGGATTCTTAAGTTTAACCGATTTGGAGGAAGAAATATGATTTGACACAAAAAAGTTGGAGTGAAGTTTTTGAAGGGGCTCAGCCCCCTGAATAAAAATATTGGGGGGGCTGAAGCCCCTTCAAGCCCCATGAAGTCGGCGCCTATGGGCACCGATCCCTAGTGAGGCGAATGGAACCTTTCGTAATTCCAAACAGCGTCCATGGAAGAAAGCAGAAATTCACAGAGTGTTGGGCACTTTGGCAAAATGCCAGGTGTTGACTCATCGCCCGTTTGCACGTGCCATTGTTTAGTTTCGTTCTCTCGACTCGGCGAACGCACTATAGCTCTTCTGCGGGGAACAAAATGTAACCCTATGAGTTGCCTTGGGTAGTGTGGCTCGGAGTTAAAGAGCCGTTCGAAGCTCATACGGTTTATCGAGCCACGGTTCCCGATGCTATTGCTACTCCTCGTACAGTTACTTCATTTTCTCCCCATAGAAGAACTAGTGGGTGCCTACTGCCTATTTTGCAATTCGTTTCTCTAAGCTTCCACTCATGGGCGCCCATAGAAATTTTTTAGGGGGGAGAGGCAAACTTAAAAAAAAAAAAAAATCTAAAGAGGGGTAAATTTCACACATGCAATAATTGGGTTCCGATTTTGCTTTGGGATGTACTTCTGTTTACAAGATTGCACAATGTACTAAATCTCTAGGGGGAGGGGCAAGTGCCCTACCTTGCCCTCCCCCCCTTATGGGCGCCCATGCTTCCATTGCACCTGTGAAAAGCGACCGTCATTTTTGACATCTTTAAACGACAAACCCAATGATGTTCGACCAAAAAATAAGAATCTCGCATTTTCCTCCCACGCGACACGAAGACAGTTGAGCTGTCCGCGTCGTGCCGCTCTCGGCAAAAAATTCACGAGCCTAAAAGTGGGAGGAAGGTGAACCCGTGTTTGGAAATATCCAGACATTCCGTAAGCCGAGGCCTTTTTCCCTGACCCTTTCGTCACTCTTATAGGCTCGTTCTCAATATCCGTTCGCAGTGCCGTGACCTTCGCAACTAAGGCCTGCTGGCTTAAGAAATACGTCATCCTAAGTAGGCCGATTTAGGTATAAAATGAAAATTTGTAAAATAAAATTCTGGAGGCTCATCATCCTTTTATCCAATGGATGAGTGCTTAAAAACATATTTTCAGAGAACAAAAGTTAAAATTATATATATAATTAGCACTAGACCGCCGTATTAACACTAGAACCGCGGTGTTTCAGATATACTTAAAACTGCGGGCTGGGTCAAATGGACCCAACTTGCAGAATTCACGTTGCAATGCAGCAATAATGTTATATTTCAACGGTAATGATATTAGTTCAACCTTAACATTCGTATAAAATTTAATAATACATTAAAAGTACAAAAATATCGTTGCTATAATTCTTATTAGAACCGCGTCGCTCGAGATAGGTATACCTAAAACCGCGGTATATGTCAAATGGATCCGACTTGTAAAATTCACGTTGCCATGAAAATGACATAATGGTATGCTATTATACCATTTATTATGTCATGACCGTTCATTTTATGAAGGATAATGACATTTATTTAATTTGAACTTCGGATTCCAGACTCGTGGGAAGTTTAGAGTCAAAATGACCCATTCCGCAATATCAGGTATACCTATTAAAAACTAAAAACTGATAAAAGTAACGAGCTTAAATTTTTTACAGATAATTAATAACATAAAGTTAGGAAAAGTCACGATTTTTAAAAAAAAAATTCCGTTCGTAACTTTTTGAAAAAAACGGATTCCAATCTGGTTTTGGGTCAAAATGACCCATCCCGCGGTTCTAGTGTTAAACATTGGAGCTGCCATCCCAATTTTTAAATGCATTTTGAGTGTCCTATTGAATCCGTCATCCATAATAAATCAAGATCCATGTCAGAAATAATCCATTTTATAAACGGATGATAAGCCACCACCATCATAATGTTGCTATACAACTTTTAACTTTACGTCTCAATTCGGACTACATAGGATGACTCCATATTGGAGCCAGCAGGCCTTGGTTGCGAAGGTCACGGTAGTGCTACTCCTGGATAGACATTCTGAAAATTTTCCGAGTTTCTCGCACCATTATAAAGGGTTTTCCAATAGGGACGATACCATTTTAAAGGGTTAGAATGGCCACACTGCGCATTCTTTTTGGACATTTCACGTTCCATGTTTGCTGAGTAGTCTATGCCATCGAATCGTGGAAAGATACGCACGCTCGAATAGCGTTTCGAAAGGATTCCATTGCTTCATGCAAATGTGTTCATACGAGAATACGGAGAGACATTGGAGAAGAATTCATGGACGACGTATTCAGTTCTTGCGATTTCTTTCTTTGGGGATAGGTTAAGTCACCAGTTTATTCTGATATTCCATTAACAATGGAGCCATTCAAAACCCTTCTTCGTGATATAACATCCAATGTATGTGAAAGAGGGATGGAAAATGACGCCGACAGAACGGGATATGTACACAGAAGTCGGGTTGTTCCCATGAACGATATTATTTTTCATACTCAATGACATAACGTAAGCTTTCGAATAATTTAGGTGTTTTTTTTTAATTGTATCATTTTAATTCAAAACCCTTTATTTTTAAAAAATCTGTTCAAAAGGGGCATGATTTTCCAGCGAAACAGCCTGAACTTTTTCAGCTATTTCGACCTCTTATTTCCTGGACAGCAAGGACGTACCCAGGGGGTGGTCCAGGGGGTCCGGACCCCTCCCGAAATTTCAATTTTTGTTAGCAAAATAATAACGATGAAGTCTCTTTGTGGAAAATTCTCTCTTTTTCACCGTTTGGACCCCTTCCGAAATTTTTGGACCCTCCCCGAAATTTTTTTCTGGGTACGTCCCTGGTCATGGGGGGAAGATGCTCATTTTTGAACGGAGTGTCTGGTCATGGAACATCCATCTCGCATCATAATGGGTACGCAGTGTATTACACTAATATTCAAGATGCGCAGCGTTTAAGATAGAGTACAATAAAGGTAGGAACAAGGGTGGATTAAAGGGGGGGGGGTACCGCCCCCTACCCCTGAGAAGAAAGAATGAATGTAAAAGATCGTATTTTACTTAGATAAAATGGATGTATAGGTCAATCTTCTAACTAACCGACCCACTAACAACCCCGCCGACAAACTTGCACGAATCCGTCACCGAGTAGGAACTGTTTCACTTTTATGATAAGTATTTTATTTATTTTAATTGAATGGTTGTTTTCAGTGTACTACCTGAAAAAAATTAGAATAATTATGTTTATATAAACTTACACGAGTAGTACTAAACCTGTGATGTAATGTAATGTAGTGTAAGTTGTTGACGACAGTGGCGGCTCCTCCATTTGAGCACATGAGCACGTGAACCTCCAAAGGAAAAACTAAAGAATAAACACATTAACAAATTAAATTGAAAACAAATATTAAGCGCACTTCTAGATTTATGTGAATTTAAAACGTGAGTTTTACTCTTTATCCCCTCCCCCCACTATTATTAAATAGGCTTATTATAGCTTACGCACTGTAGTGTAGGTGACTACAGCACAGTCTTTCATCCATCGCACGTGCGAACGGAAAAATTTCCCCCGAACCGCTCTCTAGGATCAGAAGCCGGGACAGCTGGGCAGGAGTACGGCATTGATGAAATCATTCCGTTCGCACATTTACTTTGTGCACTCAAGGCCAGTTTTTTTTTTTTTTTTTTGCGGTATCGCTTCCGGACTTTCAATTGGTTTGTTACGTTCGGTTAGTTAATTCATTTTTATTTCACTTTCTTAATATTTTCTTTATTTCTATCCTTTTTCACTACATTATTTTTTTTACAAACTAGTGTAAATTAATTAAGATGTGAGTAAAAGACGTGTTTCGGAGCTAAAGCGATGACATTTTTCAATAGTATCTTTTGAAAAAAAATTGAAATAAAATGAATGAAGACAGCAGCTTTGCTAAAACTTATCTTGGTGACGAAATGTAAGACCGAAGATGACTTCTTTTCTTTCATTCGCGCGCATTGTTTTCCTTTAACTGCTAGAAACACAAAATCTATTTTAACTTGTAAGGTGCTTCGTATCTTCATATTTAATTTTCTAAATTTGTTTCGTGAACCTCCTTTTAAATAACCCACGAGCCGCCACTGGTTGACGAATGTGTCAGTGACTGTGAAAGCATTCGGTACATACAGTTTTTCTCATGGTCATGCCACAAGTCATGTCATTTTACACTCTCCCCTTGGAGTTTCTCCGATATTTTTAATGGGTTCCAGAAATCCGATCCTTAACAAAAAACTCCGATTATTCTGTCTTCAAAATTTATTTATAGAGGTAGCGAGACATTTTTTAGTCTTCATCCTTTTTATAAATGACAATCTTTTAGTGAGCATTCCTTTATTGAAGTCTCCAATGCCTCATGATTAAAAATGAACCCTCATTTTACATATTATTTTTTAATTGAATTTCACTTGCGCGAATGACGTTGTTTTTGGGCGATGAATCTTCTCTGAAAAACAACACAGAAATAAACAATGAGACGGTTCAAAGCAAATGAACTTACTTCTTTTGTTTTGTACAGAAATAAAAAAATAAAGTAAATAACATGGTAAGCATATATGAATTTTTATGATTTTTTCACGAATCCTTTTTTTACGAGCACTCGGTTATAACGAGCCCATTTCGCGGTCCCTTCGGATCCGATGGGGGGGATGGGATGGTCGCCCCCTCCCCCCGATCTTCTGGTGCAGCCCGATATGTGAAAAATAAATGAAAAATGCAGATATAGTGTATCAGTTGAAAGACTCTAAACGAATCATGGCACTCAGTGTAGAAAATAAAGATCAAAAGATGAAATATACAATGAAATTGGGGGGGGGGCGGCCCCTTTGGAGTCTTTGAGGAACAACCTACGGTCTAGTCAGAGAAAAAGCCAGGAATTTTTGGGAGGACTGGAGCAGATTACGAAATAAATCAGTATAGACGCTGGAAAAAATGCTTTGTGAATCAACCGGTTGAAAGAGCGGCAACAAAATTTTTGTCGAATTAAGAAAATAATTTTGTTAGAATTATTGGGTTATTTTAACAAAACATTTTGTCAATTCAACCGAACCATCGGGTTGAAAAACCAAATGTTTTATGAGTTTAACCGAACCATTTGTGTAAATGGTTTATTTGGTTAAAATAAACCCAATTATCTTTTGAATGAACAAAATTTTTTGTTAATGGGTGTTGTACTCGCTCATTTAACAAAATTATTTTGTTGATTTCACCGTTCTATTTTTGAACCCACCAACAGTTGGTTGAAAGTTTCAGAGAGAGCGCTCAATAATTTATCTATTCATCCCATTTTTACTTTAGTGTTTTTATAAATCTAGAAATTCAACGATAGATTTGATTTTTTTTCACCCTCAAACAAAAAAAACTTGGTAAGACAAACGAAAATCGGTTTTGCGTTCGTAATAAAATAAACATTTGTACTATTTCCTCAATATTTACACTATAAGAAGGCCCAGTTTCCGATGAACAAACTGAAAATAGTAAGACAGTTTCTACAGTGTTGCCAGATTTTAAAGTTTAAAAATACTACAGCCATGTATAAAAAATACTACTTAATACTCCGAAAAGAAATTTAAAATATAGGTTGAGACTAAAAGTGTGTAAAATTATCATGTTTTATCTCTGTTGGAGAATAAATAACATAAATCAAGAACAAGGTGGAAAGGGAACATCTAAACTATATATATACTATCATTTAAAATGTAGTAGACTTTGATATGTTCTGCGGGCCACATCCGACCCGCAGGCCGGAGGCTGCTCATGTGTAGTGTTAAAGGAAGATTTGGAAGGCAGTTGTAATATTTTTGTTTCTGATAACAAAATGGCAAATAAATTTAATTATAATAGGTACTGTTAGAATTAAATTTATTGAGCGTTTTACAGGTATAAAAATCATCGATAACGAAATTCTTTTATGGTTTATTTATTTATTTATTCATTTATTTATTTTTTTAAACATTTTTCTTTCTTGTATCATTAAAAAAATACCATAAATATACTACATTCTAAAAACATATCAGAAAGATACTACATCCCTTATTTTACGTGAAAAAATACTAAAGTAGTATTAAAAATACTACGTCTGGCAACACCGAGTTTCTGTTAGATCGCTGGGTTACTGGCTACGTGAGGATGTGTGTCACGACCGGGCATGCGTGGACTCTCTTTAGGCAAATACGAGAAACATCCTGTACTTATGGAATATGGTAGAGATGAGTTCGGGCTCATTTTTTGAAGCCCGAGCCCGCCCGAGCCCGAGCAATATTATTTAAGTCGGAGCCCGAGCCCGCCCGAGCCTGAAATTTCAGCTAAAGATTAAAAAAAAAAAAATTCAATTACTTCATTGTTAGAATGCAATAAATTTTGCCGTCGGTGCAAATTAAATTACAAATAGAGTTGCAAACTCCCAATGCACTTTCTAATTCTTTGTCTCCATCCTTTATCAAAAAATGTCGGATCTCATGACTCACTAAGGAATATAAACCGCCATTCTAAAATACCAAAAGAGCTTCACGCACCTTCTAGGCGCCCGTGCCGCTATTTTTATTTGTTTATTTATTTATCTTTTATATGTACTTTTATTTTTCTCATGAATCACTTTTTAAAATCTGTTTCAAGCAGTATGTTCAATAAAGGAGAAATTTTTTACGAGCCCGAGCCCGAACACAATTGTGAATTTTAGAGCCCGACCCCGGTTCGGGCCCGGGCTCGGGCTCGGGCTTTCGGGCTCGGGCTGAGCCCGTCTCATCTCTAGAATATGGCATATTATGGAATATCAAATGCTCTTCATGGAAAAAAGAGGTTCCCAACTTTTTTCAAGACATTCAAAATTTGATTTTCGTTGATCCGTTTCTGGATGAAGATCCCCATCTGTCGCCGTCCATGCGACTGGTGGGTGTCCACTTTTGCTACTCCTTTAAAGATAAGGCGACTTTTTTGAAAGTCATTTTCATACTATTTTGGGCTTCTTGTACCTACTCCAAGCGACTCGTTTAAAAATCGGATTTCGATTTTTGCCGATTCCCCTTTTGTTGCGATGGATCGTTCTAATCTGGTTTTTTAAATCGTGCTACAAAGATAAATGTACTCTGTTGATAGAACGCGTGAAGTTTTAGTCATTCCTTCTTAAGTGAAGCTGAATGGTGCGTGCTTATTTTTTAATTACAAAATCATGTAAAGATGCGACTATTTTAGCAACTCGAATTGATAAAATGGCTACTCGACGGTCGACTTTTTTAGGTCGGTTGAGCCTATACTGACACGGGTGGACGCCCTGTCAAGGGCGTCTTTTGGCATTCTGTATCGGACGCCCGAGCCCTGCGTGAAATCGTTTCATCTTTCGCCTCCCGTTTTTGGCATTATGTCTATTGCCCAGGTATTCGAGGCGCCCAATTTCATACAGTGTGCCCAGGGCCGGCCTCTAGAGATGAGTTCGGGCTCAGTTTTTGAAGCCCGAGCCATATTATTTAAGTCGGAGCCCGAGCCCAAAATTTCAGTTAAAGATAAAGAAATCTAATTTCTTCATGGATAGAATACAATGAATTTTGCCGTTTGTGCCAATGAAAGACCCATAGAGTTGCAAACTCTCAATGCACTTTCTAATTCTTTATTTATCCATATGTTTATCCAATAATGTCGGATCTCATGACTATTTTTTTTATAAGTACAGCCAACTCCGGTTAGAGTGAACCCGGATAGAGTCAATCATCGGATATAGGGAACGCAAACCATGAGCCCCGATTCACATATACAGTATCTCTAACCATCATGAAGACACTTGGGTTTGAGTGAACTTCGGATAGAGTGGACGAAATGGGAGGGTCCCCAGAGGCTCACTCTAACCGGAGTGGACTGTACTTTTATTTTCCTCATGAATCACTTTTTAAAATCTGTTTCAAGGAGTCTATTCAATAAAGGAGAAATTTTTCACGAGCCCGAACGCAATTGTGAATGACAGAGCCCCAGCCCGGTTCGGGCCCGGGCGCGGGCTGAGCCCGTCTCTCTCTACCGGCCTCCTATCTGAAGAGGCCCGGTTGCAGGCATTTGTTGCCCCCCCCCCCCAAATACCGAACGATAAAAATGCATGAATGAGTTGTTGTACATTTATATACAGAGCGTTCAACATAACACACATACATAAACTAAAATCCCTCGGATGAGATTTTAAGGGCGGTCATTCTATCGGGTTTAAAGTTCGAAATACAATCCGGTGGCTTCGAACGTGCTAGTAAAATCTGTGGGGGTAGTATGTCATTCGTTTTTTTAAGCTTGCTCTATTAAAAGAGGGAATAGCCTTTCTCAAAGGGTAGTACTGAGAGTTGTGAGAAACAATCTATCCGCTCTGGAGCATCCTTGAAAATGATGTCAATATAGTCAATGAAGCTACGATCTATACAAAATAACTTTTCAATGATCCATAGTTAAATAAATGCTCTTTTGACTGACATGATATTTAATAGTAAAAAAAAAAAGCTCATGTTGAAAAAGCGAGGGAGGGAAGAGAAACGCAGAGCTTATAGGCTGAAGCTTCTCTAAACAATTTAACATAGAATTTAATTTTTCTCCCAAATTAATGAAAACAGACCGTGTTTTTCAAAATAGATGTTACATTGATTATCTTTTAAACCGTAAGTAATAGAAACATACTTTCAATTAGAAAAGCTAGTGAAATGACTAGCAGATTTCAAATATGGCAATTTTTTACTGGGGGCTGTATATATATTAAAATGCGAAATGTAATTTTTATGTTCCTCTTTCCTATCACTTAGAAAAATGTTGCCCTTTGTCTAAGAAAATGAATGAAAAATATCCCGTGTCTCTAAGTGAAAGAGTGAGCGAGAAAATCAATTTTGAAAAGGATGACTTACACCACTTTACCTATTGTTGGGAAAAGCAATTAAACGGGTTCAAATGTGTGAAATGAACAGGTACAGTTTTACTTAAAAGGATCGGTACTGCTTTATGAAATGAGCGATCATTGAGTCTCTTAAGGGTCATGCACTCATTACATCACGCTTCTGGAGAAGGTATCTTAAAGTATAAAAGAGAATGACAAAATAATGGCGTAGGTTACTATGTTGGGGTCACTTTCACTAAAAAATGCCAAACATGCCTTATAGGAAAATTCTAGCTCAATTAGGATTTGAGGAGTGAACTGTCTATCGAGTGACTTAACATAATGAACGTCCGTTGAAAAGTAATTACATTTTTCGCACTTTTGAGATATCCCCTGAGTGCTTGGCGAGAAATGCCAAAATTTTCAAAATGCATATCTCGCTCACTATTTCACTTAGAGACGGGGGATTTTTTTTAAATTAATTTTTTACACGAAGAGCAACATTTTTCTAAATATAAGTGATAGGAAAGGAGGAACCGTATAAAAATTAAATTTCGTATTTTAATAGGTACACAGCTTCTAGTAAAATAATTGCCGTATGTGAAAGTGACTCTTGATTTGACTCACTTTTCTAATTGAAAGTATGTTTCTATCACTTACGGTTTAATAGATAATTGCTGTAACTAACATCTATTTTGAAACGCCTGGTATAATAAAAACGCACGAAATCACACATATAATAAAACACCATAAATCGACCCGATTTTTTTCGAATTTCTGGCGCTATGACTTCAGTTTGTGTACAAAAACCGACATCGAGTCAGATTTTGTTTCTTCGACATTACACGCTCACTTTACCATCAAAACTGTTTTAGCTAATATTGCCTGAATGTAAAGTAAAATAAGGACCCTACATGGACTCATTTTATTGCTGAACAAATCATTTACATTTAATACAAATCTATATAGAGCGTCTTGTCAAGTTCAGAGGAGAGTAGATTGAAGTGCACCGTCAAGTTTTTGAATTTATCATATTTGCAGTTCAGATAACATCCACTCATTTAACTGTGACAAATATTTATTTTTCATAAATGTTCGCATTCAAGAGACTCCACTTCATTCAAATCCACTCGAAGTCTAAAAAGCATCGGAGCTGTCAGGGTTATTATGCGTGGATTTGAATGAAAACTGTTGTGAGCAGGGTTCCAGTCTTAAGAAAAAGTATGAAAATAAGGGCGCCAGGTTATGAATTTGCAGAAAGTATATTGCATAAATTCATTGCAATATTTGATATTGTACCCAATCTGAACAGTTCAGAAGAATGGAAAACGTGAATAATTTAGAGCATTTATTTACTTATTTTTTAGTGAGAAATCATCAATAAATTATAATATCAAAAAGAATTTAAAATTTTATTGATGAATTTAATTTTTTTTTTTTTTTTTTGCTATTTTTAGAAGACTTGACAGAAAGGCATATGAAATTTGCATGGCTGCACAAGAATGTCTGCTTTTCCTAATGTAGAAATATATTTTAAAATGTTTTAAACTCTACCCATATCAAATGCTTCAGGTGAAAGTTCACGCGTTTTAAACCGAAAAAGGGCCCCTTTAAGAACTACGATAGGGAAGAACGATTCAACACTTTGGCTTTATTATACATAGAACAGGAGGATTTGCAGGCAAAAATTATTTTATCACAAAAATTACGGATGCATTTGCAAAAGATAAATCAAGACGCAAGTTCATATGAAATAATTTCTTAATCCAAAAAATAAACTTTTCACAACTGCTTAAATGTAGTTTTATTATTTATAAAACTTAACTCCTTCATCAAGTTTTTGTTAAGTTTAATTTTGTTAAAGCAATTGAGAGACATCGTTCAGTGCTCCCCTCACGAACACAAACCAAGTGTCTTTAGTACACTCCATTATGAAGGGAATTTTGGCTTAGGGAGCCTCGAAAATGTTACCCCCAAGGGGCTTCCAATGAAACATGAAGAGCCCACGCGTCGAGCTTCGAGATGAAACCTAGGCGTTTCAAATGATCACGCAGTAGCGTACTTAGGTTTCCATTTCGGAGGGGGGGGGGGGTGGCGGTCCGGTATTTTAAACCTTATGTTTACTCGAGTTAAATGTTTCAAAATAGCCGATTTTAATAACTTTACATTTTCAGAGGGGACCGGTCCCTCTCCCTCCCCCTTAAATACACTACTGATCATGAACGGTCGAGTTCGATAACTTTAATTCCTTAGCAATCTCTATGGCAATTATTCCCGGGTTGGATCCACGCTTTTATTTTGTGTCTTCAACTGCCTTCCAGAACATTGTGCAGCTTCAACATTAAAATTCTGTCGATTCCTTCCCCATAGCTGTGAACTTCCACTCCCCCCCCCCCCCCCAAAAAAAAAAAGGTTTTCCCACCAGAACTTCGACAGTTTCACTACATTAAAAATTCAAAAAAAATTCAAATTCAAACTCTTAAAATACGCTAGTGATGTATAATCTCGTGAAAGATGAGTATAAGTTTGCAGCAATTCTTTTGTCACTTAGCGTTCTGTCAATACATCTCCATACACATCCGATCGTGTTTTTAGTTGCTTACACATTTACCTTTTTGATATTAAAAAATTAAAATAGGCCGAAGATTCTGCTTTTCACTTTCCATATTTGAAAGGGTACCCAATACTGCGTAGTATCCAATTAAATTGGACACGAGCAAGCATTGCTTCAACTGTCAACATGTAGCATCATTGCGCGGCTCAAGTGAGAAACCAGCTGTGAAGGGGAGGAAAAGGGTTATGTTGGGAAAGAACGAAATTAATTTCCGTAAAACCCAATACATTAAATGTACCGTTGACATATAGAAAATCGTTAAAATTAACTCAACTCATTTTAGAGCGGAAAGAATGGATGCTCGTGCAATAGTGTCCATAAAATTAAGACTTCTTGATCTAATTGGACAAAAATGGATTTTAAAAAATATCGGATCTTAAAAAGATCTTTCCTGCATCCATGCTATTCATTTTCAAATCAAGAAACTTCAAAAATACAGAATTACTAATTTATTGTACAAAAGATTACAAGTCTGGCAATATCGGGTCAAAAATATCCAGACTTAACAATTTTGTTCAAAGTTTAGCTTTCCCACTATTTCAATTTCTGCACTTTAACATTCCATGACGGATGACATTCGGTATATGGACAACTTTACCTTCAAAATGCGTGGTAAGCGACCCTCGATAACAGTCGTGGTAAAGAATTCACAGCTTTTATCATCTCAGAAAGTTCGAAGTTCTTTGCAGAAAGTTGGATGCTTTGGCCACATCCTTCCATTTCATGCTGTCAGCGCGACAACGCACTGCGATGAGTTGGCCGATCTTGCACGTTGTTAAAAAGATTGGCCGATGTACTCGCAGAAGCGGATATCTTGTTGGGAGGGTCACGAGCTCCGGGTAGTCTTGTGAAAATTTTTGCTTTCAAACCGTCGTTCCAACGATCGGGCAGGCTCCCATTCGATTCAATGCCGATCCAAGACAACTTATCCGATTCACTGAACGTATAAGTATAGTACGTTTGGTCGAAGTTGAGTATTTTAACCTAAAACAAAGAGTTCTATTAAACAATTGCGTGATATACACCAGATAAATGATTTTTCAATTTAATTCATCACTTAACCATTTTTAATCTCTATTAGAAATTTAAAACTAAAACTTAAGACGAGTGCATCGAAAGGGTACAGTGTTTTGGAATGATTCACTCTTTGTTCAACGTGTTGAAATGGGCATAGAAACTATGAATGCGCAAGGAACAGACTTTCGGTTAATGCCCTAGAGTTTAATTTTAGCTATCTCAATGGGATTGTTATTTTAAGACATTTTTATCTTGAAAAGAAATTGATAAACAGAGCTTTTAAAAAACACCCCGTTTAACCTTCAAACTAATGAAGTCCTACACCCACATGGGAATTCAAGATTACAATTTAGAGATTGTTTTACCCGCAGAAACATTTATGCTGCACCGATATTCAATTTGGATTCTCATAGCAGCAGTTTAAGAGCGTTGTTTCACCATTCATTCTCGTTGCTCAAAATCAGCAGTGCATCGCGTCAGACTAAGTTTCTTCCCGTGAAGCTGAGCTGAATCAATTCCATTATGGGGTAAACAGCTGGATAAAAAGCATTACTTATATATGCCTTTGCAAGCTAATTTTACAGGAGTAAGCTTTGACAATAGAAGAACTCCGATCCAGAGAGAAAATGTTAGTAAAGTGAAATTCAAAAAAAAGTTCGCTGCTTAGAGATATAAATACTGACGCTGTCGGAAGTTTCGGGCAACGCCAGCAGGTACGTCTCTCCCACCCGCTGAGGAATCCATAAAGAAAGGACGGGACAGAAAAAAAAGTCTGGATCATCACCTTCTTTGTCACGAAACTACTGCACCATTAGTACATTCCAATTAATTATGACACTCAAAAGCTAATATAGTCATTGGAATTATTAAAACTTGAGATTTATTCAATTCTGGACTCGTATTTCCAAAACAAACTAATGTTAAAGTTTTTATCCGACTTAACTCCCAATAAATTTCGCGCGAGGAAGCTTTGCTTTATGATTCGGCATTATGAACAGTAACCGACGACTTCCAGCACAAAGGGAGTCCAAAATATTACAGGCTTCAATTTATGAGAGCTATAAATTGTTTACACCGAAAACGTAGAAAGAGCGCGAACAGGCAAATTGCAGATACCAATTGGGAAACCAGCCAATTCTCATGATTTTAACAAATTTTATTGATTTAAAGAAATCGCCGAAATACACTTTTAGTGAGATTTCTCCTACGTATGTTAAACGCAACTTGTGTTTTCTAAAGCTTTATAAGATAGGTAGTTTAATAGACTCATTTATTGTTCCAAATGGCTACGACTATTTTTCAATGGACAAGAATTCCTCCTGTAGATTATCTGAACTCGAATGGCTTTCGAAGACCAGTTCAATTTAATATTTTTTAATTAGAATTTTACTGCTTATGACTGAAATCTCGGGACTCCATGTTAAGTAACTAGCTCATAACCCGTGGCAGGTCCAGAAAGTTTTTTGGGAGAGGCTAACAAGCTCATTTCACCCAATTAAAATGTGGAAACCAAAATTTTAGTCTAAACCGATGTGCATGCTTTTGGGAGGGGCTAAGTTATAAAACAGGATCCTTTTAGCTATTTAAAATGTATAATAAAGCAGAATGTTACCCTTTAGCAATCTCTTTTGGGGGCTGAAGCTTCCTGGCCCCTCCCCGGGATCCGCTACTGCTCATAACCATTGCTTACAACGCTGTATCGTTGCTATACCATTTCGCTGTGTAACAGATCGAAAGGCTTCAATTTATTAAAGTACAAAACTGGAAACTAAATAGTTGATTCAGATTGGCGTACATGAAATTTTCACCAATATAGTTCAGAGAAAGTTATTCTAGAAACTGACATTTAGATTTTCACAACTCTTATTGGGACTTATATGGAATTTACTCTTATCCGTTTTTAATTACAGTACTAGCTGCTTACCCGTTCTCCGCACGGTAGGAAAAGAACATTTTCCTTACACGTATAATTCGAATTAAACACAGTGATGCGGAATCTAAAAAAGTGAAAAATTATTTATATTGTGATGAAACGTTGACGTTATGAGTGCAAATCTGAGATGACTGCAACATGATGGCAAAAAAAAGAAAACTTAATAATGTCAAAAAATGGAATTCAGAAAAATAAAAGGATCGCAGGACCTGCAAACTTGTGCGTCTCCATGTCTTCCATAAAGTTGTCGCTGTCCAACAGAATGTTGGAGAGGGTGTTCCACACTTAACCCTTTGAGGCGCAACCCTTTCCCAATGCTGAAAAAAGGGCAGCCGTGGCCATCGCTCCACTTCACTACCAGCAAGAGGGCGGACGATCGAAAACTATTTTTATAGAAATCCAATCTATTCTTCGTGACTGGACGACCACGCGATGAACGTTTCGATCGTCCGCCCTCTTGCTGGCCGTGAAGTCGAGCGATGGCAACGGCTGCCCTTTTTTCAGCATGGGGCAATCTATCTAGCTGTTCTCGCATTCTTCCCTTTTTCAGCAGGTGTCAATTCTTTTACTGGAAATGACATGCTAAAAAGTAAAGGATTCTCGTGGAGCTGTGTCACCCGCTACTGTTTATATAGAAATCCAATCTATTCTTCGTGACTGGCAACAGTCCAAACGTCCGAGTTGGGTGTTCCCAGAGCGAAAACACTGCGCGTTAAAGGGTTAACGAGCGGACTTGGGTGGGTCCCTGGATCGAACCCATAACCTTTCGGCTACGTGATCGTTGTCACTCCCAACCGGGCTACCGCAGCCCATTTGGAATGTCCAGGCCCTGATGACCACACGGCCAACTAGGCCGCGGCCTAGGCCCCCCCCCCATGTTTCAGTATAGCCCCAATGAATAAAACTGTTCAAGTTAAGTTCTGTTCTTAAAAAAAATTGCTTTATGCTCAATTTTTAACAGTACTGAAAATAAACAAAGAAATGCACTTTGACAACGCGTACCACGGAGCAAAGGGTTTGTTGACACACTGTAGTCAAGGGTAAAACAAACGTCATGTTGAGATCCCAAGTCTTCCACTGTGGAGTATTCATCGATGCGAGGTGAGTCGACCTTGAAACAAAACTTCTACATTAAAAATTAAAAATTTGTGAACTTTGAGTTAGAAATTTTTGGGCAAGACAAAGTTTGAATCTAAAACCCCTGCCCCCCCCCACTCCCCTTATGTGTGCCACCTCGAAGAAATACTTATACCCTTTGACTATTAGTGGTATGACCGTATTGGGCCTGCAAAGAGTGCTAGACTTAAGGCCCCCGAATGGCTAAAGGCCTTCCTACGCGAACAAAATTTGAGGCATGCGATGCTCATGCAGGGTTGTCATAATAAACAAACTTGGCAGTGATTTCGAACGCCAGAGATTCGCCGAATGGGAGATTTCTAGAGCATGTCATTCAGGGTAGCCTATCGCCTCAGCAACCTTTTTCAATATTTGGGATCTCGAGGGTTGCATAAACGTGGAATTTCACTCATGCTTTCAGTCAGATCTACTTCCATGTCGGTATTCCATTTCACAGACGTTTTTACGTTTTTTTTCTTCGCTCATCACTGCGATCGGTATCGCTGAGTCTTCAGCCATCTTGCGAAGTAGAAATAGGAAGCACTGCGATTGGCCGGCATTCTAGCAACCAACCATCGTCGCCTCTGAATGAAAAAACCGGAGTGGACGGTTCCTAATAGGGGTATCACACTGGGCCCGTTTACATGCAGACAAATGCGGAGTAAATGCTGGAACTTTCGCTGCTTTCTATCCCGCTTCCCTTACATGGGAAAAAAAAGCAGGGTAGACAGCACATAAGCTTAAATCAAGCTTGACATTGACTTGAATTTGACCTATTAATACAAGCTTGACATTTCAATCCATTAGCTTGATTATTGCACTGATGGCGCATCTTTCGCTGTAGGCGAGAAGGAGAATGGGCAGTGAAAAGTCTAAGAAGAAGGAATGAATGGAATAAGCCCCTCTGAAGTGTAACACGAGTTTTAGTTTTATTTACATCTAATTAACATTAGTAATTCCATTAATTAATTAATTAGCCCTAAAAATAAATTTTAATATAATTAACACAATTTAGTTAGTTAATATACTTCACTTTATGGGTGGTAGAATGAGGCGGTTTCCGGCCGCTAGAAAATAATTTATCATCAGTCATAAATGTACTTGATTATAGAATTAAAATAAAATACAATTATACTACGAAATTGATTTCAAAATCATCTATTTGTCTCGATTTTGAAAGTTTTAAAACGTGTGCTGCTGTTAAGTTTATATTATGTTTATTTCCCTATTAGTAGAGTCTCTAAAACACACATAACATTATTTTAATTTTGATGCATCCCATGGAAAAATAAAAGAAACAAATAACACATCGCCCACTTATCAATCTGGCGAGAAAACGGCGTGATAAGTCACTTCAAACTTTAGTCATAGCTCCGCGAGGCTCAGTGGTTGAACCGATGGCGCGCTCGGCTGCCAACCCAAAGGTCCCGGGTTCTGTTATAGACGCGAACACTTTATGGAAACAGATTAAATTAAATTGAAATTTCAGCGCAGAGGGGGAAATGTGGGGCGAGTTCGCCGACCGGCGCCCCGTGTATTTAGGAAAACTTTTTAAGCTTGAAATTAAGCTTGCTATGTCAAACTTGATTCAAGCTTGAAATGTCAAGCTTAATGCAAGCTGGGCAAGTGTAAACTAGAACACTTCACGCTTGCATTAAGCTTACACGCTTGAAATTTTCAAGCTTAATTCAAGTTTACTGACTTGATAAATCAAGTTTGCTGGGCTGTCTGGGTAGTCGAAAGGAGGGTTAATGCAGAGATGACATCGCTTTCCCATGATGCATTGCGAATTTTTCCTATACTCTGCGGAAAGTCCCGGGTAAAAACCCGGGACTTTCCATTTTCCCATGTAAACGGGCCTAATAAGATTCGTCCGATCAACTTTTCCTGCAGATGAACTCTCCAGCGGATTTTCTCCCGTCGTTGACTTGCCGACGACGATCTCCAGCTTTTACCTTTCGGAACGAAAAAATCCGAGTCGGCCGAAATTGCGGCCCATCAGAGTACTTCTTCCTGCTACGTCATAAGCAATGGCGAGTAATGGCGACCCCTTCTGTGTTCGAAGCTTGGCAGCTTGGCTCGATATCAGAATAGAATCGCAATCACGCACGTGCAAATAAAATTATTATTATACTTTTTTCTTCAAGAGTAATCATTACTTTGATAAATGTAATATAATCTCAACTTTAAACCAACGATAGGGTTAACTTGACGCGAAATGCTGAGTCACGCTTAGTAAAATAATAACAATCATGCCAAATCAGCGATGCGATGACTATTGGGCGTCGGAGACAGTTGCTCGTATTTTCCCTTTAGGTGACCGAAGGGAAATTTCCAGGAAAGAGGTTTCTGTTCCGCAACGCGTTGTGGCAGCCCAGTCGCTCGAAATTTCGTTCCTGCAATAGGACCTTTAACCCTTTAAGCGGTCCATTTTTTTACGGAAATGCTTCCAAAAAAGGCATATTTTGAAAGGCATAGGATGAAATATTCCCGCTCTCTCGCTAGGAAGAAAAACCCGGATGAAAATCATTTCAGTTACATGGACAAGCCACGCCATCTATTGAAAAATATTAATACTAAATAGTCTCTTCACAATAATGAAATATACGGGCAAATCAGAAAAGGAAAGGAGAAAATATCGATGCCCGTACGCTATAAGGGCAAACCAGTTGAGGCCCATTTTGGGTAGCACGTACACTGTACGGGCAAACCGCTTAAAGGGTTAATCGTTCTCTGGAAATGCTTTTCTTTGAATTATTTCATCGAGTGTCTCTTTTGCAGGCGTCTGGATTCCTGGAGGAGCCCGTCCCTTACCACGCCATCCAGGACGTGTACCCCGTGGCCCGGTGGGACGCGTGCGGGAGGTTCTGCATCAGGATCGTCATTCCGGACGGGTCTATGCTCCTGCAGGCGAGTATTTGCACTCTACTAATTACTATTCGTTAGTTCTGCCACTGCCTTACTCTGTTCTGCCGGCGGTATAGTCTGTATTCCTTTTGAAGATAAATAAATGTGGCTCGGGGCTGGTGGTGCTGTCTTCCCCGGAGGCACTTTTCGCCGTAAACCTTCGGGTCGGTGGGAAAATACCAGAAGACGGCACGAGAACACTCCAACAGTAGACGTATTATTACGAATTTTCGGTTGATTCACCCTTCTGGAGGTTAAAAGTATTAGGTGTACCGGAAAGTAGTGTCGTTTTTTCGTACGTCAATCATTTGCCTAGCCAAAACTACAGAAGCTTATAATACGAAATGGGAGACGCGAGAATTCTCGCATTGTCTCGCGTTCTCGCATTGTCTCGCGAGACGAGAGAGACGAGACAGGCATTTTTTTGCGAGACGAGACGCGAGACGAGAAAGAAAATATTTTGCGGGACGAGACGCGAGACGAGACAGAGTCTTGTCTCGCGCGAGATTTCTCGCATTTTTTTCCGTCTCGCATAAATACGATCTGAAAAGCGACAATTTGCCTGAAGCCTCTATCGTTTAACTTTCGTCTCCTTCGTTTTCGGTCCTGGTATACTATCAGCACTCTACAATACGCACAAACACGTAACATTTAAAATTAGAACAGACGAGAGATACACAAAACACACAAAGGAGAGGATAAAGAAAGAGGCGGAAAAAAAAGAAAACAGAGAAGAGTTGAAAGAAAAATAATAAGTAAATTGGAAAGGCTGGTACGGTATGTTCAAATCTGACCACTTTTAGACGGGGCCCGGGGCATTAAGTTTGGGTCCCCCCTTACTATCCCCTTTTTTACGCATTAAGCCCCTTTACTGAGCCCCCTTTTTTAAAGCATTTTAACCCAGTTTTGACCGCTGTTGTACTCGAAAATTGCATTTCAGTTAACTGTAGTTTTTGTACTTTAATCAAATTGTATTTATCACCCCAAAAAAATATCTCTAACTTGATCCAGTGATAGACAATTAGGTAATACCTATATTATAGAGGAAATTCAGTTTTTTCCCCACAATTACTATTTCAGTACATATGAATTTATAATTTAGATAATCGGGATATATATTGGCCTCCTTTTTCTTCAGGGGCACCGGACTACCGCCCCCTCTTGCCCCTGTGATAATCGGGCTTCGGGTATATTAGAGAGAGAGATTAGAAGTAGAGCAACTTGCATTCGCATTGATGCCTAGTCTGAGTAGGTTGAAATATGGTTGAATATCCTTGGTTGAAATATCCTTGTACCGATAGTATCCTCAAACTTTCCCGCATGTTGCGACGTGCGTAGGGGGGGGGAGCGCCCACCCTGGTAACAACTTTCTAGGGGCAGTTAAATCCCTATTGTTGGCCTATTTTAAAGAGATTAAAATGACATTTTTTATTCTCATATATTAATATCGGACGGAAAGAAATGCAAGCAATTTTTTTAAAAACTATTTCTCTTTTCGTTTATATTATCATGTTTTCCCTTCCTTCGGCTTGCAAAACTTTTAGAAATTTTTTTCCTCCCCATCATTTTATCTTGCAGTTGGGTTCCTATTCTAAAATTATCTTCGCCTGTTAGATGTCTTTTCATTTTTAAAAAAAATCCACACTGGATATACATTAGGGGTATTATGGTTTAATTTTTCTGTAAACAGGGCGACCATAACGACTGTAGTACTATCGCTAAAAATTATTGTGAAAAAGTACAAACGGATAGTCGTCAACAAATTAACTGTTCAGTAATTTAAAATATAAACAAAAAATAAGACGTCTATTAAGCAACTGAGATACTATAATAAAATCTAAAAATGCACACACGGTAATGTTATTGGAAATATTAGGCAAATAATATAGGCGTCCATCCCTAGCCAGGTACGTGAGTTTTATAACATAGGCGCTAGAAAACAGAGCATTTTCCAAAATGTGTAACTCATGGGGGATAGGGAGCCAAAACGTTCTTTTCACATATCCTGTGTGATCTCAAAGAAGAAAAGAGATAGCCATAAAATTCTTTCCTTAAAATACAATGCTCGCGAATACCTAAAAAATGGATTTCAGAACATTTCGAATAGAATACTCCAAGGAGGGTAGACGTGAAAAAAGGGGGAGGGTGGCCATTTTTCTCTGAGAGGGGAAAAAAGAAATATTATCTATAGAATTCTCGCTTTGAAAGGATGAGTCCTGTGCTTAGGCACAGCTTGTTTGTTCATTCAATAATGGATGAAAATTTATTTGTTTGAATATTATGTAATGCAACGACCATTTTTTCCCGGTACACCTAATAGTTTAACCCTTTGAGGCGCAACCCTTTCCCAATGCTGAAAAAAGGGCAGCTTTTGCCATCGCTCGACTGAACGACCCGCAAGAGGGCGGACGATCGAAACGTTCATCGCGTTCCACAGATCGAGATACCCTCTTTTGATGACAGCTGGCTGTGCCGCGCAGCCAGCTGCCGTCAGCCACTATCACGTTTAGAGGGTCATGGCTCAAAAAGTCTGACAACACATTGTGGGAGCGATTTCAGCTTTCGGTGCTTCGAACTGTTGCGAGTCTGTATTCGATGACCGAGTTCGTAGACATGGGACACCGCTACTAGCAGTTTTGCTCGGGCCCATCATGGGCCGGCTACGTGGCCGGTGGTAACCCAAGCAAAATTTCCCATTTTAACGGATCATGAATTGGTGTTAACCGCTCCGAGTCCGTTTTCGACAACGGACGGATTAGACGGTCAGTATTCGAATACCGCGATACAATCAGTGCCCTTTATTCTTGAAAATGTTTTTCAGTTGCTCTGTTAAATTCTTTAACTTACAAGAAATTACTGAACAAATGAATTACTTTTGGAAATGTGTTCATAGTTATACCCTACTACAGTACAACCTGTGTTGAACGACCCCCGTATTTAACGACCACCTGGTCTTGTCGACCATGTCTTAGCGGTCCCGAGTACAATATAATTATAAATAATGGTTTATTTTCCTTATTGAACGACCACCTGCTTGACGCGACCAACGACCGCTATGTATAAGAAACAAATTTATTTAAAATCCTATTTTATCGACCGCGAATTCTTAAAAAAATTATTATTTTCCCCCATTCATGAACAATTTAGTACATCAGTGACGGAATCTGAAAATAAGAATAAACATACTGATTGCAGTGAAAATATATCATCATCTGGTGAAGACTCTGAAAATGAAGACATCACAAAAAAACTGCAATCACTTTCAATGAAGCAAAAGAGTGTTTTAACACCTTGCTTAATTATTCCGTGCAGGTGGGGGATGATGAACTATTTAAACACCTGACATGTGTACAGAAGCGATTAAACAATTATCCCAAAAGGTAGCTGTTAAACAATCTGTTATTATATCATATTTTTAAAAATAGTATAGTACCTACGATGTAAAGCAAAATTTTTTTTTCTATTTAAATATATTCTAATTTCATTTATTAAAATATATATAAATCTCACTGTCTTTCTCTACATATTATAAAAAAGTAAGTACAATCAGGCTTTTTATTATATTATATTTTACATACAAGCCTTTTTAGTGATAATCATAGGTAATTATCAAATAAATTCCAATAAAATTAAGTACGCTTAAAATTTTGTCAAAATGTATCGTATTACCTGAATTCAAAGACCAACCCTCCTTAAAGACCACATTTTCTTGGTCCCAGTGATGGTCTTTAAAAACAGGTTTCACTGTATATGCACCTAGTATTTTACTTTCAGCAGAACTGGGCTCTGCGGCCACCCCTCATACATGCACACATACTCATGTTCATGTTTATTAATCTAGAGAAATTTAAATGTTAGTATACATGCATCCTCAATGATTTTTTTTTCCAAACAGGTATCCAACTGCTATTCCAGAGACCAGTGGTTACATTCTTTATTGTGGAAGGTAAATGCATTTGTTAAATTATGGTTTTATGTTGTTGTCGTGAACATGTATATCAGAATTGTGTGCTTGGCACAAGACCCGCTTATAAATCCTCGTGAGAAGGTCAACACAAAGGGGGGGGGCTCCGTGGGGATCTTTCTAAGGGGTCCAAATCCCTATGGACGCTCCGTTTAGGAGAAAACCACGGAAAACTCCGAACGGTAAGGTCGACGGACGCGCGATGGGACCCGAACTCCGGACCTTCACACTTCGCCCGTCTACCATTTCCGGTGACATAACCACTGTGCCATGCTGAGGCACCTTGTCTTTCTCTGAAGAACTACCCCATACACAGTGATCCATTTAAAAGAATACCCGTTGATTTCTTTATGAGTCTTAAATCTCAGGGATGTGGCCACTCTTCTGACACTCAATTATAGCTGTTTGACACTCAATTATAACTGTAGCAGACCCTTTCCGGTACGCTGTTGGACTGCTACGAGTTATTTTAGCCTCACCATGGCACAGTGGTTATGTCACTGGAAAGGGTAGACGGGCGAAGTGTGAAGGTCCCGGGTTCGGGTCCCATCGCGCGTCCGTCGACCTAATCGTTCGGAGTTTTCCGTGGTTTTCTAAGAAACTTTGCGCAAATACGGTTAAGACCCCCCAAGGAGGATACTCCACCCGGTTGCACACCCATGCTTTCACCCAAACACAAACCCATGCAGTTATATAAAATTAAAGAGTAAGGTTCAATGATTAATAACTATTCAAATGGTAATGATTAATAACCTTCATTTAATATTATAAAGCTATTTAGATATTATAATGAAAAAAAAAAGGAAGAAAATATGAAACACTCTCAGATTTTAAATACGCACTGTAGTGCTCTTTATTAAAAGCGTATCGTAATTTTTGCCTCGTCCTATTTTTTCTTCCATTCAGTTGGAAAGTCTCTCGTTATAAATAAGTGTGCCGTATTTTGCTTTCCTGTTTCATAAAACCCATCTTTGGAATCCAAATCTATCTTAAAATCGCTTACTAAAACTATATTACAATCTTCACTAAGTGTATTACATTTATACTTCGCCGTTTTAAATGTTGTTTCGACTGTGCATCCCAATCCACGAATGTGCCGTGTTTGTCTCCGGTGGATTCCTATACTTGAACGCCCCTCGACAAGGTGGCGATCCTTCAACCTATGCAGTGACCATGATGATTTTTTGCATTTTTGTGGCCATCGTAAGCCAGAATTAAAAGGGCGATTTGGAACAACCAGTCATTACAGCATTCCGTTCCATTTTTATTGAGTTTGGGTTGCCAACGAATGTAGTTATAATAATGAAGTGTCTTCCAATTCCTTAACGGTGGGTCGTTCATGGGTTCACTTTAGTTTTCATCTAGTTCTTTGGGGAGCGTCGAAACGTGTGCATAAGTTCTTCGGAATTAAAAATCTATATTAAAATCTCCTACTAAAACTATTTGAGAACATTCGCCAGGCGTTTTCAAAGTAGACTCGAACTATATTTATAACAAAACATTTATTTTACAAAACGTACAACGTAACTTACCAATACCGTACTTCGTGCCTCTATTTTTTACAGCACTTCTTTTTCAACCGCATGTTCTTCCTAATCATTTTTAAATTCCACTACTGATCCGTTGCCATTTCTGAATGGCTATCGTCATCCCCCAAAATCATGCTCGTCTTGTCCATGTTGGATATTAGAAATAAGTGTTTACACTCTGTATCTCTTTATTCGGGGTGTTGGAACAATGAATCGACGCTCATGTACACAACAGGTCCGTGAAGAAGACCGCGCATGGCTATGGGATTTTGGACCGTCTCCGTACCCCCTACACCACCCGAAAGTGAGTCAGACGCAAGGACGTATTTGGGGGGGTCAGGGATTCCGGACCCTCCTCCCCCCTCGAAATTTTCATTTTCGTTACTAAATTGAGAATGGATAGAGTCTTTTTGTAAAATATTCAGCCTTTTTGACCGTTTGGACCCCTCCCCTCCCCCAAATTGTTTTTCTAGATACGTGCCTGGTCAGACGGCTAGCGAATCCACCGGCATAAGACATTGTAAGACACATTCGTAAAATTTCGCTTCATTCTATGACTTTTTTTTTTCTCTCGTTCTCTATGAGCCGACTCTTCCAAAAGTATCAGGTTGTAACGAAAGTTTTCCGCCAGATTTGCTTGAGTCAGCTCACGCGATACCCAGCTATTGATCTTATATGTCAAGTTTATGCGATGCTTAGCGGGACTCATGGACATGGCACTAAAGTCTGACTCTTTTAGCTAGCTCTCGAGGGGATGAATATTTTATCTTCTTCCACACATTCTGGTAGGCGGGCCTCATCAGCATGAGTAGGATGGCCAGAGTGCTCTGCTTCTTTAATATCCTAGTCCTCGTTTTTGAACTTTCGGTACCCAATCTTCACAGTGTCATAGGATACAACAGAGAATACATTATAGAGAAGGCATTTACATGGATGAATGCCAAAGAAAAAACTTGGTCTTGTTCTTAGCCTGCCTTGCATGGGAAAAAGAAAAAAGATCGCTCCTTTCATTCATACACAATTCATCTCGCTAGAGAATCTGAAAACGGACAACGACTGTTTTTGAACGTACTGAAATTTATGCGAAAAAGGAGATAAATACTTAAGAAAAGCAAAATGACATTGAGCTCTTGAGCCTGGACAATTTCATGTTTCATTCCCAATGTAATATCACGGGATTAAAAGTGACACAGCTCCTTCTGTCAACTGAATGCAACGTTACATCGTTTCCACAAGTTGGGATCCATTATGTTAGATTTACTTAATGAACATTCAGTATTTGTATAAAATACTATCAGGTTGTAACGAAAGTTTTCCGCCAGATTTGCTTGAGTCAGCTCACGCGGTACCCAGCTATTGACCTTATATGCCAAGTTTATGCAATGCTTAGCGGGACTCATGGACATGGCACTAAAGTCTGACTCTTTTAGCTAGCTCTCGAGGGGATGAATATTTTATCTTCTTCCACAAATTCTGGTAGGCGGGCCTCATCAGCATTAGTGGGATGACCAGAGCGCTCTGCTTCTTTAATATCTAGTCCTCGTTTTTGAACTTTCGGTACCCAATCTTCACAGTGTCATAGGATACAACAGTAGTACCTTAAGCTGTACACGTGATTCGGTGTCATTCTGTAGCTGAGACTTTTTGCGACAGAACTGAGAGTCAAGGATGGATCCATCGGGTAGCGTGGTAGTTCTATTTCATGCACCTTATACTTAATCATAACGATATTGTTTTACAGATTTCACAACACAGTGCTCTAAAACAAGTCTTTTCTTTCAAATAACAAAAATCGTTTGACAAAATATTGGCAAAGACACCCACGCGAACTGCTTGTGCAGGCAATACTTGGAGTGGCGGAAAACTTTCGTTACAACCTAATAATTTTTCTTTTTAATTTTGAAAATGGAGAAAGAAGGATTGATCCACGAACCTCTTTTCTTTCCAGAGAGGAGCCTTCCGATTCAAGAAGCTGCTGGGTAGCTGCACCCGACCGGACATTTTGCTCAAAGAACTCAAGGTAATAGAAAAACGCAAGGGGCTCTGTTCAACGGCATTCACGATACCCTTACCCAGCCACTTCCCTGCCACAACAAGCACGAAAAAGGATTTTTTTTTGAATCGAGATGCCAAATGAAATGCGGTCGTCCTCTATTATGGAGGATACTAATACTATTTCCATTCGATTATTGAATTTTCGATCGTTCATTTTATTCCGTGTAGGGAATGCAATCCCGATCCCGCACACATGGATCCCGCGAGATGAAGACTGCGATCCCTAGGGAGTGAGGCTGAAAAATAAATTATTTTGAGGACCCTTTCACGCGTCTTTTCCGATCCTCCATTGGCCAAAAATGTGTTGCATAAAATGAACAATAAGAACCTATTGGCAAGTACGCGCCTCGGTCCCGTGGCTTCCCTGTTCTCGCGATGGACGTACTGGTATCACGCAGAAGGGCTTCGACACTCATTCAGGCCATTGCCCACACCCAGCGAGGGTCGCGGCTACACTGTATTGGAATCGGGATATTGGGCCGCGTCTGACATGGGCTGTCCTCTACAGAACAATAGATGGGGTGTGAAACCACAATAGGATCCACGGTCCCCCATGACCTAGTGTCCGGAGTATCTCCCTCTTTCTCTGCGGTGCGAAAAATGGATTGCTTACAAGGGATCATGGGCCCAGCGGCTCGCCCTGGAAAGCGGCCTTGAGTGTATCTTTCTGGGACAGGACCCTCGTCGTGTCCTCTCCCCTCCCTATACAACCCTATGGCCGCCAGTGCTAGGGATATCTTTAAAAGATGACCTTCGCAGGGAAACACTCAAAAATGTACGGCTCCTTCGGGGTTTCAAACAAAGAAGAAAAAAGTCTTTTGTCCTCTCTATCAGAATGAGACGAGGACTAGGAAGCCGAATGCCTCTTGACGTTGTCCTTTTTCACATTCTTCTTTTTCAGCAACTAAGAAATAATAATATATTATTACGAACATCATGACTATCCTTTTCATATTTAGATAAGGTATCGTATTCATTATACCGGTCAACAAGAATTTTTTTTTCTTTGTTTCTGTTCTCATACTTAAATTTTGATTCTAGACAATGAAAAACACTTAAACTTTCATTTTGAGTTCTTAAAGTTTGCTTTTGTCTGATGGACGTCGATCCGTCTAGTTTAATTTATTTCATAAACGAAAGAGGGCAGCACTTGGATGAACCCGAAAGTAAACTGCATTACTATTTGTAATTCTGTAGTATTGCTTATAGATTATTTGTAGTTATTTGTTTGTATTATTATTGGCCCATACGAACTTAAAAGAAATACGAAAAATAGTCCCTTTTATTTTAGACATTCATTTCTTATTATTTTACATTTATATGTTATACTATATGTTATAATGAATGATAACATTTATATGTTATCACAAATCTTGAATAAAAAAGATTTTTATATCCAGCAAAAACTTTTCTGATCATGATTTGGAGTGGAAGTATAAAAAAAAAATATAAAAATCAGTGATTTTTGTCAAAAAATTGAAAAATTGCTTTCATTTCTACAAAAGCAAATTATTTTCCTTAGTTTTGGAAGTAGGAGAAACTAAAATTGAACCTGTAGAAGTCAGACCCAAAAATCGTGTTGACCGGTGTTATCAAATAAGATAAAGTATTATTATTAAACTTAAACTGGATAGTGCTTACAGTCTTTCTTTTCTCTATCGAAATCCATTCTTAGTTCAGTGAAATATCAATCTCGCGGGATTGCCGTATCCACCCCTCTCAATATCGAAGCTTCACCCGTGGCATAGTGAGAGAACTGAGCGCTTAGAACTGAGAGACGGAAGGTGCCCGGTTCAAAACCAGGTCGCGTCCGCCAACCTAGCCCTTCGGAGTTGTCCGTGGTTTTCTCCGAAACTTAACGCGTCCATACGGGTGAGGATCTCTTAGAAAGTCCCCCACCGAAGGCAATTCCACCCCCGGCCTAGATCCCTAGCGTCGATCATGAGCCGTCCCTTCCATTTCCATTCCCGAAATCCCGCGAAGCGAAAAACAGTGCGGGATTGCATTCCCAAATGCCGCGTTTTTCCAGTGACCTGTTCCACATTATTCTTGTATTTATTTTCCTAATGTTTATGTATGAGAGAATTTATTGACAGTTCGACAGATCTTTATACTTGGCTCCACTTAGGAAGCTGCTTTTCATTTATTTTATCCGTTCCGATTGAAAATCAGCTCTAGGGTTTCCTGGCAATCGACTTAACATCAATCCACAGGCCACGCCTCGAGGAGGCCACACCGTTAACCCCCCCCCCCATACACACACACACACCCTCCGGGGACGCGGACCGGTACCGGTCCGTGGATCCAGTGGTACCGGGCCACCCAAGGAACGTTCAATTATTTCCAGTTTATGGACTGTAGTTTATTTCTACAGGGCGATTCAAAATTAATCATCCATATTAGGTAGGGAATAGGAAAAGAAGACTATTCCACACAGGAAAGCATGGGCGAAAACGAGCTCGTAGCGGTGTAGGGTGTGCTGTGTGTCCAAAACTCCCATCCTTGCACTTTACGACAGCTCGGTTAAAGAACACGATCCTTATTGCACGAAGGAATTTTCGTGCGATTGGGTTGCTGGAACCCGTTGCAGAAACCTCTTTCCTGGAAATTTACCTCGGTTACCTAGGGAACAGTCCACTCCAACTTTCTCGTTCAGAGGAGGAAAAATGGCAGGTTGCTGGAATGCCAGTCAATCGTGGAGCTTCCTATTTCGACGTCACAACACAAGATGGCGGAAGAGTCAGCGTCCGCCATACCGCTCGTAGTGAAAGGGATCAGCGTGTGCGAAAACAAATGTCCGTGAAATGGAATATCGACATGGAAATGGATTGGATTGACGAAAAAAAAAATAACAATCCTATCCGAAGATAGACACAAGGTATAAACAACCAACGATATGCTACTTATAATGACATGCTCTAGCTACCGCCCATTTGGCGAATCTCAGGCGTTTGTGAACACAGCAGAGTTTGTTGACTATGGCAACCGTGCGTGCTCACGGACTTGCGGGAATGAATTGCAACAACTGGCTGCTGCAACCAAAATGGCTCTAAATTTTGTCCGTGAAATAAGGCCTTTAGAATAAACTTCACTGGCAACAGGGGTTTCGTACATCATTTTTTCATCAACCCCATACAAAGAAGTCGATTGGAGATAAATCCTGTGACCGTGGTGGCCAACAAACCAAGTCCACTGTGACCACTACTTTGAACTCCAATATTTCGAAAAAGCGCATGGTTACCTGACCAGAAACTTCGGAGCTGGACGGATGGGTCGCAGTGGACCGGCTTTAGGACACCACGCTCCCAGGATTCGTCTCCATTCGACTTCTTTGTATTGAGTGTGATGAAAAATATGACGTGCGAAATCCCTATTGTCAGTGACCCTAATAGCACCGTGACCACTTGTGACCAAAAAGTGACGTCGCAAAACAGTCACATCCGCGTCACGCGTAGTCGCTGCGACGTCACCGTCGGGTCTCCCTACCGTCGTTATGTTCGCCCGCGGTGATTTCACATTGCAACTCTTCAGGATGGGATGCGTGGACACAAAGCGCTCCCTACAGCGTAATGCGTTCGTTTGCGCTCATCCTTTCCTATGTGAATGGGTCTTCTTTTCCTATTCCTTACCTCCCTGCGAAATATTGATGATGAATTTCGAATCACCCTGTATTTCACTCGGGTATTGGCGACACTTTGTCTGGCTTGTGCTAATCTATGCCTTTGTAAAGGAAGAAATCTTGTAACTAATTTAGTGTATTGTTTATTAAACATTTCAAGATTATGGATTCAATTTAAGGGTTATTTCATAAAATTCAGGGTTTCTCACTGATTTAGCCTCATTCATTTTTTGGTGTAACTGTCATTTATTTTGAAGGCATGTTCAAGTACAATGAAATTAAAATTTTTAAATCAAAATAATCTACAATACAACCGACCCTCCCCTCCCCCCCTACCTGGTGGGCCGAAGTTATTCAATCAAACACTGACCGGTCCGCTTCGATACAAAGTTCGGGGATCACTGGCTTGCAAAGACATGCGACAAAGAATAGTTATGGAAGGGTCCAAATGTAACATTTTATAATTTTGCAATGTTTGTTTCCTGCCTCCACGGAGAATTGTATTGACGTGTCTTTTTTCTTTCTCTCCCCCCAGAACTTGGTAGATATAGTTTTGACCACGCCTTTGCAAGACGACGGAGTGTTCCAAACGGCTCTGGATATCATATCAGATGTTTTGGTCAAGGTAATTTTAGAACCACTGTACTTTTGTTCAATACGCAATTTCTTTTTTTAATGTCCATACTTTCGTGCATTTTGAGTTCCTCGTACTGAATCAAGCAACGGTGATCGCGAAAAACTTAGGCATTCAGATTTTGGCCTTTCCTCAGTTGGACCTGGAGGAGACCTTTCCGTTTCCCGTGCACGCTGGAAAGTGAGTTTGACAAAACTTCTTGTGTTAACCCCTTGCCCGGGGAATATATTTCAGAAAAGCGCGCCAAAAATGCGGGGGGGGGGATTCTCTTTAATCTTGTTAATTAACTCGGGTCGGGCATTCCAAAGTGGGCGCATTTGAGTTGCCCGAACTGAGTTCGGGCGTCACAGGCAAGGGGTTAAACAGTTTAGTAACTTCATCTTGTTGATTCAACAAAAAGTGGATTGATTGAACGCAATTCATTTAAGAAAATGCCTTTTTGAATGAGCAAAACCTTTTTGTTAAAACTCAGAACCAATGGCATTCGAAATCGTTGAGCAAGTTCATTGACGCATGCGTAAAGGAGGACATGCGCAGAACAGCGCGAGAAAGAGAAGCGAACGCACTTTTGTGGATTCTACAAAACATTTTTTTCAGTGTAGTTAAAATTAATGATCATCGTTCAGTTGTTTGAAGCTGTATCATATGGTTCTGTATTCTTATGAATCACGTGACAAAAATCTCTCGCGCATGCCCAAACTGTTAGCTTCAGCGACAAGAACACACGAGAGGCTGGGCAAGCCGGATTAAAGTGCTCTCTGGCGATTTGGCGTGCATCCTCTGGCAAGAGTCGTTTCTCCCGCTGTTACACACTGCACGCTAGGGGTTGCCGCCCGCATGAAATTTTATCTCGCAGCTATGACAATGTTTTGACTGGTGTTGATAAGTGATTTTTAAGAGATATTAAACTTTAAAATTGGAACACATTTTAAGAAAGGCTGATCTATGCAAACGAAATAGTTTTTCTGCTCTTTTCGATTTATAAATAGAGCGCTCAACGTTGCCTTACGCTGAGGCCTGTGGGGTGATTATGGATGGATGCAATTTATGGGATCTGCATCAGTTGTGTTTCATCCATTTTTCATTTCAAATAATTGCATTGCTTCCGCACTTTAGCATTGAAAGACTAAAGTTAGGAAGCAACGCTGGACGCATAAGGGGACTAGTCAATTTAAACATCCTAACTATCCTAATTTAAACATTGTAAAGTAGAGAGCCTGCAGGTCATGACTTGTAAAGTTCATTTGCATGTAAACTACATCTCTTTTTTCATTTGTGTATTACATGAAGTGTGCTTTTAAAAAAATTACAAGCAAAAAAAATTCATTAGAAAAGTGTGTTTAAAATATCGGTTCTCCATCCTCTAAACCTAGCTGTGGGAATTTTCGATTAGAATAGAACGACCTCAGAATTGCTAACATTAAGATACTGTATAGGATAATTTAGGATTTTGTTTGTTTAAAAAGAAACATACAAAATATAGCAATTTTAAAAGCCAAAGTAAGGGGGAAATAAGAACGAATGAATTTTAAAAGAACAGATAATTAAGACAAAAAAATTAAAAAAATTATAATGCAATATATGGGATCTGCATCAATTATATTTCATCAATTCATTTCAAATGATGCTTTTTAACTGTCCACTGTTTCTTTTTTATTTCCGTAACATATTGCCTTCAAATCTAAAATTGTAATTTTAGACTGCAATTTTAAATGCATTAAAATATATATTTAGAACAATTAATCAACAAAAAAAAAAAAAAAAATATTGCTGTTTTTCGCGGATCAACTTGCGGTGCGGGCGGCAACCCCTAGCGTGGAGTGTATAACAGCAGGAGAAACGACTCTTGCCAAAGGATGCACGCCAAATCGCCAGAGAGCACTTTAATCCGGCCTGCCCAGCCTCTCGTCAAGAACACTCGTCCAAAAAACTGCCTCTTCGGGCACCGGAGCTCGAAAGCCCGGGCCCTAAACGGGCTCCGGCTCTGCCATTCACGATTGGGATCGGGCTCGGACTCCTGAGAAATGTCTCCTCTTATGGAACGCACTTCTTGTCATTGATTTTAAAAAAAGTGATTCGTGGTAAAAATAAATTCATGATTATTGTTGGATAAAAAAAGAATTAGAAAGTGCATCTGGAGATTTTGCTACAATATGTGTCTTTCATTAACACAATCGGCAAAGTTTAGGATATTCTGTTCACGAAGTCGTTGACTGTTATGGATCTATTAGCTGAAGTGTCGGGCTCGGATTTGAATAATATCGCTTTGACTGGAAGTTCTCGGGGTCACACAGCTTTAACAAATGAGCCAGAACCCCGTCCACCCGTCTTGAGTTGCAGAAGGACGATCCAGGCAGCAGTCCTCAAATAGAAAGTGAACAACCGTACTGCTTTGGGCAGTTCTGTACTCCTTTTTCATAGGATTGTATAGATTGTACTTCTTTTGAGACCTGTAATCCGAAAATACTTCCTTTGGATTCTTGTGTATTCCTGTGTGCTCTTATAAGATATATATTTGTCAGGAATGCCCTTACGCCATCCATTGGTAAAATGATCGACACCACACACCCGTCTTCTAGGTTGAATAGTTTTATTTCCAATTTCGGACAGAGGGCAGGAGTCAGGCCTGCGACCTTTGATTTCCGTGGCTATCTTTTCTTTTTACATTGCAGTCTCTCAAAGCTCCTAAAAAGCTAAAAGCTCCCGAAATTTCCTTGCTCTTGCTTAAATACTCCCCTAGTTACTACGACAGTCTGCAGGGCGCAGCACGGTAGCGAAGGCGTTACTCTCGAACGTAATGAGTTGACTACATTGTCAATCAAGACATGAGAAATATTTGCTTAGTTAGGACTTCCACAAGGGAGCAGCACGAAACCGCAGAAAACTGCAGGTACTGTTAATTCAACAATTGTACTCCTTATCGAACTCCCAAAAATGGTTTCTGAACGTAATATTTGTATGGCCGAGAAACGAACTTTACAGTAAGAGTAACAGAGATTAAAGAAGGTTTTTTTTCAGATGACATTAATTTAGAAAAGTTTATTTTATTATTACACACACACACACACATATATATATATATATACACAGGGTGACTGCTAATTCATGGTACAAACTTTGAGGGCTGGCACAGGACACTGTGACAATCCCATTTTGTACAGGAATGTCCGGTCAAAAGTGAAGCGTCGAAGCGTAAACACAGGAAAGAACAAGTGCAGGGGACGGAGGGGAAACGGAGTGAGTCGTTGCGTCCGTTGCCGGTAGATGGCCAGTCGGCGCTGATTTGGGGAAGAGAGGCCATTCTCGTTTCCGTTTTCATCCACTCACCATTAGAAACCGCATGATGTGGTTTCAGCAGGATGGGGCGCCAGCTCACTTCACCCTAGATGTTCGCCAGTTCTTGAATGCGACATTCGGCATGCGATGGATTAGACGGCGTGGTGGATCTATCTGTCGGCCATCCCGATGGGACGCCCCTCGATTTCTTTTACGGGGACATTTGAAGACTGACGTTTATGCCACTCCAGTCGACTCCGATCTCGTGGCTCGAGTATCCGTCGCTGCTGCACGTGTGCCGCCGCTCTTTTGTCCGATCTAAAAAATAAAGTAGAGAGAGAGGAGTACTGTCGGAAAAAATGGAACCATCCGAGATTTCGAAATGTTTTATTAAAGTTCAAATTTCAAAAATAGGTTTGTATATAACTACACTGCTGGCCATCGTAAATGCAACACCCTGAAGGAAGCATGCAAATAATATGAAATTTACAACATGCATTAGCTGAGGTGAGATATGCAAATGATTAGAATTTCAGCGCAGACGCACATCAAGCGCGCCTGTGGCGCCACCTCAAAGCGCTATTTAAGGCTTGGAGATTTCGACGGTTTCAAGTACAGCAATTGTGTTTTTCTTGCTTTTTTTTCAAAAAAACGATAAATTATGCCTCGTAGGAAACAACGATCATCTTTTGATCAAGTATCCGAGTTTGACAGAGGAAGGATAGTGGCATACCGAGATTGTGGGTTATCTTTCAGGGAAATCGGTCGTCGTATTGGACGAAACCAAACAACTGTGATGCGGATAGGTGATCGTTGGGTGCAGGAGGGTACGACGGACAGACGTGATCGACCTCAGTGCACCACGTCACGTGATGACAGGCAGATTGTACGCATGGCAGTGACGGACCGCTCAGTCACATCACGAACCATATCACAGCAGATTCAGTCTGTAACGCATCATCCAGTGTCTGCGCGTACCATTCGACGTCGTTTACAGCAGAATGGTCTGTCCGCAAGACGTCCGTTGCTTTGTCTACCTCTGACGCGGAACCACAGACGTCTCCGCCGCCAATGGTGCGATGAAAGAAGGATGTGGACGACAGAATGGAATGAAATTCTCTTTACTGACGAGTCACGCTTCTGTATGCAACACCACGACGGTCGGATTCGAGTCTGGAGACACCGTGGAGAGAGGATGCTGAACAGCTGCATTATGCACCGTCACACTGGTCCTGCACCGGGTATTATGGTATGGGGCGGTATCGGATATCTCTCTCGCACTCCTCTAGTACGCATTGCCGGTACTTTAACCAGCCAGCGCTACATCTCCGAGGTGTTGGAGCCAGTTGTCCTTTCTTACCTTCAGGGCTTGCCAACAGCCATATTTCAGCAGGATAATGCACGGCCACACGTGGCACGCATTGTCCAAGGGTTCTTCGTCAATCACCAGATTGAATTGCTTCCCTGGCCGGCGCGCTCTCCGGATCTTTCGCCGATAGAAAACATGTGGTCCATGGTTGCTCAACGACTGACCCAGAGTTCATCCCCAGCTGTCACACCAGATCAACTTTGGCAACGTGTGGAAGCTGCTTGGTCTGCTGTACCCCAAGAACACATTCAAAGTCTCTTTGAATCAATGCCGAGGCGTGTGGCAGCTGTGATCTCCAACAACGGCGGCTACTCTGGGTACTGATTTTGGCAGGAGCCACGCTTCATAGAATGCTGTAAATTTAATCATTTGTTACTTGGTCAACATGTTATCTACACAATAAATTTTGTTGTGATATCTCTTGTTTTTCTTGGTGTTGCAATTTGGGTGGCCAGCAGTGTACTTATGCATGAGTATGCAGTTCCATAAATAACAAAACACTGTTTTTTAGGATTTTTTCCCCCTTCGCTGCCCAATGTTTGAACTTCTTCGAGCGACCCCCCCACCCTGAACGACCGGTTTTTCTTGGATCGGAAGGGGGCAACGCCCCCTTCTCCTCTCTCCCGCGGGAGAGAGGAGAAACCCAATGGAAAAGCTTTGCTTTACCTACTCGGTGTGACGTCACAAGTAAGCGTCGCGGCTTTCCTCTCTAGGGGGCGTTGAAAGGGGGGGTCGTTCCAGAGAAGTTCCACTGTATTTCTTTTGAGTGGTGCTCTCTCCTCATCCACAAAACTAAAGTAGGAAATTTTGACTGACATTCGAATACTTTTTGAGCGGGCGTACTCGTTTTGTAAAAAAAGAAAAACTCGCTCATCTTTCAAAATAATAAACCGAAGAAGTTACGAGCGTGCCTGACCCAAGGGACCCTACGTCCTCAATTTTCGGGGACAGTCCCCAATTGCTGTGTTTTTTTTTTTCAATTTGTCCCCAAAACGTAGAAAAGCAATTGGGGACCATTTTTAATTTTTACATTGTTTTTTAATTGGATTGCTGTTAAATATTTCATTCATTGTAAAATGCATAGATATAGGAATCTTTAGATTGAGCATAACGAGAGAAAACGTGTTGCCTCCCTACGGTAGCCATGATAGCGGCATGCGCATGCGCAGAATGGCAATAACTTCAATTATAATGGTATTTTCAATCATTTTAGAACGATCTGTATTTTAAAAAGGACTCGTATCGAACTATTTTTCCCCCGAACTTATTTATTTATTTTTCTGAAGTATTGCAAACGAATGTTCTACTTTACATCGACGGCAGCCATGATCGTGGCAGAAATGGGGTGCGTTTTTGGCAACAAAAAGCATACGGTGAGGAACATTGGATGAGCCATCTGGGTATTCCTATATCTATGGTAAAACGTTCTCCATTTTGTTTCAAATTTGGGGACATGTCCTCCATTTCGCGTACAAAAATAAGGTCCGCATTTCTTTCTTTCTCGTTTCCTCCAGGGCCAGAGCTGGATGAGCAGACCCGTCGCCGAGGAAGCGATCTCCACCGTAGCCGTGCTCCTGGAGAGGACGACGCCCACCTCGCAGATATGCGACTTCTTCTGCTGGGTGAGAGACCACGACTGGGCAACCCCTTTTCATTTTAGTCATTTTTTTGCATTATTATTATTATTAGCACTATTTCATTTTCTAGCCTCCGGAATCGGGGCTTCATTGCTAACAAAAGTAAAAAATGTGCCGGAGCCCTCTTTTTCTCTGGAGGTGCCTGGGTCTTTGCATGGATTCTCTGTGCATGGGTTCCTCTGGAGATGTTGATACTCAGTGGAGTGTTGTCGTGGCCATCGCAAATAAGGCCTGCTGGCTTAAGGAATGAGTCATCCTAGGTAGGCCAATTTAGGTGTAAAGTGATAATTTGTAAAAATTTTCACTTAACCCTTTGAGGCGCAACCCTTTCCCAATGCTGAAAAAAGGGCAGCCGTTGCCATCGCTCGACTTCACGACCCGCAAGAGGGCGGACGATCGAAACGTTCATCGCGTGCCACAGATCGAGAGACCCTTTTTTGACACAGCTGGCTGTGCGCGGGCACAGCCAGCTGCCGTCTCTCGATCTGTGGCACGCGATGAACGTTTCGATCGTCCGCCCTCTTGCGGGTAGTGAAGTCGAGCGATGGCAACGGCTGCCCTTTTTTCAGCATGGGGCAATCTATCCAGGTGTTCTCGCATTCTTCCGTTTTTCAGCAGATGTCAGTGCTGTTAAAAAGAATCTTTTTACGGGAAAGGACGTGCTCAAAAGTAAAGGATTCTCGTGGAGCTATGTCACCCGCCACTATTTTTATAGACATCCAATCGATTCTTCGTGACTGGCAACTGTCAAAACGTCCGAGTTGGGTGTTCCCAGAGCGGGACCACTGAGCGTTAGAGGGTTAAGGAATGAGTCATCCTAGGTAGGCCAATTTAAGTGTAAAATAAAAAATTTTACAAATTTTCACTTAACACTTAAAATTAAAATTCTGGTTGCTCATCATCATTTCATCCAATGTATCATTGCTTAACTATATCGTTGGAACAGCAGTTAAAATTATATATATTAAACATTGAAGCTGCAATCACACTTTCTAAATGCATTTTTAGCATCCTTTTGAATCCGTAATCAATACTAAATCAAGATAAATGTAAGAAATAATCGATTTTGTAAAATGATGACAAGAGCAACCAGTAATATTGCTGTACAACTTTTAATTTTACCCGTCAACTCGGCCTACGTAAGATGACTCGGCATTTAAGCCAGAAGGCCTTGCTTGCGAAGGTCACGGTACTGTAAACCCTTGCGACCCCCCTGATCAGGGCCTAGATCTTTTAAGGTCTTCGAATTCTGCGGATCGGACCATTGGTCAGACTTCTTTTTAGAGCGGGTGGTGGAGATGTCGATAAACTGCCAAGTCCAATGTGGGTTTTTACCATCTTAGGGGAGAGCGGTGCACGGGGCACAGTGGTACGATAGATATTTTTCTATTTGAGTTGACCGCTATTACAATAAAAACACCGTGGAAATGAGTCACAGTCAAAATTCATCTTGTAGGGAAGTTGCAGCAGTTTTTGTTGGAAAACAGTTAAATTGCTTTATTTTGTTTGATTTCATCCAAGAGCATTCAGCATAGAATTTTGCAACTCTTAAAAATATGTTTCATTCTGATAACTATTTTTAAGTCTTGTCATTTGAAAACTACTTTTACATACTATATTCCGTGTTGAATATCTTAACCTGAATTTAATTATACTAATAATATGTTGCCATAATATAGCTGATTTTTTTAATTGTGCCCCGCAATGGGGATCACTGAGACAGCTTGAGTACCTCTTAAAAATTATATAATTTTTTTCACAGAATAAAATAAGGATAAATTATGAAAAAAATTGTAATGAAACCTATAAGTTGTCAAAATAGCGTTCTGCATTTTATTTTTATTTTTTATTAAAAGGGAAAAAATACTACAAAAAAAGCGAAAAGTGTTCCACTGTGCCCCCCTCTCCCTAATGTAAATTGTAAGCCCGCGACCCTTGTCATCAGGGCCATTGCTAAGACTTTTTTAGGGGGGTGGGGGAGATGTCGATAAACTGCCAAGTTAAATATTGGTTTTTGCCAACTTATTTTTCTATCAATTCTATTACCAACTGGGTTAATGTGTCACTTTGCCAAGCGTTCCAGAAATAGATAGTAAACTATAGTTTTCGTTCATTTTTTCTTAACCAAGTTTGCCAATTAGGTATCTCATTCTGCGAAGTTTAACGGAATTTGCGAGTGTTATGGGGTGAAGGCTCTCCCCTCTTTAGCAAGGGCTACGACGTCTGTAATACGAGAATCGATAGTCCATTTCATTAAAATAATGATCATTCAAAGATTTTCGATGTGTAATGGACTACTGGACCTACTTCCGTGCTTTCACAGAACAGTGACAAGTGATGAAATGGTCCGGAACGAGCACGGGAAAAATCTAAGCGATGCACAGTAGAAGACTGAGGGTCTCAGGACTCTCAGATCGGTAACAGGGCTATCACACTGAGAAAAATCCGACCCACTTTCCTTGCCAATCAAGTTTCCGGCCGATTTTCTCCGCCATTACCTTGACGACCGCGAACTCCAAAAAATCCGAGTCGGACGAAATTTCGGCCCATCAGAGTACTTCTTCCTGCTATGTCATGAGCCATTTCGAGCCATGGCGACTCTGTTCGAAGCTTGGCAGCTTGGCTCGATGTCAGAATCACGTGTCCATAAAATGATGGCCGCGTTCAAGTGGACTGTGGAATTGTAGATGGCTGCCCATCTGATGCTGCCGAAATGGCTGCCGATCCGATGTTAATAGACCAACGCACGATCCGTCAAATAAGAACCTGCACGTCCCATCAGCGATGCGATGAGTCTTGGGCGTCGGAGAGAGTTTGTTTACTTTTGCAACCCTTCAAGATCAACACGCCTTCAAGTCCGTCGGAAAAGTGGGTCCAGCGCGAAGTGGCTCGGATTTTCCCTTTAGTGTGATAAGGCCATAAGAGGCGGAACGATTCCTGACGGATTTGTCCGCTCAAAACCGTTTGTGTGTGAAAAGGAAAATTTCGAGTTCATGTTAACGATCACTCCGCCTTTAAAGTGTGGCGAGAAAGTTGTTCCAGCAAAAAGTGGGTCGGATTTTACGTTAGTGTGATAACCCCTTCAAGAAGCACAGTTCTCAATTCTTGAAAAAGCTGTTGAAAGCTTCTTCTGGATCCTTTTGCATGGATAAACCCTATTCCCTTGCTGTTGTGTTGTGTGCCGTGCTAAATCCTCTATTGTTGAGTGACTTTCAGCTGACGAGGTGAATGTGTTTTTCGTTTCAGCATTGCCGGGAACATCCGAGGTCCACTGTCGTCCTCGATATCTGCACGCCCATTGTCCAGAGGATACTCAAGCATAACATGGTAAGAAAGACAGAGCCTTTTTATCAGCGGGCAACCGGGGCACTTGCCCTGAGCCCACCCATTTCAAGGGTCCAAACATTTTGTATTTTTCAGCCAATTTTTATTGGTTGAAACAATGAAGTTCTTAAAAAAACTTTGTATCGAAAATTCAATTGCCATTTTCTCGAAAATACTCAAGAATGGGCGGCGGCTCTGGCATTGGGATGGAACTCGACTAAGGGCACATCCAAAACCCAGTGAGAAGTGGCGTAGCCAGAAATTTTTCATGAGGGGGGGGATTACGACTACTGCAACTCACATATATGCATACATGTGTGTGATAAGGGAGTGAAGAATATACATTCTGTATGGCAAATAATTCCTCATGAGGGGGGGGGTATGATCCCCCTGACGCCCCCCCTTGGCTACGCCCCAGTCACTTTATCAAAATCCGTCAGCCCAATGTCTCAGCCTCTCCTTTTAAGATTTATTATGAAAAAAAAAATATCTCACCGCAATTTTAAGATACGTACGTTAAGTTTTGCAATTCTTTTCATTCATAGCCTAAAGAACTTTATTTATGTAGTATGTGTATAGATATTTATTATTTTTGAAAATAAATGCTATTCGTGCACGCAAAAATACTTTTAATATTCTTTACTGCATTCTATTTACATATTTAGTATTTAAATAGTATTTAATATATTTCAGTAGCCCTATATGCCCCAAACAACTTAAAGCGTAATATGTAATTTCCGATTAGTGCAAAGCCCCTCAAGTGCCCCCCTATTGCGATGATCGGCCCCTGAAGAGAGAGCCGTTCTCTGATGTAGACTGTATTTTTCCATGCAGAGCCATCGCGATGGGCAAGCAGCTACATTAACAGAGGGTTCCTATATTCTAGCAGCACCCTTCTCCTACGTAAATCAGATCCTTCACAAGGCAAAGCTGGAGGATTGGAGAAGCCTATGGGAAACAACGGACCAGAGACGTCACACGTTCAGACTTCTCCCTAAAGCCTGGCTCCCATGGCATTAAGCTGGAATCGTCATCAACAGCTTTCCTCACTGGCCATGGTCCATTTCCGTCGTACCTACACAAGTTCCACCGACACCCAACGGGCAACTGTCCCTGTGGTGTAACAGGCATCAGCGAACATTACCTGTTCTCCTGTGTGAATTCACTAAAGAACATCATCTCACACAACCAGCGGAAGAGTGTATGGCGGAATGGACCCAAAGCGTGCTGAGAAGCAGATCTGCAAGAAGAAAGCAATTTTCGGCCTTCTTATGGACATATCCAATCTGAATGAATCTCCCACGCAACCACGAACTCTACCCTCTGTGTGAGCCATGGCCTACGTGCTCACGCCACGAACTATTCTGTCTTTCTGTTTTTTGTTTTTGTGTATTTGTGGGTTTTTTTTTCCCTCCCAGCGAACCTCCACGCTTTCTGGAGTGTCCCCTGTAGAGGCTACCTGTAGCTTTAAAGCTGCCCTCACACGGTTTTAAATTAAATTAAATAGGTGAAGATCTGCGAAGTTAGCAGATACCGTTTGAAGCCTACTTTTTAACAAATTTCAGCGGCGCACACGAGGCTCCCGAAGTCTACTTTTGCTTCGTTCAATCATGGATGTCATTTTGGAACAAAATTTATGCGTTCACTTTTAGCAGTTCAGATAGGAGTCTATAAAAGCATACAAGTAGTACAAAAACATGCAAGGATAGGGTGTTGGTTTTCCTTATTGTATTTATATCTGGCGGATTTGGCAACTATTCTAACACTGAAGTATACTGTCCACTCCGGATCGAGTGAACTTTCGGCTACAGTGAACGCACTTCATAAGTCCCGATTCATCTATACGTTAGAAATGTTCGTGCCCTTTTACGGTTTCAGTGAAACCGTGACTTCGGTTAGAGCGAACTTGAGAAAATTCTGGGCAGCAGAGGCGATCCTAGGCGCACCCACAGAGGGGGCTAAAGCCCACCCCCTCCCTTAAAGGTAGAGAGTCAGAAGTGAAAAGCTTTAAAAATTGAAAAACTTAATTAAAATATTTTCTTTTTAAAAATCGTCTTCCAGTTATTTCTAAAAAACTTTTTACGAAAAAAGACGTACATTTTTAAATAAGTACTTACAGTGAGTGTCTGAAACGCAACAAAACTCGGTTACAACATCAGTGAAGAGATCCGATCATTATGGATGACTCCCTAACGAGTTCCATGGACGGGAGCCACTCGAGTGGTACCGAATATTTCGACGTTATAAGAGAGTCGTCACTGTCATCGATATCACCCTAACCGGGTTCGGCAGTATGGGTGGCCAAGCACCCCTTAACTAAAATCTTGGGTGCGCCACTACAAGGGATGTCGTTCGATTCCTACGAAGAGCGTCTCTCTTTCGCGTTCGAGTAGAGCGAAAGAGATGATATCGAGACTCTGTTCCGAAATACACGCGTGTGGCCAGTGCCTACGCTAACTTACTTATGCAGTAGACACCGGCTATAACGTACTCTCACGGGATCTAAAAAAGTAGTACATTATAGCCGAAGTACGTTATAAGCAATGCCGCCGGTATGATTCAATAGGACACAAGAAAGGAAAGTGGGGTCATCATTTCACTGTCATATGCGTTTTAAAAAAGTCTGATTTTTTAAAAGTTAAACAAAAGACAGAGAAAATTCTTTGCTACAGTTTTATTGAGATCAATAATCTATCATTTTCTTTTGTTTTAAATGAGCAGATGCTACTTTAAAAATACCGTTTTGGATATTCATAATAGACTTTTGTAGAGTCTCTCCATCATCATTGCGGCATTCAAAAATTGTGATCCTGATTTTGCATCCTTGAATGTATCGGGTATGCTTGGGATAGGCCCCTGTGTTACTTCTTCACTATCATCAGAATCATTATAGAGAAGGCATTTACATGGATGAATGCCAAAGAAAAAACTTGGTCTTGTTCTTAGCCTGCCTTGCATGGGAAAAAGAAAAAAGATCGCTCCTTTCATTCATACACAATTCATCTCGCTAGAGAATCTGAAAACGGACAACGACTGTTTTTGAACGTATTGAAATTTACGCGAAAAAGGAGATAAATACTTAAGAAAAGCAAAATGACATTGAGCCCTTGAGCCTGGACAATTTCATGTTTCATTCCCAATGTAATATCACGGGATTAAAAGCGACACAGCTCCTTCTGTCAACTGAATGCAACGTTACATCGTTTCCACAAGTTGGGATCCATTATGTTAGATTTACTTAATGAACATTCAGTATTTGTATAAAATACTATCAGGTTGTAACGAAAGTTTTCCGCCAGATTTGCTTGAGTCAGCTCACGCGGTACCCAGCTATTGACCTTATATGCCAAGTTTATGCAATGCTTAGCGGGACTCATGGACATGGCACTAAAGTCTGACTCTTTTAGCTAGCTCTCGAGGGGATGAATATTTTATCTTCTTCCACAAATTCTGGTAGGCGGGCCTCATCAGCATTAGTAGGATGACCAGAGCGCTCTGCTTCTTTAATATCCTAGTCCTCGTTTTTGAACTTTCGGTACCCAATCTTCACAGTGTCATAGGATACAACAGTAGTACCTTAAGCTGTACACATAATTCAGTGTCATTCTGTAGCTGAGACTTTTTGCGACAGAACTGAGAGTCAAGGATGGATCCATCTGGTAGCGTGGTAGTTCTATTTCAGGCACCTTATACTTAATCATAACGATATTGTTTTACAGATTTCACAACACAGTGCTCTAAAACAAGTCTTTTCTTTCAAATAACAAAAATCGTTTTACAAAATATTGGCAAAGACACCAACGCGAACTGCTTGTGCAGGCAGTACTTGGAGTGGCGGAAAACTTTCGTTACAACCTAATATTTTCTAGTTTTTTATTCAGTTTTATGGCTCAGCATGGGTGAACTTCGGACAGAGGGAACGAAATGGCCGGTCCCCGAAGGTTCACTCTAGCCGAAGTGGACTGTCATGGCTCGAACCTGGTTCGAGAGTGGGAGACTCTTAAATTGGCTTGCCAGATTTTTAGCACAGTGACGACTTTAGGAATGGAGACCGAGTCCGTCCGACGGAAGTGTATAACGAAAAAAACCGACGGGTACCTTCTTAAATGGATCAACCTGTATGGGGAAATGCGCCCGTCTATAAAAAGGGGTCACGAGAGAAAAAAATAAATAAATAGAAAATCTGAATTTCTTCCAGATTTTATGGACGCACTCGGCTGGAAGAATTTCAGTTTTTTTTTTTAATCTATTCAATCCATTCTGCCCTATAGAGGAAAAGGATGGGCTCCTATAGACACCTGTTCGCGTCCTTTTGTGGCCGAAAATGGCATCCATGGTTGTTTGGCCCCTAGTGGTGACATGTTTTGGATGCGTGCGTATTGGAAAATCTAAAGTATCCCTTTCCGTTACGAAATCGGATCCTGGATCGGAATGGAATTCTACGTTAAAATCTCCTACTCAAACAGTCCTACAATCCTCCTCCTTCAGCAACGTTTCGAAGAGAGCGTCCTCGTGGATCTTCCTAAGAAATTCGAGGACCAGCGTCGGTCACTGCCCATCTCACTGGATCTCGAATAGACGCAAGGACCCTTGGAACACCCTTGATCTGGCTCGTGTATAGGCACGGGTCAAGTGTTTCATTACGTTTTCCTTTATAAAAACCATAACGCCGGATGGCTTTCTGTTTTGGAATTATCCAACGTGTCTATCCGTTCGACTCAAGTGAATCCTGGTATTTGAAAATCATCTGACGGGAATAGTCCCTGTTTCCGTTAGCCATATCCAATCACTCTGCTTCAAACAGGGATCCAACGGAAAAGGGACCACGGCGCGCCGCGTAGGCAAAAATCCCGTGCTTGAAAGAAATAGCACCCGAGTCCCAAAAATGGTTCGGCATTTTCGACATCGGACATTTCGGTGGATGTCACAGATACCCTCCGAGTGAAAAACCTGCGTGCGCCCCTGAACGCTTTTTGACCCAGTGGCCAAGTGCGTGTCATTTTTGTCCGTCCGTTCTGGCTCTCACTCGGGATCGTCCGTGATGACGAAATTCATCCAGGTTATAAGTTTTTGGATCTATTTTTCGCGTGAACTAAGAAGAAAAGCTAAATATCTAGGAAATCAAAGGGATTGTGACTGAATGTGTGTTGTGTAGTCAGCAGGGAATCCTTCGACGATGTGAAGTTGCTCTGTAGGGTATAAGGAACTTTCCGTAAAAAGGGAGGGAGGTCCCTGCAGTTGAGTATAAAGCATCCGTTTCAAGCGCGCTACACTCTACACAGGCCTTTATAACAGCTGACGTTTAACCCTTTGAGGCGCAACCCTTTCCCAATGCTGAAAAAAGGGCAGCTGTTGCCATCGCTCGACTTAACTAGACCCTTCTAGAGACCCTTTTTTGACGACAGCTAGCTGTGCCGGGCACAGCCAGCTGTCGTCAAAAAAGGGTCTCTAGATCTGTGGCCGCGATGAACGTTTCGATCGTCCGCCCTCTTGCTGGTAGTTAAATCGAGCGATGGCAACGGCTGCGCACAGCCAGCTGTCGTCCAAAAAGGGTCTCTCGATCTGCGCGATGAACGTTTCGATCGTCCGCCCTCTTGCTGGTAGTGAAGTCGAGCGAGGGCAACAGCTTCCCTTTTTTCAGCATGGGGCCATCTATCCAGCTGTTCTCGCTTTCCTCCATTTTTCAGCAGATGTCAGTGCTGTTAAAAATAATCGTGACCCTTTTTTTACGGGAAATGACGTGCTAAAAAAAAGGATTCTCGTGGAGCTCGGTCACCCGCCACTATTTTTATAGAAATCCAATCTATTCTTCGTGACTGGCAACAGTCCAAACGTCCGAGTGGGGTGTTCCCAGAGCGGGACCACTGAGCGTTAAAGGGTTAAAGGATGGAAAAGAAAAAACATTTAAAGCTTCTTAACAAGGCCTCGTAAAATTGCTTCGATATGGATACACGGCTTTTTTTTTTCCGAGGTGATCCCCAAAATTTCACCAAGTTGGACAACGATCATCGCAAAATTTGGGGGGGGGGGGGAAACAAGAAAAGAAATGTTTTATAACCGATGCGTTTGGTATGATCTATCTTACTTGTCGCTTGGACATGCTGAATTTTTTAAAATATATTTCTCGTAGTATGAGTAAGCCTAGATTAAGGAACAATTCTATTTTCAGTGCATTTAAAAAAATTAAGCATTTTAGGGCTAGGTCAGGGATGGAGAAATGGCGGCCCGCGGGCCATATCCGGCCCCCGACAATGATTTAATCCGGCCTGCTGAATTGACTACTGAAAAAGTTAATTTTTATGTTAGATAACTAAATGACTCGGAAAAGGTGCTCGACAGAAGATTAAGACTAAAAAGGTAGAAGGTGACTTACATTTTATTTAACATTTTCTTCACCATTCGCTGCAAATTGCGAGGAGATTCAAGTCCAATTTGAAGTTATTGAACTACAATGCAACAACGATTCTATAAAGTAGCTGTTTGACAATTAATCAAAGCTTGATTTCTACAAAAGTTTACGGAAGTCTCAATTCCCGAATTTGATAAAACACGCCGAGAAAATTATCTCGATGTTTAGGTCTTCATACATCTGCGAACAGCTGTTTTCAACAATATGTTCAATCTACAATCTATTTGGCCCGCCTAAATATTTTAATTATTTTACATGGCCCTTCCCTAAATCTTTTCCTCCCATCCCTGAGCTAGGCTCTATTTCCTTTCATTCCAAAATTAATTCGAAGACATTAATAAAGTTTTTATGCGTATGATGGCATGACTCATTTGAGAAGTGAAAACAAAAGGAAACTCGGTTTTGGTTATTGTTATTTAAAATGCAATTTGTTTGTGTCTCTTCTGATTCTGCTTTTTGTTTATTCTTATTCTATTTTGTCTTGCTGCAGGACTTCGGCAAACACCCCCAGACCCGTGTGTTCGTGCAAGAATATCTGCTCGCCGTCAACTGCCAAAACAGGGGAGACACCATCATCAGGCACTTCGTGGAAAGGTGAATATCCAAGTCCGCATTCCTTTTCGAAAAGGGCACTTCCTATCGACAAAAAAGGGCCACTTTTCTGTCGAGAAAAAAAGGCGCCCTTTTCCCCGACTTCCAGTGTATTCTTTCCCTTATTTTTTTAAAAACTAATGTACTCTTAAGGGATGGTGGACATTAAAAAGTTTTTTTTTATTTAATAAGATAGGATTATGAAATTTTGTATTTTAATATATTAAACTAAAAGCATTATAAACAACTGAAAAAAATTTAAAATAAATTTTAAAAATATGAGTCATTAATTAAAAATGAATTCATTTTTTAGTTTCGAAAAAATGCTCCATGCGTTTTAATTTTAACTTTTTTGTAGTCATTTTGTTTTATAATAGCATAAAAATATATTTGAAAAAAGTCTGTGTAGCGGTTTTTGATTCGACCGAGTAGTTCATTTATTAGAAATATTTTCATGGATATAGACCCAACTTTCCCGAAATTTTTCAGTTTTCGTCCATAAAAGTGACATTTCATAATCGAAATTGGGACCCTATTTAAAAAGGATACACAGATTTATTGTAATATAGGAGAAGAATGTTTGTAGTCCATTTTGTACCATTCCGACCCAAATGAAGTCGCATGGAGCATTTCGAAGGCAAGAGAATCACAAAAAACTGGATTGGGAGAAAATACAGTTTAAAGTGTCATTTTCCATTGACCTTGAATACCGTCTCTTCTGAATCATTTTATTTATGGTTTTACCTTAACAAAACATATTTTTAAAATAATTTCATTCGAATATTAGCTTATTTTGTAAAGCGTTCCATAAAAATTGTGACGTGTTTATGGACGCGTTTGTTTGCATTTTTGTGGACGTTGAACTGTCCCTTTTCATTTTTTCAAACCCTAATATCTTTTTAAAAAATGGCCGTAGACATACGCGGTTTTTTCTCCATGGTTCAGCTTTAACTGTAGAATATTAGTATGTAAAAAAGAAAAAACACATTTTTTGGGCCAATTTTGATGATTTGGGTGTCCACCATCCCCTTAACCCTTTCAAACTCTGCGTCCTCAGTTGAGGACAACCTAAATGACCTATACCGTTCTACAGGATGAATGTCTTCATGCATGCACTTTCCCCGAACATTGAATAATTTATTTTATTTTGGTAACTACTCATTGAATTTCTATTAACAAAAGAAAAATGATTGAACTCGAAGAGAAATGATTGAATCAGATGGAAAAGGTTTTCAAAAGACACTGCTTACCTTGCCTTACTTGTCGTCAGGGGCTTCCCGACACGCTAAGCAAGGTAAGCATTGCATCGGGGCACCGTCTTGGAAGGGGCGTCATTGCGACAGATTCGCACTGATCTAGAGCATAAAAGGGGGGGGCGTCTTTTGGACATTTACAGGGAAGGGAGGGGCGTCCAGTACCCACGGACCGCCTCCTGCTTGTTTGTCCGTTCTCTCTGTATTGTACAGTACAGACCTTGGGTAAAGACAATAGCCATTCTCTATAACTACATTTTGTGGTGCTAAAAATACATGTACACATGCATGTGTGAATGCACCCTTTCTGAATGGGGTGGGTATGCCATTCCAAATGTGTGCGTGCCATGGTCCGAGAGCACATGAGCCGCACAGTGTTCGTGCGAGTCCAAAAGCCTCTTTTAGATTTTCATTGAACATTATTCAAAATGCGAGGTTCTCGATGCTGTCCCGATCTCATCTCTCGCCATTCAAGGAAACCTTTAATCAGAGTAACGTAAGTCTTTTCAATGGACGGAACTATGATGCTTAGAATTTTTTTATTTCCTTTTTTTTACAGCGTAATTATCTTAACTATCAGAAACTAAAATAATTATTTTTCTTTGTTTTTGAATAGCGGATTTTCATTTCCCTTAGATCAGAGTCGTCACTAACACGGTGTGTCCTGAAAGTTCCCGTACTCCAGCTCAACGAACGCATTGCCCGTGATTTTTTGTAAACAATCCATTTTATCGTCTGCTTACATTGCCCGCGTCCTTTACTTTGTACCGTTCGATTCTTTTCGCGCCTACGCTGTGCCTCAATGAAGTTCTACATTATTTTATTCTTCATAGTCAAACGAATAGATCGCTCAATCAGAGAATGGCAACCCATGACATGCAGGGTGAGTACAAATGATGGACCCTGTTGTAAAAAAAATCCTATTTTCGAAACGACTGCACCTATAACAATAAGTGATGCATGAAAGTAAAGAGAAACCAGTAATATAATTTTTTTAAGTAATATGAAAAAAATTAAGTCAATTCCTACGTAGGTCAACAAAGAAATATTTTATTTTAGTGACTTTTTATTAAATTGAATGAATGAATGCAGGGCCGTTTGTGAAGCGAGGGTCGATACCATTCATGCAGTTGTTTGTTCATTCAGTTTATTGTTATCATTCACGTAACAGGATCTATGAATTCATTCAATTGGATGAATGGATATTTCAAAAAACTGTATCGATATCAAGAATGTCATCCACTACAAGTTTTAAAAAATGCATTTGATCTGGAGTGGATGAATAAAAAAGGGACTATTGAAAATTTGAACAAGATATATAAATATTGGGAGAGTGTGGAACTAATAGTAGGAATTGAATAAACCATTTTTTTTCCAGTTACAAATGTTCGGTGCGTGACCAGAGCCTGATTATGACCAACGGGTGCCCCGAGCATTGATGAATTTGGGGGCCCCCATCAATGAAGCCCGCTTTAACGCTTTATTTTTCATAAAATTTTGATATAAATAATGTATTTTAGGACAATGTTTGAAATTGGGAGCCCTGGGCAAAGTCCCGATTTTCCCATGCGATAATAAGGCTCTGTGTGTGACCCTCTTGTTTACAAGGCATTAGGACCCATCTGTCATCCAGTTTGTGCCTCACCCTGGCACAGTGACAGCGGTTATGTCACTGAAAATGGTAAACGGCCGAAGTGGGAAGGTCGCATCGCGCAGCTGTCGATCTAACGGTCTGGAGTTTTGGTAGGTTTCCTCCAGATGTAACGTGAATACGCGCATTAGACCCCTTTAGAAAGTCTACCCACCCAGGCACACCCCACCCTTGGCAGATCGCCCCAGCGTTGCGTGGCCATCCTCACTCGCAAACAAACATCCGCAGTTCGTTTCATACATTTTGCAGCAGCTCTCTCTTTCAGCGGTTCGTTCCTTAAGGCTATATGTCGAAGGAAAAAAAACTCTGTCCTTAGTCTCGGTACACAAATTGAAATAAACAAATAGCACCCTATTCTCCAAAAACTTCCAGAGGCTTCTTCATAAGCTACACACTGCCATAAGCGATAAAGCTGTGGCTTTTGCTAAATTTTCAGAAAAATTCTTAAACATGAATCCGAGCTGCAAGATTTTTCGAAGCGTGGCACGCTTTGCGAAAATGTCCGACTTTTAAGAATTTTTTCTAAAAGTTTTGAAACGGATACAGATGGATCGTTTATTTCAGTATGGAGTACAGCTTGTAAAGAAACCGTTTCAAAATTTTGTAGTGCCTGGCATCATGAGTTTATGGGTACGTATGTACCAAAATCGCATGATTTTTTTGAATAATATCGTTAAGTTCTGGCTTGTGTTTTCGGCATAGGTGGTGCGTAAGCATAATGTCCTTGACGTACCCCCTACAAAAAGAAATCCCCATGGTGTTAGGCCTGGGGATCTGGGTGGCCATCCGATGAAGGGTCCGTCTGTTTCCTTCAATGGACGACACCCTCGCAGAAGGCTCTTGTTGGTGGGTGCTTCTCTTCCTCAACGATTTCTTCGAAAGGCACGTGGCACCGAAATGACCGGGAAAAAACAAAACACGCGCGTACACTCGTGCTCAAAAACTCCATCCCTAACAGCTCGATCATGGCGATCTTTGAATGGGCTGCCATTGGGGAGAAAAAAAACAAGTAAGGAAAATAGATAAGGTAATAGTAATATAACTCGGCTGTTCGAGCCTCGTCAGGGGGAGACCCAACTGAACCTCCTTAATTTTTTTGTTTCATGATTGCCCTATTAAAACAATATGAATGGACTATGTCATTTGATTTCTCACCCCTTTTTCTTTTATTCTTCCTTTACATTCATTTCATCGACTGGAAGTAGGAGGGTTTCCTGATCTTTCTCGCAATTGCCAACGTGGGTCGATGATAACCGAAGTAACTTATATAATTTTTAGTATCTATCTTAACACGCCCAAAATTTTGCTTTTCTTTATTGGATAGTGTTGAGAAAGCTTTAGGCGAGTAGGGTTGCTGTATTTCGCCGGGGCCTTCGCAATTAGTAACGGGCCTGCTTATGAGTTGCCATCCCTAAAAATGAGTTTATCATTGAGGCCTGTTTTCCCCAGTCACAGTATTCTATTTTATTATTCTAAGTATTATAAATGTTATATTATTTTATTATTTTAAAACAATTTTTTATACTTTTGTCGTACTAAAGAACTTTAGATGTAGGTAATCGTTTGGTGAATCTTGCGCCATTTTCTTTCATGAAAATTTATCCTGAAATTCGAGCATTTTGCTCTGAATGTAAAGGTAAGTGAATGCTTATAATGTATTTAGAAATTCTAAATATATGTATGTAAATCATGTTTGGTGAATAATTACTATGTGTTATTTATAAATAAATTATTTTAATCAGAAATCGTATTACTTGAGTAGTTTTTATTCTTGTAAATAAGCATGACGTTGTGATACTATTTAGACAATTTAATTTTGCCAGTTGAAAATGTTATTTATCAGTTATATATGCCTTGATTATGTGATTAAGACTTACATCTGGTACAGTGCAGAACTACAGTAAATTATAAATTATTGATTTTTGCCCGTTTATACAGAAACTTCAAATGTAGTTAATATTTTGTACAAGCGTTCATTATGCTTGGTCAATTCCTAAGTTCGATTGAGAATGCGACAAAAGAATAATATATACTACATGAAATGTCTTTATTAAAGAATAATTAATTCAGGGATCGCGCTATAGAGCGTATTTTATCCATTTTCTCCAATATACAGGATATCCCGAAAACACTGAAATGCGCTTTAATACATCATTTGTTAAAGATTAATGTTGAATTGTTTAAAATAACGTAGGAAATACGACTACGTTCGTGAAATATTCATTATAAAAATGTCTTGTGTATTTAGTTATTTTAAAGTATACTAAATATCCACTTGTGAAACTAAAATAAGCAATCGTGAATCATGAGAGTAAGCGCTACTTTGTTTTTCCTTCAAATTATATGCATCTATTTTCTTTATGTAAATGTGTATCATAGCAAACAAATTAATGATGAGTTCGTACTTGAATGAGTAACACAATGACTACTTAAAACTACATTAAATAACGTTTGAAAGCACTGGGAAGCTTAAGAAATGCCTGATGTACACGTGAAGACTCGAGCATCCGTAGGCCTCTTTGGATGGCTCATCAAAATACACGCGCAGGCCCGTTACTAATTGCGAAGGCCCCGATTTCGCCTGGTAACCCTACTGGCGAGTCATCCAGAGCGGATAAGAATCCCAGGATGTAAGGCTTATGTTTAAAATGATTCTTTTTTCCACTTTCAAATTCGCTAGCCCAGTGCCCGATGCGTTGACACCTTTTGCAAGATATTCTTGATGCATCCATAATTTTATGAGTCCATGTTTCCATGTTTCGTAATGATCTTTGTTCAGCGTTTCGATTCGCCAAGTTCCCGTCGCCATTTTGAGGATGAAGGATGCAGCCTCGAAACGAACGTTAAAAATCAGCGAATCCATCGGGTGTACATAACCTTTTAGAAATGTTAGTAGAGTGATGGCACGAACATAGTCGGCGTGGGATCTGAACGTAACATTTACTTTATTAAATTAGTACGGAAGAAACAGGCCCATCCCGTAACAAGGTAACAGTGTTGGAACATGCATTCGGATTTGTGTGCTTGGTCACGAGGAACCGCTTATAAATCCACGTCAGAGAAAGGACACACACAAGGGGGCGGGAATGCCTTGGGGGAGAACATTTCTGGGTATCTAGCGCGTATTCACGTTACATCTGGTGAAAACCGCCCCAAACTCCAGACCGCTAGACCGGCGGCCCCGCGAGAAGACACAAGGTAACATCAAGAAGGAAAAAAGTATAGAAGAAGTAAAAAGAATGCGTGCGCGAGCACAGTTACAGTTAAGTAGATAAATATTTATTGAGGGATACAGAATTCAGGTGGATAAGACAAACAATTCAGTACTCAACCACTTTCTAAAGCTGTTGAAATTTTTAGGATTGTCAACTATTGATAGAAAAATACATGTGAAGTCTATTCTACAGCTTACGAAATAGTGTAACAATAGATTAAAGTGTCGTGAACTAATAGGATTTAAGTATATGTAAAAAATACATGGGAAGCCTATTCTACAGCTTACGAAATATCGTCACAATAGATTGAAGCTGTTGTGTGAACGAATAGTATTTAAATATATGTAAAATTGTCAGCAACTTTTATGTCGCATTTTTGGGACCATTTTCAATAAAGGGGGTGAGAGATGAAATGACATAGACATTCATAAAATAGTATTATGACTCAGTTGTGCCTACGTGTTTCTCATGACTCACTAGCTCCTTTGCCTTTTCAGCATGCACGGTCCGGGCAGCACGTGTCCCCATCCCCGTGTTCTCCACAACCTGGTCGCCATTTGCGTGGCCGCCATCTACGCCATTTTCGAGAGCAGGAGGAAGTGAGCGACGTTCTTCTTCTTCTTCTTTTTTAACTGCTTCTTTACACATTTAGATACGTTTAATAAATGGCACCATTATTACAAAATATCGAGTATTTTTGATAAACTTTCTTTAATAATTTTGGGTACATCGAAAAAAAATTCAAGTTCTGTTTTTAAAAAGGATCGTAGGGAATCGTGTCATCTGCCAATCGACCTCTCAAAGAGTGGATGGTATAGTCAGTTGAAACTTCCGCTCATGTCGCGGTTTTATTGTATACTCATGAACAGACCGCGGATTATATGTAATCGCATATTTGCATATGCAATTGCATATTTGAGGTGTTTTTGCATAAAATGACGCATTTTCTCTGTTGGCTGCCTATTTCAATCTCTATAGCTTTGAATTTGTAACTTTTTTTACCTTCCTTTGAGTATTTTTTTCTTTAACTCTTTAAGTTCCACGCTTTGAAAAATTTATACAAGGTCAGGTTTCCAGTAAAGTAGCGTATACGCTTGCAATTTTTTTCGTGTGCATTTGCGACAATTTAAGTTAAGTAAGCCTATATATCAAAATTTCAGAAATGGCTAGAATGAAAGCAAGCATGCCAACTCTGATGAAGATGTGGATTTTGGATTATGGACAAGACCTAACTCCATAAAAGATGTAGTTAATGCTTTAGACAGCGTCGATTCTTCTCCTTTTTCATTGTTAAAGAAATGCTTAGCGATATGTCCATCCGAAAAGGTCTATCGACAATCGAAACACATTTTTCCTTCTTAACATCAGACATAACAAACTTAGAATATCAAAATCTGCTTCTGTGTGATGTAATGAGTCAAGTTGTAAAAGTACAAGACAGATTCCAGAGTCATTAGGAGAAGAAATCTGTGAGAAACTGGATTTTATTTAAAATAAAAATTCAGGATTTTTGGCAGGGAATAAACTAATAAATTTATGAATGGTGAGGGGAGTGAATTACCGGGAAAAGTAGAACCACCCAAAGCAAAATATTATAAGTACTGTCCAGTGACATTCGTTGATGTTGAAAGAGCATTTTCAGCATATAAAATGATTTTAGATGATAAAAGACAAAGCCTTACTATTGAAAATTTAGAAAAACACTTAGCTGTGTATTGCAACAAAAATGACTGAAAGCAGTTTTAATTGATATTTCATATCACAAAGATTGTGAATAAAAATTTCTCATATAGAAAACACTTTTACAAGTAAATACGTTTTTATTTTCTGTTAATAGGTGAATATTTTTTCAGTTATTTCGTGCATATTTTTAGATTTTTTGATTCATATTTGCATGCATATTTTGTCATTTTTTAAGTGCATATAATCCGCGGTCTAGTCATGAATATAAGACAAGTATTGTCCTCGAACTCCTTCATTTTCATACGGAGTCTTTTCCTTCTCCAGTACTTTCCGGATCCGGTCAATGGGTACCGGATCCGGTAGACGTCTAATGATGCCGGATGGCCGGATACTGTTTTCGGGATTGCAATCCCTAGTTTTGAGCTTTAGCTAAAAGCATAATGGTAAAATAAATGACAATAAATAAAACCACTCTATAATAGCCATCACTATGGTCTGGATCATTTCATGCTGACAGATATACTCTATTGAATGGAAGAAAAAGCTCTCAAAATACTGGTGTTAAACGATAAAATAAATAAGAACTTTGTACAAAAAACACACATAAAATGATACTTATAGCAAGATACGATCGTTGCGACTGAAAATTCGTTCAGTCTTCCTCAGTCGACTGAACTCTGTTTGGAATAAGCGGACTTCCTGCTTTTTTTTTTGTTTTGTTTTTGAGTTAGGTTGGTAACAGGTACACCCATAAACTCCCGAAAAGGAGATTTTCCGATGGGAGCTCGAAACGTGTTAGATCAGGAAAAATAAATTTTTATTTTGTAAATTGGATTGGAATACTAAAAATTTCTCTAAACATATACGGGTAAGAGAAAGTAAAAAGAAAGAGCGAATTTTATTTTACACTCAGCAAGTGAAATAATTGCTTATAAATATAACGTTTTCTCATTCATCAAGGTTTTTGTTTACTTTTATTAAGGTTTGTCGGTTGGTTACTTTCAATTTTATAATGTAAAATTACTTTTACGGATAAGTTAGGATAGGGCTCATCCAGATAGTAGTTTGACATGTAATCTAGAGCAGCGTTCCCCAATCACGGGTCTCCGTCCCACTGCAAAATAAAGTTTTTTTTATTTTGCAGTAAAGTCTTTTTAACCCTCTCGTCACCGAATTATGAAAAATCAGAGAGAAAAAAAATCTGTCTGGCATTGAATGCATCTGAAATACTATTCTAAATCATGCAAAAATATTTTTTTTTGTAATGTCGATTCATATTAGATTTTTCTAATATGAATTCTAATTTTTCTAATATGAATTTTTCTAATATTTTTCTAATATTCCTAATATTAATTTCTGCATTTTCGAAGCATTGTGTTATGCTAAAATGAATTTAAAAGGATGGACCTATTAGGTAAACGTTGAGGAATAAGAAAAAAAACTATACTTATCTTAAAAAGAAAAAAAAACGGTCAAAATGCAGCGTTCCTATTTTCTTAGTTTTTCTCCTGAAACACTGAAGCGAAAACTGTAAAAAATGATCTCAATGGACGAGTACTGCAATATGAGGCACGATTTATGCATCGAGTGAAGAGCCTCCTATACTTTCAACATGAATGAATGATATTGATATCACAGAAAGAAAACAAATACTAAATTCAACTGTTGAAGAAAACCAAAGAAATTTCGTTGGGGGTGAGTTGTGTTCATTATAGGGAACGACGGTCCGCAAACATTTTTTTCCGATGATCGACGATCCGCAAGTGGGTATAAGCACTGATCTGGAGCATAAAAGGGGGCGCCTTTTTTACGTTTGCAATAGAGCGCCCCGTAACCCTAGAGCCGCGTCCCAAAAGTGGTAGCGTGAACAAGAAATTAAAACAGTCGATAAGAGACTGAAATGGTTTGTTCCTTCCCAGGACATTTCTGGACGAGGTGAAGGAGTGTCCGAGCAGCCTGGAGGCGAGCAGCTACCTGGAGTGGGAGACCAAAGTGGACTGCTTCGCCTCGCTCTTCCAAGTGCTGTGAGTATACGCATGCATACTTGTATATTGACTGTATATCGTATGTGTATATTGTTATAATTTTCATTTAACTCGCTCATAAAGAGGGCGTCACCCTGCAGAGGATGATTCGGGAATAAGTAAATAAGAAAAAAGGAAGCCATCAAAGGGGGGAAAATAAGGGAAGGGACACAGGAACCATTGACTGTTCGTCGGAAAAAAGAAAAACAATGTAGCTTGCTCCGTAGTTATGTAGAATGTAGCTGTGGAATGATGTTGGAATGATTAATAAATGTTGTGCTGTTAAATAATGTTTCTTCTATTGAGTATAGTTAATCTTTGCAAGTTTCTTTAATTTAAACTACTACTCAGAAAGCAAAGCGAAAAAGCTAACAGTATATAGGGGGTGCTTCTTCGAGCGGTCACAGCGATTATTCTCGTCCTGTATGTGTGGGACATTCTGAAAAAAAAAAAAAATGTCACCGTTTTAGCCAGTGTGAAGAAAAGTTGTTTATCTGGAACTCCTTTTAATGGTTATTGGCTGCATATCCCGTATCCATCCAAAAAGAAAATCTCTCCCTTTTAACGTGGGAGGGTCGACCCCTGGAGACGGACAAAGTGAAGTGGCTAGGATACTCTGGATCCAAATGGCTTTGTTCTGACTCTTAACCCATCATTCATCATGGAACGATGAAATAATTTTAATGAATGAAGAGACAAAAAGTTCAGTTAGTTTTCTGGGCTGTTTAAGGAATCGTGACTTTGAATGAACCCGACACGTTCCACTTCGTCCAGAATGAGTTTATTCCCGAGGACTGCACCCCTTCTGCTGCACGCCTACCTAGCATGCGGTAGGTCAGAGCGTTTGAAGTCCTCGCGAGAAGCTCATCGTAAGTTCCTTGTCTGGATTTCAAGGCCCATCCAATAAAAAGGCCGATGAAGTGTCTCCTCATTGTGGTTGGTTAATTCGTAGAATTCATGCTAATGGTGCTAGAATGTTTTTTTTTTTATTTTATTAATATATATTGGTCGTGGACTTTATTATAGATCTTATTATTTTAAAGAAACTTACGACGCGCTTCGTTTATTCTCTACTTCCCACACCCACCTTCCTATTAAGTATTTTTAAGTGAATGAAGTAATGTCCCCATTAAAATCCACGCAGACGTCTTATTCCGACTTCCTCGGAACGAAGCAAAAGAGAGTCCGTACAAAATCAATTTGGACTCTTTCGAAACGGACTTTTGAATGACGTCTCGACGCACGCATGTACAGCTCCGGAAAAAAAAGTCCCACTTGCTCTTTATTTCGCCATCGTTCGTCGTATAGCAAAGTTATATACACCATTCGTTTGCAAATAACGCGTACTTTAATGGACTATTCATTTAATTTGAATAAGGGGCCGTCTTCCTATTGAATTCTGCATCCACTTCGTTTTTCTCGATGGCAACCCCCTATTTTGACTTTATTAAACGAAAGAAAACCTTCAAATGACCCTAAATATAAATTTTCACCCATTTTCTACGATCATTTCCGGAGATATTGCGAATTTATTTTTGCACGTTTTTAAGGGACTTTCTGCAAATTGAAAAACGCTATTGGTAGGTTCCGAACTTTTCGCCTTTCATTCATTACGCTCGCGAGAATTAAAAGAAATTAATATTATTTTCAAGGAAAATAGTGTTAACATCTCTCTTAAAAGTTTTTTGTACTGAAAATATCAAGGGTAGAATAGAATATTGAGTCTGTGGTCCAAATGACCCGTGAGTTCATAACTTCCTTGGTTCGTACACATGATGTAAGGGAAAAATGCAAAATGACTGCTTAGGATTTTGAAAATCTATGTAATTTTGAAATTGTTATTCAGTGCTTCCCTTGATGTTTCTCTTAGACAGCTGAAATGTTGGCAGGAGTGAGAGGCAGCTCCCTGCTCTTCTGACTACAAGCATGAATATTTCTCGACTCAGCTATGGTCGAACTTAAAGAATGGTTTCATGATTGAAAATTTATTTGTTTGAATTTCATGTAAAAAACGATATTACTTTTTTGCCGACCCAATATTATCACTGTGTTTGTTATTTCACTTTCTTCATTTAATACTATCGCCTGCAATGTGCAATATTCTTAAGACTTTTTGCGGTATTTTAATTTATAGTTAGATGAATTTTTTTTTTTTTTTTTTTTTTTTTTTTTTTACAGAAAAACGTGATTTTGAATGTTTGATAAAGTATGGGGAATTCCAAATACCTAATGTTTTCGATATTAAAAAAGGTCACATTCATGCTGGAAAGTTGAGGATGTTAGTTTTTCAGAAATAGGACGTTGTATTAGAAAACATACATCTACTGCATCTAATTCTATAGCTGGAAAATATTTTATTTGGGGTAATAGGGTAGCGGACGCAATAATACACGTTTTATAGAATCCCCAACAAACTGTAAAAACCTCTAATTTATTTGCTTCAAAATTTGATATTTTTAATACTGTTATCTTTTACTGTGTTTTTGCACAAAATAAATCTAATTTACATTTATTTTATGCAATTTTCAAAAAATTTTCACTTAATAAATTTATATAGGGTCCCTTAACTCATGAAAATAACGCATTTTATTTAATATAAATTAAACTACTGAACGTAAAAATTTGAAATTTTGCACAGCCATGTAATATTAATTTCTGCATCTATTTCCATCCAAATTTGGCTAGGTCGCTATTCATAATTTTTTTGAATATTAATTTAATAATTCATAATTTATATTAATAATTTATTAAAAATCATAATAACATTAAATTATGTTTGGGTCGTTTAGTTCTAATAGTACGAATAAAAATCAGCTTCTTACTACCAATATTATATGAGATATGAATTGAAGTATGAAAAAATACTTTAACATAGGGGGAGGGGGATTTTGGGTGCTCATAACTCACTCATTTTCTGTCCAAATTTATTGAAAATGGGTGTCCGGGGTTAAAATGGGCTCAATTTTTGAAATATGAAGTGAAATCTAGGGGTTGCTATTGAGAAAAAAAAAGTTGGTGCGAATTTTAATATGTAGATGGCCCCTTATGCAATTTTTATGCATAGCAAATTAAAGTGTCAATCGTAAACGATTGGTATCTGTAACTTTGCTGTGCGACGAACGACGGCCGAAAAATGTACAAGTGGGACTTTTTTTTTTTTTCTGCATCTGTACATACTGCCTATGGAATGAAGTGACTTTTAAAATCGACAATTTCGACCGACACTGGCTTATTCCCGAAATTACTTATACACTACTGCCCAAAAGTATTGCAAGTTTGAGACATCTAACCATCGTTTCAAGAATAAGCCCAGAAAAAATGGACAGGAAATTGCCCAGATTTAATTATTTTTGAGAATGGATGGAGTATCATTGGAAAGAAAATATCTGAAAATCACCTAAAGACAAAAGGAGAGCTTCAGGAACCCATCCTTTAAGTCGGCACCCTGAAACACCGAAGGAAGGGCTATAAAACAGGGTGGATTCCCTATCTCAAAGAGTGGCTGTTGGGATCCAAGTCAAGGCTGCTCAGCAACCTAATAAAGGATCTTGAGTTCCATTGCATTGATGGATGATCCTCTTTCTGCAGAATAACTTGAAATTCATTCTTTATTTAATTTTATTTCGACGAGCCAAAATGGATTAGGATTTCTATAATAATCTATATATTTTTATGCTATTTTTTCAATACATTCAATCATTATTTTTGTTCTTTCACTGGATGCTATCTTGTCTTTGAAGACATTCATTTAACATGCTGACATTCAAAAATGTCCATTCTATTGATTTTTCTTTTTGACGGGGGAGAGGGGGCTTATAATCTCGAAAAGGGTTCGATTTCTGAAACTTGCCATGCTTTTGGCCAGTAGTGTATATACAGGGTGTCCGAAATGAAACGACCCTATTTTAAAGCTGTCCACGGACGAAACTGTTGTTCCGAAAGTGAGGAATGGACGCGAGACGGGAAGCAGTCGTCTCGCAAAACACCCAAAAAGCTTTGTCTCGTCTCGCAAAATCCCTCTATTGTAACGTCGAAAATGTCTGTCTCGCCTCGCATCCATCCATAGAGAAAGCTACGAAATTGTGTGTAGGGCACGAGGAAGGTATGGGAATGTGTTGGAGCGAATCAAAAAAATAACTCTGCTGTCCGAGCCTCGTCAGGGGGAGACCTCCCTGAACCCCCCCTCATTTTTGAGTTCCAGGATGGCCCTATTAAAACGATGTTCATGGACTATGGCATTTTATCTCTCCTCTTTCCAGTATTTCGCCTGGTGAACCTATGTTGAAATTTTTAGGATTGTAACCTATCTATAGAAAAATATGCTATAGCTTACGAAATAGTGTCACAACAGATGAAAGCTGTTGTGAACGAATAGCATTTAAATATACGTAAAAATACAGGGGCTGCCTATTCTACAGCTTACGAAAGAGTGTAACACTAGATTAAAGCTGTTACTAACGAATAGTATTTAAATATATGTAAAAAAGACATGGTATGCCTATTCTACAGCTTACGGAATAGTGTAACAATAGATTAACCCATTTGTGCCTGGATATTTTTGCGACTTTCTTCGATTTTTACTGATAACAGAAATAATAGATAAATTTCTAATGTCAACTTCTTGAACAAGCAATGATTTATTTTAAAATCATTTTGCATAAGAATCGAAATATCAACATCTTACTTGGTCATGTTAAGATATTGTGCGGAGTTGAGGCTCAATACTCATGAATAAAGGCTAGGAAAAATAAATAACGTTTTCGACTCATAGCGAAAATGCCGTCCCAAAAAAGGGACGCTAGGTATAAATGGGTTAAAACTGTTGTGAACGAATAGTATTTAAATATATCTAAAATTAGGTCGCATACTTTTATGTCGCTTTTTTAAGTCGCATTTTTTGGGACCTATTTTTTGGACCCTTTTCAATAAAGAGAGTGAGAAATAAAATGACATAGTCATTCATTATGTCGTAAGTCTCATACTTTTTAGGTCGCATCTTTGGGACAATTTTGAATAAAGGGGGGGGGGTGAGAGATAAAATGACTTAGTCATTAAAATAAGTTCAAATGAATGAGTTTAATGAATTACAATATTGAAGCGTACATTTAGGGTCGTTTACGAATAGTAGGACCACAAAACACGTTCCACTGGACGGTCATCCTTGTCATCCGGAATCTGCAGTCTGGAATCGTATAAAAGAGGCCGCTCCACAGCCGAGCGGGGTGTGTTCGGGGGAAATATTACGAACAGGTCGCGAAAGGCTGTCTTTCATCTTAAATTCTTGGAGGATCACGACTTACCCAATGTTTCAAAGCCAAAAATCGCACGGATGGAGGTCTGGGGACTGGAACGCCCCCTTTAGGCGAATATTGGAACTCCTATTTTTCATTCGCTCCACCGCATTCCCACGCTTTCAAGATGTCCTACACAAAATTTCACGACTTTCTCGGCAATATTTTCGTTTGCGAACAACTTTATAGTTCACCTATATTTTGTGAATCCTATGCCCTGTCTATTGATTCAAACAGTCCTATCATGACTCATGTAGAATATTCTCACATAGTTTTGATAACGTTATGATTGCGACACAGACTGATGTACATGAACGGCCATTCTCGGAGTCGCAGCTCTCATCCCTCGTCGCGACACCTGTTACCCTTATGGACTCGATCCAATAGTACAGGATAATCATTTGCATTACTATTCTATACATACTGATCCCTCCCAATAGACTCCTGTCTACAACCTTTTGAATTGGACACTGTGCAGGAAAACGAGTCTTTCTAAACGTGGAACACATAAAAGAAATATCTATACAGGGTGAATCTAAACTCTTGAGCAGAAACCAACAAGGGGTGATAGGGCACATAATAAGGAATCAGAATCGCATGGCCATGTGGGGTCAAAAACGCAGTTTTCACTGACCCGGTCATAACCACTTTGTGAAAAGTATGGAAGGGTTCGTCTCATTTCTGAACCCAGTTTCATAAATAATAGGCTCGTCTCCAAACATTCCATCCGTGAAATAAAATAAAATTTTGAAACTATGAATTTGAGTCTTCTGTTTTCGGAGAAAAATACATTCGTTTCTGACGAACCATGGTAGGAAAGTGCACTGCTGTTTCGGCACTTTTTCCGAAGTGATCCACATGGCTATGGGATTCTGATTCCTTATTGTGTGCCCTATCACCTCGTAAAGTTTTGTCCACGAGTTTAGATTCACCCTGTATATTTATAATGTCTAATAAACATACCAAGACCGAGTTGAGCCGTTTTGAGGTTGACCCTAACTGGCTGAAAAAAAACGTGCCTGCATTTCTCTCTTAAAAAGAAGTACCTCCTAAAATGTTATAAAGTTTTCACTTCACACTCACTTTCAGGGATCCTTTTTCTCACTCGCTTTATGATTGGATAGTGGCTCTTGCAAATGCATTCAATTACGATTTAGTATGTAACGAACATAATACTAATACTCTGTTGAACACCCATTTCGTCATTCATACAACACCAACACTGCTTTTAACAGGATCCACTTCGATAAACATTTTTCATCCAACCCTGATCTTTTCCCTCTACAGCGTATTAAGTTTAAAAAATCCTTCCAATACCCTATTCTGAAAAATCTTGAAAGTTTATTCTTTTTGTAAGAGCTTTGTATCGGATGACGAGGTACTTCGTCTTTGTGCCAGTGATCAATGCAATTCTTTTGTCCATTCCGATTTTGGACATAGAGTGACTGGGGATCTTTCTATTATGAAGGGGATGGTGGACACCCAAATCATCAAAATGGGCCCCCAAAAATGTGTTTTTTCTTTTTTACATACTAATATTCTACAGTTAAAGCTGAACCATGGAGAAAAACCGCGTATGTCTACGGCAATATTTTAAAAAGATATTAGGGTTTGAAAAAATTAAAAGTTCAATGTCCACAAAAATGCAAACAAACGCGTCCATAAACACGTCACCCTTTTTATGGAACGTTTTACAAAATAAGCTAATATTCGAATGAAATTATTTTAAAAATATGTTTTGTTAAGGTAAAACCATAAATAAAATGATTCCAAAGAGACGGTATTCAAGGTCAATGGAAAATGACACTTTAAACTGTATTTTCTCCCAATCCAGTTTTTGGTGATTTTCTTGCCTTCAAAATGCTCCATGCGACTTCATTTGGGTCGGAATGGTACAAAAGGGACTACCAACATTCTTCTCCTATATTGCAATAAATCTGCGTATCCTTTTTAAATAGGGTCCCAATTTCGATTATGAAATGTCACTTTTATGGACGAAAGCTGAAAAATTTCTGGAAAGTTGGATCTGTATCCATGAAAATATTTCTAATAAATGAACGACTCGGTCGAATCAAAAACCGATACACAGACTTTTTTTAAATATATTTTTATACCATTATAAAACAAAATGACTACAAAAAAGTTAAAATTAAAACGCATGGAGCATTTTTTCGAAACTCAAAAATGAATTAATTTTTAATTATTGACTCATATTTTTAAATTTTTTTTTTAATTTTTTTGCAGTTGTTTATAATGCTTTTAGTTTAATATATTAAAATACAAAACTTCACAATCTTATCTTTTTAAATAAAAAAAACCTTTTTAATGTCCACCATCCCCTTAAAGATCATAAACTTCGACAGATCGTGAAAAGAGGTACTAAGCATGGGCTACCTTCTAAATAGAGTACCGATGCTTTGGGAGAAATATCGCCCAATTAAGTGCCAAAAACAAATCTTTCCAAAGGAGTCCAGCTTGGCGATATCGGAAATATTGGGCTAGAAATCGCTATACCACAGTATTACTTAAGTATTTTATCTCTTTCAAACAAAATAAGTTGACACGAAGTGCGTCGAAAATAGTTTTGATTGAATAGACGTGCAAAGAAGTCATGCCGTGTCCACATCCGATTTTTTTCAACTGACATTGCCCACTTTAATAGATAGATTAAAAAAAAAATCTCGGCTGTTCGAGCCTCGTGAGGGGAGACCCCATTGAACCCCCCCCCCCCATTTTTGAGTTTCAGGATGGCCCTATTAAAACGATATTCATTGACTACGTCATTTTATCAGTCCTCTTTCGCGTATGTCGCCTGGTCACTCTATGTTGAAATTTTTGTGAGTGTCACCTATTGATAGAAAAATACATGGGAAGCCTATTCTACAGCTTACGAAATAGTGTAACAATAGATGAAAGCTCTTGTGAACGAATAGTATTTAAATATATGTCAAAAATACATGTGAAGCATATTCTACAGCTTACGAAATAGTGTAACAATAGATGAAAGATGTTGTAAACTAATAGTATTTAAATACATGTAAAATTATGTCGCTTTTTATGTCGCTTTTTTATGTCGCATTTTTGGAACACATTTTTCAGTAAAAGGTGTTGAGAGATAAAATGACATAGTCATTTAAAAAATGAAAGCGTGCAACCTTTATGTTAATCTTCACGGGACACCCTGTGTATGTGCATATGTACAATATACATATATTTTTATACATTTAATGGTATGTCACATTTAAGTTTCTATGACTCATAATTTGCTAATCTAATAAATATTTATTCGAAAGAATATGCAGTGAAGGTGCGTGTTTTCACGAAAAACACAGAAGCAAATTCATTCATTCGTTTACCTTTATTTATTTATTTATGTTTGTAAGGCAGTGTGATGTTCCTTTGTACTCGCCTCTTGCTTCTATGCTTCTGTGCTGCACTTCCCTTCTCGCTGCCTTCGGAATCCCTTCGGGAGGGAACTCGAGCGACAGGAAGGGCAGCAAGAAAGGCTATGGCAGGACGAGTGGGATGTTTACAATCTTATGACTTCCATTTCTCCTGCTCTTGGCCGCTGAATCGGACGGAGTGTAAACGAGGCATATGGTTTCAAGACTGCGTTTCTGTATGTGCAAATTTTCAAGTTGAAGTGCTAAGTAATTTAATTTTGCCCCAAAATAACCTATAAATCTCATTCGGGTGGATGTTTTGCAAATAAAAAAACATTTCAGGCCTTAGTATAAGATGACCAAGAGTGTGTTTTCTGTTTCAGGTCTTCCTTCGATGACTGGAGGCCCCCCCTGGCCGAATTACTACAGCCCATCCCGTTTCACGATGAGTAAGTTCAGTTCATATCTGTTCATAATTCATCAGACACAGAGGAGGATCTGAATGTGTTTTTTGAACGATGTTCATTCCTTATCATGCGTTCATGAGCGATCATTTTCAGGATCGCGTTCTCAGTGGCGGATTGAGAAATGTTTTGGCAGGAGGGGCTCAAACAGGTTGGTTAGGATTTTGCCCAACCCGAAAAAAACCCGTGTGGGTTCTTCTGAAAAAGCCCACTGGAAAAAAACAGAACTGGGTTTTTTCAAAATTTCAACTTTAATTACATTAGCTGATACATCTCTTAATATCAGAACACCACTTGTAATGTTTATAAACACCGCCCCTAATCAAGAAAAAAGAAAAATTCAGAATGACTTTTTCTTGAGAAAATATTTATGCCTATCATTTGAATTAAAATGAATAAGGATTTTTTAACCCTAAAAAAGATGAGTTTAAAAGTTCTATTTCAGTACTAGTATAGTACTTTAATTTCATTGGTATTATTACTAATAACCCATTTTATCTAAAAGCAAAACATGATTGGTTATTTTTATTATTGGTTTTTACATTTTTTAATTGTATAATCATTATCATTCATTTAACCATTTTTCATCTGTAATCGAATTTTGTAATCAGTTAGCTGCTTTAAGATTTATTGAGTTATTAGCAAAATTTTTTCAAATATTCTGATTTCTGAACCCCCGTCTCTCTCCTTAAAAAAACCTTGATAAAAACCCCCAAACCCTGAAAAAAAAAACCAGTGGGTTGGCTTTTTTCTGAAAAAAACCTGGGTTCTAACATCGGGCGTCTAACACTGAAGCGTGTCCTTGTTTGAGAACCTTGTTGAAGTGTAGGAGACTCTTCCCCCAACACTCTGTTGCACTGTTACGACTTTATTGGCCAGTTTAAACAGGCAATGGAAGACGCCCCATGTTATTCCATCCTGTGATCCTTTTATTTAACAAAAACATCATTCAAATTTGACACATTATCATTCCGGACAGCCGATGATGAGAGTGTGTTCGCCATCTTCACCCTTTTTGAATGCCGACAGGAACACGTCGAACCCAGTTTTGGGACCCCACTTCGGAACATGTGCTGGTGTTGTAGACCCGATTGCTTCAGTTAGGGTTTGCTTGAATGCATCGATGTTTTGCAGGACTCCTCTTGAAAACACCCTCTTCGAGACAACCCCCACACAAAAACAAATCGGGCGGAGTGAGGAATCATGACTCACGGAATACGAATTTGAATTCAGTCATGTTTTTCTAAAATAAAATCGTAAATAAAGTCGTAACGGTGCAGCAGAGTGTTGGGGGAAGGGCCTCCCACACTTAAGCAAGCTTCAGACAATGATACTTCATTGTTGGAATGGTGGCCACATCCGTCACATGGAAGGGTCATCCGAAAAACCGACATGTACTCTTTTATGTTGATCACTCTGTGTTTCTCCCTGAATATTTCGTAACTCTTATCAGGTTCTGCATGGTTCAGTTTGTAAAAGAGACTTTCTAAATTGTCTCTAGCTTCTTTAACAAACTGTTTAAAAGTGAGTGATTTCTTAAAAGAACAAACTTAGTTTAAACATTTTTGGATGGCGCGATAGAACTGAGTCGGATCTTTTTTTCCTATCCGAACCCAATCTCCAGCCGATTCATTATTGAAGGTCGCCCTTTGCACAAATCTCATTCACGTCTGGGGACTCGGAGCGTAACTTCTGGAAACGAACCGGAATGAACAGAAAACAACCTCGCTTCTTTAATAGATGCGCCATTTTAAAGCTCCGAGTTCCAATCTTGTTCTGCCGAACTTAATCGGAGGAGTAAGCGGTTATAAGTAGGCATTAAGCTTTATTTTCCTTCTCCGACATCCATTACCAAATCATCGCAAACTCCAGAGATGGCAAACGAAAGCATTTTCCGTAACGCCACAAACCTCCGTTCCCCCGGGGTTTTCTGAAAATTCCAATATCGGGAAGAGAAATCGGCTTAAAGTGCTTGCTTCTACATCGGAGATATGAATTCCAATCTAATTACCGCCACCGAATTGGGTGTTGTTTTAATCCTCGAGATATATCCTGGAACGCAGGCCAAGAATCTCTCTTCTCTTCTTAGGAATATTTTAAGTTTCGAAAGCACCAACGAACCAACCCATCCACCGCGGTCGCGTGTTGTTCTTTGGGGACTTTTCTCTGGAACAGTTTTAGAAAATATCGAGCTCCAATAAATCATCTCGGGTCGTTCTCCGGGGATTTCTAATTGGCAGTAATTCCGGCTCATTCCTGCAAGAGATTTTAAAGTCCCCCTTTTTAAAGAAATGAAAACAAGTGTTTGCACATTGCGAGGTGGGGGGGCGGACGGGAAAGAGCTACCAAAAGTAAATACTGAGCTGGAAAACGAGCGTCGAACTAAGTTGTCCTTTCGCCATGGGTCTGATGGTTTCTTCAAGATAAATGCAGTCAACTCCGGATAGAGTGAACTTTCGGCTATAGTGAACGCATTTCAAGAATCCAAAAGCTGAAATTTCGCTCTTCACCTTGGACGATTCCCAATTCAATATCACAGCTTAAAAGCGACAGCACCTCGGGAAAACTGAACGGAATGTTACATCATTTCCATAAATGGGGTTCATTATGTTTGTTTTCCTTGATCAGTATTTCTATAACCATAAATGCGATCCATTATGTTTGATTTCCTTCATGAACATTTAGTATTTGTATAGAATGCTATTTTCCAGTTTTGTACATATTGAGCTTTATTGATCAACATGGGAAAATATCTGTTTGGGTGAACTTCGGATAGAGTGAGCGAAATGGGCCAATTTCCAGAGGTTCACTGTAAGCGGAGTTGACTGTCATTGGGTTTGTTTCTCCCAGCGAGACAGCATAAGCTCTGCACAACCGGGTTCCTCGCTCGGAGTCCACAGAACCCATATCCAAAAGGCCAGTGTCCACATTTCTTTTCAAACACTGTGGAATCATCCACTACAGATGTACACGCAGCATGAAGGGCAGGGACTAGGTCACTTTTTGTAGTCATCAGGTAGCGATAGAACAAATGACTTCAGATAGAAAGAAATCCAGAGGTTTTTGAATGTTTTGTATCTCATAAGCTCATTGGTTGGCAATCTTGCGTGGTACAGCTTGTAAAGAGACGTGCTGAAGTTCTTCGAGCCTCCGTCGCAATCAGCTTTTTTAAAAGGCTGTTTCAAATTTGCATGCTTTCTTAAAAGAACAACCTTAAAGCACCCATGCTAGAGCGAATTTGAGTGGTTGATCTCTCCACTGATTTAGGTTATTAAAAAGCGAGTGTTTGACTATTTTGGTAAAAGGTTGTATCAATTTCATAGGTTACCTGAAGCACTACTGGTCCTACCCTCGCCCATCCTTAGATTGAAATGTGGTTTTTTAAAAATTTTTTTTGAATTTTTAGGATTGATGTTTGATGTTTTGTTTAGTTTAATTCAGATTGTCAATAATTCTGAACTCTTTATTTTACAGTTCATTGGCGTGTGATCGATTCACATCGTAAGTATGACTGCACTGATTTCTGTAACTTATTAACAATCCACTTTATTTATTGGACGAAAGATACACTTCTGGAGAAAATTTTCAATTCGTTTAAATTATAACATGAATTAATTTAGAAATAATTCGTAAAATAAAGATGAATACTTATAAAAAAGATTTCTCAACTTAAATGTCCCATAAATAAAACTATGTAAATGCTTATTTATATGAAAAAAATACACAACTTAAGAATAGCATTACGTGAAATCTGGACAAAGTTATTAACTCAAAATTATGAATTTCTGTATTCTGGTGTTTTTGATCGAAATAAAAGCATTTTTTGTTAAGAATCCCAATGAAGTTCTTAGGTATTCTTATTATCATCCTTTTTCTCCGAAAATGTGTTTCAAAAGGATAGCATGTGATTTAAAAATAAAAATTTAGTAAATTATTATTTTTCACATTAATATGAAAGCAAAAAATATTTATCGTTATTTAGCACTTTTATTAAAAATCTTTTATTGTCTGCCTTTAAACTACCTTTGGAATATTTTAGAGTCTCTTTTAATGCATCTTCGTTTAGCTTGCCGTATCGTTGTTGCATGTGAATTCTTTGTGTGTGCGTTGAATTGCGTGTTCACAGATTATTGCGATTTTTAGGTCAGCCATTCGAGAATTTTATTCTGAAACTGAGAAAGCCATCGGTATGTCCAGAGCCGGAAGAAGCCCTTCAAGAGAGTCCACTCTGAGCGGGACCCCTTTTACATATTTTGTGCAGGTTTCGGGGCCCATTGTAAATGCTTCCTGGGCTCGTAACGGGCATCTGGGCCTACCTATCACGGTACTGGCCATCATTACTTAACCGTCAGCTATTACTGGTCGACAACTACGAACTGTTATGAGTCACTGTTAATACTAGTTACTGCTGTCACTAAATGACAGGGAGCCGTTGTAAGTGCTACTCTACGCTATGGAATAGAAAGATTTTCTATTTTAACAAAATACATGTACAGTGAAACCTGTGAAGTGGACCATCTGTCCAAGTTGACCTAATCGACCCAAAATGGAATGGCTTTGTGACTTTAACATTGAGTAAACCCTTTATAAGTTGATCCCCTGTCTGACTTGTATGTTGAAATGGTAATTAGGCAGAAGTTGTGGGCTTAAAGGCCTACTGAACCTAATGGATAACGCGGCCCTGAATATGTTTGTGGCGTTTTAAATACAAAGCTTGTAAACTTCGTCCGTGAATGAACCAAGGTGGTTCATAATGTGGGTTTTCCCTGGATAATCCTGAATGGATTTCTTATTTGTCGTTGCTCCTTTCTTCCAGGCATCTTCAGGAGGTCGTGCGGACGTTCGTATCGGACGATCGTTGCGGCGTGCACCAGATGCTCTTGGGCGTACGTGAGGAGAAAGGGGGTTGGATCGACCTCTACTGTCCGGGGAACGATGCCTGCAAAGACGAAGGACGCCTCTGGAGCGACATGGTAACTATCCTTCCATGCATCCAACAACCACTTTCCCCCAAATAACGCCAAGACAACCCAGGGGCATGCAGAAGATGTCATTCAGAGGATATTCAGATATCCTATGAACGACCTCTTGGGATGTCCGTAGAATACCTGAAGGATTCACATCTTGGGATGATTCATATCATTCACATTCCAAGATGTGAGTGATGTGAATCACATACTGGGATATCCATAGGATATTCAGATATTCTTTGGACATCCCAGAATCACAAAAGTCTCTAGGACGTCTGCTGCTCGTTCCAGTTGTCACACATACTCAGTACATCCCGAGCAAACGTTTTTTGGACAGGTTCAGGGTTCTAAAGAGCGAGCAACCGACCCAGAAAGGTTTGTGGTTGAATATTGCCCAATACCGTGCTACTTCGCTGCAACCAAGTCCGGCGCGGACTAGCTGGCACGAAGAATCCCCATTTCCAAAACTCTAGTGGGGACTATTGGGGAATGCTAGGATGCAGTAAATTGGGATTTACATCAGCCGTGCAAGACAGGAAACACGTGTATGTTACATGCTTTGTTTGTTCGGCCCTTCTTCCAGAGAGCACAGCAGGCTTTTTGTTTCTAGATTGAAATTGTATGTGTAATTTAAAGCTTAATTTAAATTTTTGAAGTAAAACTTCTTTAGACGCAACTAGAGAATAACTCAGATATTTTTTCTGACGGAAGTAACGCTCACGTGGTTTTGGAAAAGCGGAAGCTGCCTGCGATCGAACCCAACCAGCAGGCGAAAACTACGGTTTAAGAACACGGCGATAGAAAAACATGAAGAAATGGAACCTGCAATCGAGCCAAACTAGCAGACGAAAACTTCATTTCAAGAGTACGGAAACAGAATAATACTTCTAACAAAACCAGCAGAGGAAAACAGAGGTTTAACCCTCCAAGCGGCTGAGACGTAAAATCCCGTCATCTGTAAGAGTTGTTCAAAGCGGCTGAGACATAATTTTCTGCTCCCCTTTTTCTGCTTCGAAAGCGGCTGTGACATAAAATCCCGTTACTGCTTACCCCCACTCGCCAAAACACCTGTGACACTTAGATTAATGGATTGCAAAGGAGGGGAGAGCGCACAATGGCCAAGCACCCCACAAAATTATTTACAGATGTGGTGACCATACCTTTTCTAACTAAAGAAGAGAGAGGCCGAATGCTTTCGGTATTTTTTCAGATAAGTAATCTTTTGAACCGGAGTCCCTTCTAAGCATGGTTGGGCACGGGAAATACGTTTGAATATTTCGTATTTTTCAAAGACCTCCAGGATACTTTTTCATTTATAATAACTTTAAATTTTTAATTAAAATAACAAATTTTGAGTAAATATTTTACTTCTTTCAAATGTTACTTGAAAAGGAAAAGGTGTTGCCTCGAATACAACAAAACAGTTGGCATATAAAAATAAAATATTTTATTAGAAGAGACCGATTTAACATATATGGGGTCTTGGGCACGCATGCTTACGGATGAAGAGGGGCTTTAAAGAAATGTAGTGCATATTATTATTTAAATTAGTACAAATTTACATGTCATAAACCACTCCTGTATAAATATTAACTCTGTAATTATCCTATTATATAGTTACGCTGATACGTGACTCACTCGCTAACAAATCCGGTCCGGCCCCTTCCAAACAAAACTTTTACCGTCATTAATCCAAACAGATTAAAAAGTTTCTGTGTAAAAATTTAATGAAATTCACACAGTTCGTGCGATCGGCTTGAAAATTTTCATAATTATGTAAAAAAATATTAAAAAAAGATCTGCGCTATTTTAAAAATCTAAAAATCCACCCGTTCTCTCATTTTTAAGCAATTTTTTGCTATTTTCAGCTTCATTTTATTGCGCATTTAATCGCGTTAAGTTTCCAGTAAAATGAAAATCAAACGTCAATAACAGAGGACTATATTACAAGACAGTCGGAACACGTACTCAACTTCCCTCACTATTTTTAGGAGAGTCCAATGTCACTTAGGTTAAATGTTTATCTTACATTTCATTGTTTACATCAATAATACTTACTATAAGGACGTTTTGGCAACCAACTATGTTTCCGGACTATTATTTTTCCCATTCCAATTTTAATGAACTAACGCATTATGTAGAAGCTGCCTGGTGTTATAAAATAAAGACAACTTCTACATAATGCGTTAGTTCATTAAAATTGGAATGATAAAAATAATATTCTTGAAACATAGTTAGAAGCCAAAACGTCTATATAGTATTTTTCATGTAAACAATGAAATGTAAGGTAAATATTTAAGCAAAGTGACACTGGGCCCTCCTAAAAATAGTGAGGAAAGTTGAGTATGTGTCCAGACTGTATTGCTGTAAACTAGTCCTCAGTTATTGATGTTTCAGTTTGATTGTACTAGAAAAGTAACACGATTAAATGCGCAATCAAATTTATCAGTAAAGCTCTATTCCATCCTAAAGATTAAAACAAAATTAAAACAACTAGTTGAAAAGAACAGTGAAAGAAGATAAAGATAAAATAAATAGTGAAAGAACTAGTGAATAACAGTGAAAAAAGAAGTAAGATAAAATAAAATTAAATCCCAGTTGGATTCAGTGGTGATGATTCCCTTTCTGTGATCTGTGGGTCTCGATCCCACCATGGCCCATTGCACAAGGGACTGAAAATGGTAGATGGCTGAAGAGTAAAAGTCGAGGGTTCTGGACTACCGCGCGGCTGTCTCTCTAACGATCTAGGGTTTCGGGCGGTTTCGTTAGATGTCGCGTGAAGACGCGGAAGAACACCTGAAAAAATCCTCCGACCAAGGCATTCCGACTTGGCAAATACCCTGAGTGCAGGCTTGCAATAAATGCACTACATTACACTCTATGATCTGTGTGGTTTCCCTGCTCACCTAGCTTGGGTCTTTGAATAATCTGCCGGTTTAGCGGAGTGTTCAAAGATCCACGCTAAGAAATTACACATGTAAGAGAAGAGGAATCTTCTCAAAAACGTCTTTTCAATAATAAATGATGAGAGCAACCATCCTACACCTGGTTTCAGACGATAAGAATTATTTAATCAAAATTTTAAATTTAAGAAGATCCATTTTTCTTACAAAATTTCTCGCATATTGCCTCCTGCCGTTGAAACTTTTCAGGATCCTCCACTGTCTTAGTTTTACCCTAACTACAACATCTTTCCAGAAAAACTAACTTCCCACATTGAACTGCAAGATTCTTTGTTGTTGTTTTGGTGTAATGTGGTGTGTGTGTGTGTCAGTTCATTTATGTAAATATGTATACATGCTAGAAAAACTTTTAAATCTGTAAAGTATTAAAGAAATTGTTACGTAAAGAAATACACAGAAATAGACAAATTTGTATAAAGCCAAAATTTTCATATTAGATTTCGAGGCATTTAAATTTATACCGGATCACATCGAAAGCGTCAGTTTGTCATCGATTTATTATTTTATTATTGCTGCTTTTAATTGAACAATACGAATTTTAATTTCTATTTTTATTCTATATTAGCTGATGTACCCGCTCATCACACAGGAATAGAGATTACTTAAACAATTGGTTAAACTAAGCTGCCAAATAGACGAAAAAGTAAATAAATAAAATTTCCAATTACCTAAATTTAAAAATAAAGATTAATTTTAGTGTAATTGTTTAAAATATGAAGTTCAAATCGAAGAGCTGTTGCAAATCAAAGCCATGATACGTATAACCACATGAAGGGAGAGAGGGGGATTTTCGTTTGATTATTTTGAGAAATCGCAAAATTATTAAATGTTTAATTCGATTTTCAAGTAATTTATTTTTACATATACATAACATGTTATAACTAGCTGCGTATCAGTTCTTCACGACGAAGAAAGTAATGATTTTTTTTTACACATGCATTTTAAATTATTCCAGCTATACAGAAACTGAAAAAATGCAGAAAACTTTTACTCGAACCTAGCGTTATGGATATTAAAATATGCTGTCATAGCTAGTTCAATTGTCATACGATGACCCAAAAGCTATATTGGCAGTGTTAACGATCGGGTGACAACCCTTTCTTCTTTCAATACACATAAATTAGAAAAATGTTTTAGTTAATTAAGTAATTTAATTTTTCCTATTCATCCTAAAATAAATTTTTAAGGAGTCGTAATAACCTAGTGTGCAGAAAGTGAAAGGATTCGTTTACACATCTCGGCTGATCAAAAACCGCTATATGTACATGGCGCAAACGTGAACGATAAATCCGTGGGTCCGCAGCTCCTCTAGCTGTATATAGGCTGGTATACGGACGAGAGTTGCGGATCCGAAAATAACATCCTTTTGGGTGATGCCCTACACTAAAAAAAATTTTGTGGATTACTAAGAAATCTCTTTGAAACAAAGATGCTATAACTTTTCTTAGTATTGCTGCTAAATAAAGTCATGTAAATCAATTGGCAAACATGGCTTTATTTAGTAGTAATACTAAGAAAAGTTATGGCATCATACTAAAAAAATCTGGAGTGCCTCCACTCGACTTTCTGAAGACTTACGATTAGATCATTACCAAGCATTTAAATAAATTTTAATCGATGAATAATTCAAACATATATACCAAATTGAAACTCAATCGAATGCACCATTTAAACGCCAGCATACTTTCAAGACTTTCTCCCCATATACTATAATGTCAAAGAAATCTTTGTCGTAGCCCTGTAGAAAAACTATAAGTCCTATATACACCAAAATCACACACACACACACACACACATCTCGTAAAAACAGCATAAATAAATTCAGAAGACCTCAAAACGTGTAAATACATCAAAGTCTCGAAGTCGAATTTTTTCATGATTACAATACTTTCCTTACATTTTACATGTTCGGAAAGTAACAAGTAATGGAATCATTGTTTCCTAGAGATTTCTTGGTAATCAACTGATTTTTTTTAAGAGTGTAAATTGTAGGGAAAAAAAGATTTTCGACGATCCCCAAGTCTGGCATAATAGCTATAAATCAGTCCCGTACTGCTAAGCTGTCAGTATTCGGCTATTAAAAAAAAAAAATCAAATTATTAAGCAGAAAGGCTTAATTTAAAATGCAGACCTTTTCAAAGAAGGAAAGCGTTCCAAATGAGTTAAAAGGTTAACTCTACCAAATTATATGTCATAATCTAAATAGGTTTGCAAATTTTTGCGATTTTAAATCGTTTGAAATAGCTTCTCGAAATTATTAAACTTCTACTTCTTTTAAGAATATTAAAACGAATAAATTGTTTTCGCCTAAATAAAGCATTGATATAAGGATTAATATATATTAAGCATTTCAGTGGTCCAATTCTGAAGGATTTTTTTTTTTTTTTTTTGATTACAAGTGGGAATGGCGCCAGTTGTACGTCATACATTTAAATTTGACAAAAATTTGTACTCATGTTTTTTAACCATTACCGTTGACAAATTAACAGCGCTTCGCTTTTGATTACTCCCTCTAACTGCATAAAGATGCGCAAAATGATAGAGAGAAGACGTAGGCGACCTTAAAATTTTGAAAGTCCACCAGTTTCCCCAAAAATACTAAAATTCAGAGACTTATTATCGCATGGGAAAATCGGGACTTTGTAAAGGGCCCCCAATTTCAAATGTTCTGAAATAGTCTTCTTTCATATGAAAATTTTTTAAAAAATGAAAATAAAATTCATGGATGGGGCCCCCAAAATTCATCAATGTCCGGGGCCCCTGTTGGTCATAATCAGGACCTGCTTAAATTTAGCAATTTAAGTCGCTAAAATTATTAAATATAGATAATTTAAATTGAATTAAATTCATTTAATTCAATTTAAGTCAATGCGCCAGTGGGTCCTAATCTTGCGCGCAAAACTTGGTATAAGCGCTGAGCATTCAAATAATACAATATATTCACATAAAAACGATCCAAAAGAATTACTTTCAATAAACTTCTGCCGCAAGAATTTATGAAACTTCGAATTTCAGTCAAAATCGAAAATTTTCAGATTTTGGTCTTATAAATCTAAAAGCGCATTCAACTTGCGTCAACTATACATGCATTTTTTTATAAGTTCTAATACATGTCTTTCAAAGGACACCTCTTTTGCCTTAGCAACTTGAAGGTGCAAGCTATGGTTAAGCCTTAAAAATGACCAAAAAAAAAAAAAGAAGAAAAAAGAAAATGTGTGTTTTTGTGACCTTCAGTGACTTTGCGTCGATAACCTGCCACAGATTTCTCATATATTTCATGAAGTTCTATCGTCTAACATTATAGATGTGAAATAAATATCATGGCAAGTTGTCCCCCAAAGAGTTTTTGACCACAGCATTTTCTATGTCTGAGAAAAACGCCCACTTTTGTGTGCTGCACGGACTTTTTTTACAGGCCCGTAGCCAAAGGGGTGCCAGGTGGGGCTGAGCCCCATCTCCCCTAGAAAATTTCACATAAAAAAAGTTTAATGCAGATGCTTTGAAAAATTTTTGTATATAAGGTAAAGTTATCAAAGTTTTATATCAAAGTTTTTATATCAAAGTTTTATATATACAAAGTTTTTCTTTGTAATACTCTTTCATTTTTTTTTGTGTTCTCATCTTCCAAATATGATCCAAAGATGACAACTTTAAATCCATTCTGTTTAAGCCAAGGAATTTTTACTTCTTGGAAGCCGTTTGGACTTTTCCGAATTTATTTAATTATAAACTTATGCTATTATTTAATGAAGAGAAATATAGATAAAAATGTTATCATTCAAAAAAATATAGGATGCCACCCCACTTAAGTTAGGGCCCCCCCCCCCCTGAAAAAAAGAGGGTTCCCCCCTGAATAGAAAATCTGGCTACGGGTCTGCTTTTTTAGTGGGCCATAAAAGAATGAACAACTTCACTTTGAGACAAAATATTCTGGATTTGCTACATTAATAAGATTAATAACAACTGGGAATTTTTTGGTAAAAATCTCAGATGGCATGAATCCTAGGTGTGTTACTTTCTCAGATTTGTGCTCTTAATTTTTCTTGGAATTTTTTCGCATATGCAGAACATAAATAAAGGTCTTTAAAAACGTTTATTATCTAACAAAGATTAATATAGATATTTCATTTAACAAATTTACTAAACAAGTCCTTTAAATGAAACATCAAAGAATTTTTAATTTTTATTTTTCTCGTACGCTTGAGATAATTTAAATGAAAGCTTTATTACCTTACACTCAAGTACATTATACTCTCTCTCTTTTTTTTAACTGTCATATTTTTTTACATTACAACTTCAAAAATGATCGAGTGAAAGCCAAATTTCCTATTTCTCTTTCCTAACTAACTGTATAAACTTTTATGAAAAAATGCACAGTTTCAAAAAAAAATATAAGAAATAATAATAATTATATGGAACACTTTGCACATTTTATGAAGGACAGCGTCTTATATAAGGTTCAGGTAAATGGGATATATCTGACATTGGACACTTTATTGAAAATATGTACACAGGGTCTTATCGCATGAGCAAATCGGGCTGTGTCCAGGGCCTCATCTTGAAAGGGGCCCATTAGATATATTATTTTTCGTTCATTTCTATTAAAGCTTTATAAAGAAATTTTTCAGATAAAGAAGTATAGTAAAAAGATAATCACTAATTTTACTATTTTTAGAGCACAAGCGTCACTCTCACTACCTGCTCATTATGAGAGGGGACAAAAAACAAAATATCTCTTTTTCCAATCTTCATCAGACAAAAATCTGGCTCTGGGTGATTGTACATGTAAGCCACCGAGAAAAGAACTTTGGTTTCCTACAACGTTGCGTAGATTCCCGAGTATTTAGGGGGGAAAGAGGTGAGGGAGACCAGTTGGTCAGATTCACCGGACATGTGCTCCTACAATACAAAGTAATTTATCAGGCGGTAGGTAGGTTGTCACGTCGGCAGTTTGTTAATTACCTTCTTCCCCACGCCTTCCATGCGGAAATGGGGGGAAGCAGGTTTTTCTTGTGCATTTTCGAGAGATACAGATCCCATACACTGGAACTTTTTTGAAGTTATCACTAGGCAAACTCCAGGCCGCTCGGAGGGTTAAGAACACTGCCGTAGAAAAATGCAATAATAGACCCTATGTGCATTCGATACCAACCAACAGAAGAAAACACCAGTTTAGGAACACAGTGAAAGAAAAATACCACAACATAGACATTCTCTCGATTCAAATCCTACGGAAAAACGTTTTAAGAAAACAGTGAAAGAATAATAGTCCAACACGGACACTTCCTGGATACTTACCTAAGGTGACCCTATTTCTAAACAGTATTTTGGGGACAAATCAAGCATTGTCCTGGAAACCAAGGAAACTTGGGGACGCTAGAAAATATCTTTGGGGACTTATTCCAGGACACAACATATTACCATGCTAATAGCTCTTTATATCAATTGTGTATTCTTATTTCTAATAAATTAATGGAAGTATTTATAAATATTTATTTAAACCAGAAATACGAAAGGAAAACCATGTTGAAATATTACAATTTATTCATAATTTAGTACTTGGCATAGTATTTGTATTTTTCAGAAGACATTGCTTTTTACATTGGCTCGTTTTGTGATTATTTTTCATGAAACCTTTTACATCCTCTAAAAAAAAGTATTCATGTGCAAGAAAAATTTCGTACTTCAATTAAGCGTACTTCAACTTATTTAAAGCATGGTTGTTCCTGAAAAGTGATTAACCATTAACAAAACTGAAATGGGAAATTTGACTCATACTCGACTACTTTATTGAATGTCTGTACACGCTACACATACAATCCTAGTAGCACATCTAGTTTAAATTACGTTGGAAATACGTTTTTTGACGTTAGAAAACGTGTTTTAAACGTCTTTTGGACTAATTGTGCTACTAGGGAATGACAATAAACTTTTTCAGAGATCGAATTTCATTGTTTCTGTGAGTAGAAGGCGCTTTTAGTTGTTTTATTTTTCTTATTTTTTCAATTTTTTCTGAAATAAATAAATTAAACGGAAACTTTCAGGGGAAAAAAGTACAAACCTTTAAATTTGGGGACTTTTCGCGTCCCCAAGAAGTCAAGGTATTTTTTAGGGACAAAGTAAAAAAAAATCTATATTCTCGAATTTCGAAGACGTATGGTCTCCTTTATGCTACCCCGACATCCAGACGGAACAACGGTTTAAGAACACGGGTATGTAACACCACAAAGAAACAAACACTGGAAGCGAACGGTTTAAGAACAGAATAAAAGAATAACAAATGGACACTCCGTGAATTCTAACCCAACCTCAAGACGACACGGGGATGGAACACCACAAAGAAACGGACCCTGGCTGCAATCAATCCTAAACAATAAACAGAACCTGCAGTTTAAAAACTCGGATGCAGAATATTAATTTGAAACCTATCAACAGACGAAATCAACACTTTAGAACACTGTGATAGAAAAACATACAAAAAAAATGTACACTACCTGCATTCGAACCCAACAAACAGAGGAAAACAGCAGTTAAAGAACACAGTTAAAGTATAATACTGGACTATGGACATTCCCCCCATTCAAACCCAACCTCCAGACGGAACAATGGCATAAGAAAACAGTTAAAGAATAATACTACAACATGTACACTTCCTGGATTCTAACCCAATTTCCAGACGGAACAACGGTTTAAGAACACAGGTATGGAACACCACAAAAAAACAAACCCCAGCTGCAAACGATTTAAGAACACAGTTAAAGGATAATACATGGACACTCCCTGAATTCTAACCCAACCTCCAGACGGAACAACGGTTTAAGAACACGGGGATGAACACCACAAAAAAAAAAAAAAAAAAAAAAAAAAAAAAAAAATGAATCTGGTTGTAACTGAATCCAACGTCAAAGACGTTTTACTTCAATCGCGCGTAAATATTACACGCACACACTTTTTTTTTTAAAAAAAGGAAAAGTTTTGCTTAAATTACGAGTGAAATTGCTTTTGGTATTAAGTGGTTTTGGTATTAAGGTCATTCAACACAGACAGTCTAAACCAGAACCTTTTGAAAGTTGAGTGCCAAACTTTAGGATGTTAGCGAAGTCTCGGGCCGTATAAAAGGGATTTATATGGGATTTTGAACGGTTTATATGAGAATATGAAATTTTTCGCAGGCCGGATCAAAAGCTGTAGGGGGTCGCCCATATGTGGTCTCGACTCTCTTGAAAAGGAGTAGACACGGCTCCAAGGAAACTGATTTCAACAATCTTTGGTGTAGTGGTGGTATGCCATGTTAATATGCTAAGCGTAAAATAATAAGATACAGTACTCAATTATATTCTGGTGTTGAACCCGTGTCCATAATCCCAGAGAGTGGTGCGCTGACGACCCTACATTTTGGTGTGGCGTTAGACGAATTTTAGTATCTTAACTTACTTTTGAGATTATGCCTAGATTAGTGACAGTACATCGCGCCCAATTTGGCACAAAAAATGACAGTTGTTTTGGGTTAACCCAGACAGAAGAACGTCGGTAAACACCATCGAATGTGAATGCCGCAGACCGGTTTCTGTTAGGTGTGACTTACATCATCAGTGCGAGAATGTAGAGGCGCACAGATTTGTTCCGATTTATGTACAAGGACGGGAAAGCCGCCGACTTATTACACACGAACAAAATTTCGAAAAATTTAGTTGCTGCTGCCCTTCACTGAAATTCGTGCCCGCAAATCGATGAGCATGCAGGGTTCCCATAATAAACAAACTCGGTGTGCTCACAAATGCCTGAGGTTCGCCCAATGGGCGACTGCTAGAACATGTCATTATAGGTAGCCTATCGCCTCAGCAACCTTTTTAACTCGAGGTTAACCTTAACCTCGAGGGTTCCATAACTATGGAATCTTACTAATGCTTGCAGTCAGATCTATTTCCATATCGCTATTCCAGTTGAGATACATTTTTTGTATTAATCACTGTCTCGGTATCGCTGAGACTTCCGCCATCTTGTGACGTAGAAATAGGAAGCACTGCGATTGGCTGGCATTCCAGCAATCAGCCATATTTTCGCCCATGGGCGTAGCCAGCGAGGGGCAGGGTGGGGCAGCTGCCCCCCCCTAAAATGAGCTAGTCATAGGGTCTGATTATGACAAACCGGGCATTCTCCGGTCAGACTCCATGTCCTGCCCCCCCCTTCCTAATGAAAATCCTGGCTACGCCCTTGTTTTCGTCTCTGAATGAAAAAGTTGGAGCGGACCGTTCCCTTGATAATCGAGGGAAATTTCCAGGAAAGACACGATTCCCCATGCTAACTGGTGCCCCATGCATTTAGACACCATGCACTGTTTCCCCATGCTGGCTCGAAATTTTGTTCGTGTAATAAGGCCGTAAAAGGAAAATGGTGGAAGGGAGCCAAAGAGAGGTCACGTGACTCTGCCGCCCTATATGTGCAAACCGGAGAATGAAGCCACTGCTCCATTCTCGCAGTGGTAATGGCCAGTCATGCTAAACCGAAACCGGTTTGCGGAGTTAACTCTCGTTGTTGTTTACCAACGTCGTTCTTTTCGTGCTAGTTCTAGCCTGGCTCCGAATTCGTGGCTGCTGAATCACGTGGTTTTGGGAGGTTCCGTTGTGTGTAGGATTCTTCCCGGTACAAGAGAAAAATCCTATTAGGTTCCACACAACTGGCTCCTTAGCGTGCATACTAAACGATCCGATTCCCTGAAGGTTAAGGTCCTGTTCATTATGGTCGGAAAGGTGACCACAGAATTCCATCCACTCGGCAAATGGGATTCATCGCCAAAGTCTCCTAGCCTATGGGAACCTTCGATCCGGAATTTTTCCACCACTCCCCTTCCGGAATTGAATCTCTCAAGGTCAGAAGCCTCGAATTCGGAACCGGACACTGTTTTGCACCGAATTCAATGTGTTCCGAGATAGCACAAACTTGTCCAGAACACGCTTAGAATACGTCATATAGACAAGCTGATATGGGCATTAAACATCCAGGATTCGTCCAATTCTCCTCCATTTTACGTCAATATGGCACTATAGGCCGCCCATATGACGTCTTATAGACATACATATAGACGTATTTATGGACGTGTTTGTCTATTTATGGAGTATGGGCAAGTCTTGGACATCAATGGCTATATATGGACCTACTTAGGTCAAGTCTTGGACGTCTTTCTTGCCATTTCACTGAGGCAATATGGATTATCTAGGATACGTCTATAAAAAGACTTATTCTGGAAATTCTATATCTAGTTTTGGTTTATTCAGGGACATTTTCTGGATTTTCCAGATTATGTCCATTTAGAGACATGGTCGTAATATGGGCGAGATGGATGAGAAATGGATATAAAATGGACAAGTGTGCTATCTGGGTTGTTGAGAAGTTGTAGTTGCGATCGACGCGTGCCATAAACTAAACACCTCTCTCTCTGACAGCTGGACAGGCTCCTCTCCTGCTGCTGCCGGCGCCGCAAGTTCCTCCTGACCCTCGCCTGCAAGAGCCTGGGCCCCTGCATGCTGCTCGCCCTGAGGGACGACGAGCCCTGCCAGAGGGCGCTGTGCGCGATGCTGGAGACGGACGCCGTGGAAGGGGGACGGGACCTCCAGCTCCAGCTCGTCACCACCCTGCAGAGCACGCAGGCGGGCAAGAGACACTACGCCGAGCTCTGCGACAGGCAGATGCACCTCAAGCAGCTGGTAAACACACTTAAGATGGATTCATACCTGCCGCGCCGCACCGCAACCATGCCGTACTGTTTCGCCGTTTTGGACCGTTGGCTGTCCGCGCAGCGAGCTTGCGGTGCCGCAAGTCAATGCACCCATGAATGCACGACATTTTTATGGGTTGTTCTTCGGCGTACTTCTCTTTCGTTTCTTCTGTTGTGCTTTTAAAAGATTGTTTTATAATGGAGAATCGTTTAATGTTAAGGAGAAATCAACTTATTTTAACATATTTATCTTTAAAACAATCGAACATCAGCCATCGTTCTGTCAGAAGGCGTGTCATATTAAATAAGCGAGGAGGTAAAAGAGGTATCACTTACCTCCTTCAAAGGCGTAAGTCCGTTTAACTCCTCCGTCATCCCGCTAAATTAGCTGGAACGAAAACTGGAATACACGACATTATTAATTGTATATATTTTAGTTTCGTGCTCTTGAATGAGTACAATATATTTATTTTCCGTCTAGGTTATACAATATACATTTTAAGAGGAATATTATGTTTACAAAGATTGAATTTTGGCTGGTCGGGATGTCGACCGCTTAGCAGCAGCGCATGGAAGAGAGTGACTTGAAAGTACAGCATGCATGCGTTCTTGCCCCCACGGTTGCCAGGGGCCCCATAGCACGTGTTAAGTAAGGGGCCCTCGTTTGGGTAATTATCACATGCAGATCCATACATCTACATGTGCGGACATCGACGCGTGCAGGAGAAACTGGGTCAGGGAAAGAGTTCGAAAGTTTCATAGTTTTATATTTCCCAACACTCCTGCCTAAAACTTGAAACGTTCAATAATCGTTCAAAATGACAGTTCTATGTCCTATAAAGCTCCTTCGTGGAAGAGCTTTTGTCAGGATGTCTGCAGTCATTGAGTCAGTGGGGACGTATTGAAAAGTTATCACCTTGTCTTCTACCAAATGCTTGAGAAGATGGTATCTCAGGTCTATATGTTTTGTTTTGTGATGATGTCTGTCTGATTTGGCCAATTTAATGCACGATTGGTTGTCTTCAAACACGGTCACTGGATAGTCTTGCGGCATGTCCAGTTCCTTTAGTAGATTTATTAGCCACGCAATTTCTTGTGCAGCACTGGCAGCAGAGACGTATTCCGCCTCAGCTGATGACAATGTCACGCACAGCTGTTTCTTGGAAACCCAGTAAATAGGATTATTTCCTAGCATAAATAGATTTCCAGAGATGGATTTTCGATCTGCTGGATCGTTGGCCCAATCTGCATCTGCGTAAACTTTTAGGACAGGTTCCTCAAAATTTGTAAAAGTCAGTTTAAGGTCAATTGTTGTCTTGAGGTATCTGATGGTTCTTTTGACGGCTTCCCAATCTTTCGCTCTGGGATTTTGATTTCTTCGGCTTAAGATGTTCACAGCGGCACTTATATCTGGTCTAGATATGGTGGAAATATATAGTAGTGCACCTACAGCCTGTCTGTATTTAGTGTTGTTTGGCAAGAGATTTTCGTCATCTAGTGTTTTAATGTAGCCTGGCTCCATGGGTGTTTCTGTTGGTTTTGAGTTTTCTAAACTGAATTTAGTTATTAGTTCTTGAATTTTGTTAGTTTGATCAAGTGTCATTGTGTTTTTATTTGGTCGATTTATGTTTATGCCTAAGTAGTATTTGGCTTCGCCTAAATCAGTTACAGGGTATTCGCTCTTTAATTTATTTATGAGTTTGTCAATGTTTTGATCTTCTCCTGCGATTAGTAGATCATCTACATAAACAATAACATATGTCGTTTTGTTATTTACTGTTTGTTTATACATGCATTTGTCAACCGAGCTCTGTTGAAAGCCGAATTTGGTTAGAGATTGGTGGATTTTTAAGTTCCAAGCTCTAGCAGCTTGTTTCAGCCCATATATTGCCTTTTTAAGTTTACAAACTTTGTGTTCCTCTCCGGGGATTACATGCCCTTCGGGCTGATGCATATACACTTCTTCCTCTAATTCTCCGTGTAAAAATGCAGTTTTTATATCGATATGTCTAAGACTTAAATTTTTATATACAGCCATTGCCAAAAAACTCCTTATCGTTGTATGAGACGCAACAGGTGCAAAGGTCTCGTCATAGTCTACTCCGTATTTTTGGGAGAAACCTTTGGCAACAAGCCTTGCTTTGTATTTTTCTACTGAGCCTTGACTATTATATTTTAATTTAAAAGCCCATTTGCATCCAATAACTTTTGTTCCAGGGGGGGCTACAACTAAATCCCATGTGTTATTATCATGAAGTGAATTTATTTCGTCTAGTGTTGCGTTTACCCATTTTTCCTTCTCCACGGGGTTTTCCATTTTTTGAATTTCATCCCAACTTTTAGGTTCTACTATCCTGGTATTATTTATTACATATGCAAATCTATCAGGAGGAACGCCTTTATTACTCCTCTCTGATCTGCGAGGATAATTTTGTGTACCATTTGAGTTAGCAGGAATATTATTTGGATTTTGTACATTGTCGCCGGCGCTATCTAATTCAACACCGATCAATTGCTGTATAGGTTGAGGATTACCGCTGTTTGATTTTCCTTCCCCGTTATGTGATTCATCATTTTTAATTATTTCCTGATTTCTGTCTTCTAGGAATTTGACTGTTCTACTTATAATTACATTTCTACCGTTGGTACAAATTCTATATCCCTTACTCCTATTATCATAACCTACGAATATCCCTTCTGTAGCGGTGTTGTCAAGTTTTCCTCTATGTAATTTTTGAATATATGCAAATGCGCGACAACCGAACGTTTTAATATTTGATAGATCTGGTTTACGACCAGTCCATTTCTCATAGGGAGTGGAATCACAGGATTGTGTAGGGAGCCTATTTTGCAAATACGTCGCAGTGTTAATGGCTTCCCCCCAAAAGGAGTTAGGTAAATCACCCTCCTTAAGGAGACACCGACACATCTCCATCAAGGTGCGATTTTTGCGTTCCGCAACCCCGTTCTGAGGTGCAGAGTACGGAACTGTCAGTTGGTGATCTATTCCCTCTCTCTTCATATATTCATCAAATTCTTTCCCTATGTACTCCCCTCCGTTATCGGAACGGATTGCCTGCACTTTTCTTCCAAACTTATTTGCGGTCATTGCCACATACTCCTTAAATTTAGAGAAAACTTCATGTTTATTTTTTAATAGATATATTACAGTAAACCGGCTAAAGTCATCTATGAAGGTCAAAAAATAGTATTTCCCACCAATTGTTGGGGTTTGCATTGGTCCACAGAGGTCAGTGTGTACCAATTCTATCGCCTTTGTGGCTCTGAAACTCGCAATTTTTGGATATGGACTATCAGAAAGTTTCGACATAATACAGGTTTCACATACATTATCATGTTTACATTCATCTATTTCAATCCCTATAGCCAAATCTTTATTCACTAATTCTTTTATATGATTGACATTTCTATGACCCAATCTTTTATGCCATTTATATATACAATTTTTATTTTCACATACGTTAACTAAGTTTGCGGTGTGGTATGCGGCATTGTTTATATTACACTCATACAAATTATTATTTACATAACCTTCAATATAAGTTTTATCCCCATGTATAATTTCACACTTGTTTTTGTCAAATACCACCGTACAACCGTTCTCAGTTGCCCTTTTTACAGACAGTAAATTTGCTTCGATTTCGGGTACAAATAGAACATTACGCAGTGTAATTTTATTAATCTCTCCTCCCGATGTTTTTGCCTTGAATTCTATGTCTCCTGACCCGTAGGAGGTCAACGATTTTCCGTTAGCAATTACAACATCGCTTATATTGGTGTCATTTATTCTAGTGAATAAATTTTTATTATTTGAAATGTGTGATGAACTGCCAGAGTCTATTATCCACTTTTTACCTGGACTTCCAGCTAATAGTGCTAAATTTTTAAATTTAGATGCGGTGTCACTAGCTCTATCTGTATAATTTCGGTTCGACTCTTCCTCAAATCTGTGTCTATCGTTTGATTCAAAGCATAGTGATGAATTAGCTTGTTTGGATGTGAAATTTTGATTTTTGTATCTTGTGTTATTGTTCTGTAATTTCTTAAGGTGCCAGCATTCTAATTTTGTGTGATTTTTCATTTTACAGTGTGAACAATATTTAGTTTCTCGTCTATAATTGTTGTTGTGTTTTTTGTTTGTTTGAAATGCTTTAGTAAAATTTTCAGACGGTCGGCTATTCTCAATACGTCTGTTGTATTCATCTATTAGCTTGCTTCTAATAAACTCCGGATTTAATTCCTCTTCAGGTCTCGCTTCTAGTGCCGTTATCAGCGTGTCATAGCTCTCCGGCAGGGAACATAAAAACAACGCCGATATGTGAGAGTCACTGATCTTTTCCCCTATGGCCTTTAACCTCTCAACCAGTTCGAGTATTTTAGTCGTATGCTCTAGCATATTTCCTCTCTCGTCAAGTTTTGTGCTATATAATTTTCTCAATAGATACAGCTTGCTAGAGAGGTTACACCTTTCGTGTATGGTCCTCAGAGCTTCCCATGTAGCCTTTGCGGTTGTGAGATTTTTCACATGTACTATTTGGGAATCTTCAATGAATAAATTGATTAAGGCTCTAGCCTTGTTATCTTTCTTTCGCCATGTATCGGTTATTGGCGTTGGCGGATCATCTGTTAAGAGATCATTAAGATCTTCTTTTATCAACAGCATCTCCAATTTGAATTTCCAGTTTGAATAATTATGTTGGTTTAATTTCTCAACCACTTGGCTTTCTTTAAATGAAGCCATATTAATTTTTTTTTGTTTCACAATGTCCTCAGAAATTTTAATATTCTTTCAAGGCACTGAGACTATTCAGTCTCATAATCTATTAAATAAGCGAGGAGGTAAAAGAGGTATCACTTACCTCCTTCAAAGGCGTAAGTCCGTTTAACTCCTCCGTCATCCCGCTAAATTAGCTGGAACGAAAACTGGAATACACGACATTATTAATTGTATATATTTTAGTTTCGTGCTCTTGAATGAGTACAATATATTTATTTTCCGTCTAGGTTATACAATATACATTTTAAGAGGAATATTATGTTTACAAAGATTGAATTTTGGCTGGTCGGGATGTCGACCGCTTAGCAGCAGCGCATGGAAGAGAGTGACTTGAAAGTACAGCATGCATGCGTTCTTGCCCCCACGGTTGCCAGGGGCCCCATAGCACGTGTTAAGTAAGGGGCCCTCGTTTGGGTAATTATCACATGCAGATCCATACATCTACATGTGCGGACATCGACGCGTGCAGGAGAAACTCGGTCATGGAAAGAGTTCGAAAGTTTCATAGTTTTATATTTCCCAACATGTCACACACGTGCGTTCCGTCAACACTCAACAAAAATACTCTAGAAAAGCTCTTGTGTAATTGGCTGTAGCTTTGCGGTCGCTGCGGAATATCTGTTCTTGCCAGATATTGCGCAAACCCTCGGCGCTCGCCGCGCGGGGGCCGTGTTGCTCCGCCACGTGACGTCATTGCGGCGTCTTAGCGGTGCGGTACGGCCAGTATGAATCCGGCTTTACTCACCAGTTCATCCCTACACTAAGTTGCTGTTACTGCCCATTCCTGTGTTGCTTGGGCAGCAATACATAAAATACATCCACCCACTCATAACAGGTAGGTCATACTCAGATAGAAGCAATAGGAAAGTAAACACAAAAAATAGTCGGGACCCTGCCCAGAGCCTTATGATCGCATGGGCAAATCGGGACTTTGCCCCGGGTCCGAAAGGGCCCCCACTTTAAAATGTTGTTCCGAAACATTCCGAAACACCCCCCAAAGTTCACCCATGCCCGGGGCCCCTGTGGGTCATAATCAGGCCCTGCCTATGAAACTCTGAAAGTTTTTTGGCAGAATCTAGCATTTCTCTAAAAATAATATTGAATAATAATACAGTGAAACTTCTCGAGGACGACCGCCTTCCGTTCCGCAAAAAAAAAAATCGGTCGCTAATAAAAGGGGTTGCTCAAAGACACTTAACCCTTTAACGCGCAGTGTTCCCGCTCTGGGCACACCAAACTCTGACGTTTTGACTGTTGCCAGTCACGAAGAATAGATTGGATTTCTATGAAAAGAGTGGCGGGTGACAGAGCTCTACGAGAATCCTTTCCTTTTGAGCACGTCCTTTCCCGTCAAGAAATGGTCAGGATTATTTTAAACAGCACTGACATCTGCCGAAAAATGGAAGAATGCGACACAGCTGGATAGATTGGCCAATGCTGAAAAAAGGGCAGCCGTTGCCATCGCTTAACTTAACTACCAGCAAGATGGCGGACGATCGAAACGTTCACCGCGTGCCACAGTACGAGAGATTCTCTGACGCACAGCCAGCTGCCGTCAAAGCGTAGTTAAGTCAAACGATGGCAACGGCTGCCCTTTTTTAGCATTGGGAAAGGGTTGTGCCTCAAAGGGTTAAACTTCATAGCCAGCAAGAAAAAAAAATAAAAGCTCAAAATATTGCTTGTCTTAAACGTATCTTCTCTGTTTTACAAGATTTGTAACGGGATATGTTCGTATACTTGCAGTCGATTGACTTGACTTCTGGAAAAACACTCGATAGTTTTCGGACAGGGAACCGGGTCCGGTCGCTTAGAGAGGGTTGTCGGATCTCTTCCTAGAGGCTATTTTAACCTTAAGTAGATAGGGTCAAAGGTCGGTGCCTATTAAAAAATGGGTCGTTGGAGGAGAGGGTCGCTTAATAGGGCTATCACACTGAGAAAAATCCGACCCACTTTCCTTGCAAATCAAGTTTCCAACCGATTTTCTCCGCCGTTACCTTGAGGACCGCGAACTCCAACTTTTTCCTTTCCGAAGGAAAAAATCCGAGTCGGACGAAATTTCGGCCCATCAGAGTACTTCTTCCTGCTACGTCATAAGCCATTTCGAGCCATGGCGACTATGGTCGAAGCTTGGCAGCTTGGCTCGATGTCAGAATCGCGTGTTCATAAAAGGATGGCCGCGTTCAAGTGGACTTTGGAATGAGAGATTGATGCCGATCCGATGTCAATAGACCAACGCACGATCAGTCAAATAAGAACCTGCACGCCCAGTCAGCGATGCGATGACTCTTGGGCGTCGGAGAGAGTTTGTTTACTTTTGCAACCTTTAAAGATCACCACGCCTTCAAGTCCGTCGGAAAAGTGGGTCCAGCGCGAAGTGGCTCGGATTTTCCCTTTAGTGTGATAAGGCCATAATAGAGGGGGGGGTGTCGCTCCTAGAAGTTTCACTGTAATCGTTTGTGAATGTCCTATTAATGAGTATGTCACTAAAAGCTTCCTGTTGACTGCGAGCTCAATTTTTGTTTCTTTTCATTTTCATTTCAGCAGCAGAAAGGCGGACCCAAGAAGCTGGCCTTGCCTTCCAAGTCCACCGTAAGTCCATCGCTGCATCTTGTGCATGACACCTTTCAACCTCTGTGTTTATCATTTCGGTCTGTGTGTGTATTAGTGATGGGCGAATGACCAATGAATGAATAACCGATGACTGCATTCGTTCGAACAAATCGATTACTGAAAATACAGGGTGGCCATAATTCAAGTGTTCAAGGGGTGCTGGAGAGAAAACTACTGTGAATATTCCAGTGAAATTTGGCATCTACACGTTTCAGAACATGCGCAAGTCAAATATGCAAAAAAAGAAAATCGCCATTTTCACCCGATAAAAGGCACTGTACCGTATTTCAAAGCTCACCGGTGGCCTATAGAACTTACAAAACCGATAGACCGAGCATAATGACATTCTAAGAGGCATATAAACAATAAAAACATCATTTACAGTTCATCAAAATTCCATACAATTCGCTTCAGTCATTCAATTTTTACTGTAACATGTCATCAAAAATGAACATAAATTAAGATCACACATTAAACAATCCATTAAGACGCTTTGGAAAACAATGAAACCATTATTTATTCAATGAAATTATCACATGATGCGCTCCATATGCGAACCACCAGATACAACCCCATGCTGAAAACGTAAAACAGCAGGGTCCACCGTCGCATTTAAAATCTCTGGTGTAACACACCTCACCTGGAATTTTGATGAACTGTAAATGATGTTTTTATTGTTTATATGCCTCTTAGAATGTCATTATGCTCTGCCTATCGGTTTTGGAAGGTCTGTAGGCCACCGGTGAGCTTTGAAATGGTACAGCGCCCTCTATCGGGTGAAAATGGCGATTTTCTTTTTTTGCATATTTAACTTGCGCATGTTCTGAAACGTGTAGATACCCAATTTCATTGGAATATTCCCGGTAGTTTTCTCTCCAGCACCCCTTGAACACTTGCAGTTTAATTATGGCCACCCTGCAGGGACGTAGCCAAGGGGGAGGTTAGGGGGTTCATAACCCCCCTAACCATGAGGAATTTTTTGCCATACAAAATGTATATTCTTCATTCCCCATCCCTACTCACAGTTGCAGTAGTCGTAACCCCCCCCCCCATGAAAAATTTCTGGCTACGCGCCTGCCACTCTGTAGATATTCGAATACCAGCTTCGTATTCGAACGACGGACCGGTATTCGTATTGCAAATGGGTATTCGAATAGCAAGATTGATATATGAATGACGGACTGGTATTCGAATGACAGATTCGTATTCGAATACACGATCGGTCCGATTAGACATTGCCTGATCGATTCATCGCTTGATATTCGAATAGCGGAGTAGAATGAATGGACGAAGTGGTGTTGGAGGAATGCGGTATGAATGAATGTGAAAGTGAATAGTATACGAATGAATAGTATACGAATTGTGGCTCCGCGTCGATGGATAGATGTTGTGTGCTCGTCCGTGCTCTAACTAGGACTGCTCTATGAATCGATATCGTGGCGTGGCGTACTCGGCACACTATGCTAAAACACGGAGAATGTACTTATGTAATAAGCTAACGCATGCGGTAACAGAATCGACGCTATTTCCACGCCGCGAACGGCAACCGCCAGGTGCAATAACCATAACACGTGCGCAAAAATCCAAATAAACAGTTCAGTGACGTCCAACGGAGCAAACCTGGGTCACACGCAGTCGCTAGATTACAAAATAACAAGAATGGATGTACACAAAAATGCGAGATCTTTCGCGGCTTTCAAATATCGAATGGCCAAACTCGGCACCCATCTGAAAAAGGTCACAATGCACTGGGATAAAGCTCATTGGCTGTTTCAACATCGGCTTTTAGGATGACGTCCAAAATGTGTGCAGCAACCCTAAAACCTATGTTACAAAACAGAGGGAACTCCGTTTTGTGAGACGAAGGGCTTTGACTGATGAAGACTCAAAACATTTTCAGTCGAAACGATCGTATTTTCTTATAAGCAACATTTTCAAAAAGTTTGTATTTATTTGAACGTTTAACACCAGTACTTTGAGTGCTTTTTCCATAATAGGATAGGTTACAGTAAAGGCTCATGATTTCCATTGAAATGTTATCAACACTGCACTGAGTATGAAGAACAGTAAGGTATTGGGCGGCGAAGCTGGCCGCGATAGTACTCTAAAAATACACAATGAACGCGCGAGAGGTTAGAATTGTATTAACATTCGTCGAATTCTGTACATTTCACACTCTTCAGCGTATTCCGTCTTCCAATGAACACAAATCCTAATCCCATGCCGGGAATCTGGGAAGCCCATAGGCAACCTTCCCTCCGAGAGAGATTGTCGAGCGATCTTCTTTCGTCCACTTAACCAAACCTCTCTGGAGATTTTTCGGAATCATCCTCGTGTCTCCTTGCGCAGCTTCTTGGGCGGGCAGTCGGCGACCCTCTAATGGCCTTATCACACTAAAGGGAAAATCCGAGCCACTTCGCGCTGGACCCACTTTTCCGACGGACTTGAAGGCGTGGTGATCTTTAAAGGTTGCAAAAGTAAACAAACTCTCTCCGACGCCTAAGAGTCATCACATCGCTGATGGGGCGTGCAGGTTCTTATTTTACTGATCGTGCCTTGGTATATTAACATTGGATCGGCAGCCATCTCTCATTCCAAAGTCCACTTGAACGCGGCCATCATTTTATGGACACGCGATTCTGACATCGAGCCAAGCTGCCAAGCTTCGAACAGAGTCGCCATGGCTCGAAATGGCTTAGGACGCAGCAGGAAGAAGTACTCTGATGGGCCGAAATTTCGTCCGACTCGGATATTTTCCTTCGGAAAGGAAAAAGTTGGAGTTCGCGGTCGTCAAGGTTACGGCGGAGAAAATCGGCCGGGAACTCGATTGGCAAGGAAAGTGGGTCGGATTTTTCTCAGTCTGATAGCCCTATTAGAAAGACGACTGTCTCTCTCTGTCTTGTGTGGTCGATCGTAACTTTAACGTTTCGCGACAAACCCGGGGATTGCTTTTGACAGTTCCACGTGGGTTCACAGTGGATTAGCAACCTGCCACACTATACTGCTGTGCCATTCTAACGCCGTCAATGCCTCTATGAAGAATTTCATTTAAGCTAACGACACTCTGCTTGTACAAAACGATCACTGACCCATGATCTCGATTCTCCCCCCGGTTTTTGGGAAAAGGGTGGGCTGTTCGCAGCCAGTGGCTGAATCATCGACTGGTCTAACAACTAGGGGAGGTCGTTTAGCCGGAGAACCCCTTGTCGCTCCTCCTTAGGACTCCACCTCCAGTGACCACAAGGCTGAACAGAGTGAACCACCGACACTATCTCATCAACCGGGGGGAGAAGAGAGCTCCTTGGGTGAGATCGTAGTCTATCTCGTGCGGGGAGGGATCGCGATGGTTCTCCCGGGCACAAACCGCCCGTTCCAGAGCCGAGATCGCCTGGCGACCACTCTGTGGTCGTCAGGGCGGAATCGTATTATCTGAATGCAGTAGGGGATTGCAAAATGTTGTCCGCAGCTTGATGGTTTCTCACATGACCACTGCGAAATCGGTTGTTTGGCTTAGCGGTCAGTCGAGTCCAGAGGGGCGTCCCAACTGGAACGTCGATGATAGGTGCTCGCGAGGAATGACCCTTCGATTGGACTGTGTCACTGGGACGGGTGGCAGAAACTGGATCCCCACCTGCTTCTAGTGTCAGGGTCAGGCCCTGATCACCGCACAAGCCAAGGCCTAGGACCCCCAAGTTTTAGAGGGCCCCCAAACTATTGAAATGGGTCAAGGTCTTTTCCTACAAGAAATGAATTACGCTCAAATTTTATGTCATGAAAATAGATAATAAGAGGTGATAATAAGAGATCACAGCGACGTGAAGTTGAGCGCTTTTTTTTTTAAACGCGGGGGGACAGGGGGGCGGATTTTTGGTCATTCTTCTATAACATTCCAAACAATACTTTTTTGGACTCGCACCGGGGCCATCGTGATTTTGCCGGGGCTGCTTGTGGTCTCCGTAAGAGGCCTACGGACATTTCCTCATGGGTTAGATTCGGCCTTTAGATGACGTACCTAAGTGCTGGACCCAATAAGCGAGCATCCATAGGCCTCTTTGGATGACTCATCGGTGTGCACAAGCAGGCCCGGTAGAATCACGATGGCCTCGCTCGAACGCTATTCAAAGCAGTGAGGTTTTTTAGCGTACACATAACTTGTCGACACGATGGGTCACTCCGAGGCACTTTTCAAGTGTGTCAAAACGGCGCTTAACGCGGAAGGGGAGGTTTGAAGAATAAAATAAAGGATGAAAGTCGCCAAGATTTACCATTTTGGGATCCATTTGGGAAGATTTACCATTTTGGGATCGCCCAGTCGGGCACCCAAAAATAACCGAACCGATCGGGGCGATCGCTTCCAAATCGGGCTAGAAACTTGCAAACGAAACAGTTTATGACAGAGGAGAAGTATAGTTGGAACAGGCTTGGCGAAGATTTTAAAACAGTTCGAGTAGGCGACTTTAAGAGGGATTTCGATTCCAAAGACGTGCTTTATGGAACGAGGAAGAAAAATACGGCGCACTTATTAAAAATCGTACGCTTTTCGACTGAATGGAACGAGGAAGAAAAACAGGGAGGTCGCACGGATTACACGCTTAAACCAAACGAGCGAAATTCGATCAGTCGGAGCGATTTTTGGCCTAGTTTTCAAAAGTGAGGGTAAAAGTCTTTAGGAGCGACTTTCAAAAGTCTTTAGGAGCGTTTTTCGATCACAAGAGCGAAGCGAAATATAACAATAAGCGAGGAGGAGAATTCTCCGAAAAAAGAGGAAGCGAGGACGGGAATTCGCAGAAAAAAGACTACTTAAAGAGCACTTTCGCAGAAATACCGGTAGGTTTCCATGGAAACGGATCGCTTCGCAATGTATCTTTGGGCTTAAGCGTGTAGGATACGCTCTTAATATGGAGCACTCGGCTGCGTATTTAAAATAGAAAAGTTTTTCTCATTTTAATTACTTTTTCTCCTGAAAGGGATAATTTTTGGAAAAGGTCAATTAAAAAAATGTTGTCTTTTGAAGGTTCTGTACTTATATTTTCTTCTTTTTCCAGGATGCCGACGTTTCGCGTCTTCTGAAGAGTGGTTCTTTCGGCGACCTGGAATGTCTGTCCCTGGCCTTTACTCAGGTGACGAGCGCATGCGCGGAAGACATCATCAAGTTGTCCTCCCTTCGGTACCTCAATCTGTGGTCCACGCAGGTACACACCTCGACTCTTCCTTCCTTTTGTTTTCTGTAAATGCGTCGTCTGTACCAGAAGCTTCACCCAATGCTGTGGAAATCGAAATTTCATCGCCGGAAAAAAATCACATTTATTGAAAAAAGGTTTGGCAACATCCAATATCGCATTGACTGAAATTGTATTCAGATAACACTCGAATGGAAGCCGAACAAAATGCCGATCCACGGAAAAGGTTCTTTTTTTTTTTTTTTTCTAACGGGGTTATCACACTGACGTAAAATCCGACCCACTTTCTGCTGGAATAGCTTTTTCGCCAAACTTTATAGGCGAAGGGATCGTGAAGGGTTGTAAAAGCAATCAGACTTTCCGCGACGCCCAATAGCCATCGCATGTGAAGGTATTGCCGATGGGGCTCGTAGGTTGTTATTTTACGTATCGTGATTCAACCTCTTAGCATAACCCTTTCGTTGGCCTATTAAACATCGGATCGGCCGCGATTTGATTATGGATTGCGATCGGTAGCTTAGCCAGAAATTTTTCATGGGGGGGAGGTTACGGCTACTGCAACTCATATATATGTATACGTGTGCGTGATAAGGGAGAGAAGAATTTACATTTGTATGACAAAAAAATGTCTCATGGGAGGGGGGTTGTGACCCCTCCCCTTGGCTACGCCCCTGATTGTGAAACTTAAATGGATTGGATTTACCAAAAATTTAAAAGGAATCCGGTAAAAA